>CAXAMN010006302.1:211291-249378 GCA_963970005.1 Durusdinium trenchii
TTGCCAGCTGCTGTAGTAGCTTCGGTGTTAGCTCCTGCGTTAAGCAACCAACATACCGCTGACCGGTGTCCCTTCTGAGACGCAAAATGCAGCATTGTTTCGCAAGCATATGTTTTTGCTTTCTTCTTGAGCAATAGGGGCAGCGCCAAGACAAAGGACAACTGACTAAACTGGCCTGCCAAATGCAAGGCTTGGTCAGCTTCTGGTCGGATATCCGCGCGGGTTGAAAAAGCTTTCCGACCGCCTTGCAGAATCTCTGCTGGAAGAGCGTGTGGTCGGCCTCCCCAAGTGTGCTCTGGCTGGTCTACCACTGGTGTTCGAAGAGCTAGTGGACTGCATTCCGCAATTTCCTCTGGTTGGTCCGCTGGTGAAGCCAGAATCGGGCTCGGACCGTCTTGTGGAATCTTCTCCACCTGATCTGCCGATGGTGCTGGAAGAGCTTGTGGACTGTATAGGTCCGCAATTTCCTCCGGTTGGTTTGCCACTGTAGCCGGAAGAGGGCTTGGACCAGCTTGGGGAATTTCCTCTGCTGGAGCCACTGCTGCATCTGGAAGAGCTTGCGGACTATGTTCCGCGATTTCCTCTGGTTGGTTTCCCACTGGAGCCGGAAAAGGGCTCAGACCGTCTTGTTGAATCTCCTTCGCTTGGTCTGCCGCTGGTGCTGGAAGAGATTGTGGACTGCATTCCGTAATTTGCTCCGGTTGGTTTGCCACTGTAGCCGGAAGAGGGCTTGGACCAGCTTGGAGAATTTCCTCTGCTGGGTCCACTGCTGCATCTGGAAGAGCTTGTGGACTGGCTTCCCTACTGTCTGCCGCTGGGTCTTGCGGAATCAGCTCTAATTGGTCTACCGCTGGGGCTGGAAAAGCATTCGGACAGTCTTGGGGAATCTCCTCCGGTTGGTCTACCAACTCATGGTTCTCAGACCTGCACTCTATTGGTGTCGGGGCAACAACATACCCTCGCCGCACCATTTCTTCCAGCAATTCCCAAGCCTGGTCCTCATCGCGCACATGCCACCTCAAAAGGTTCATCAGTTCCTGCCTGGGATTGTCTTCACTGGTGATTTGCGTGTGGGCACTCACAGATAGAGCGTCTCTGGTCATTTCAGTGTGAACAAAGGATCCAGACATCGCATCTTCACTTCTGATCTCGCTCGTCTCAAGGTTGACATACGTAGATGGAATGGGTTCTTCCATCTGCCTGCGATCGGCCTGTGAAATCCTGGCATGTATTGTGTGCCCATTGCTCAAATGATAGTTCTCAATGTGGCGCGCCTGTTGGCAAATATCTCGCAGCACATCGTTCCGCCTCTCACCTTGGATCTGCGATCAATTGAGGGTTGTTGAACTGGTAGACAAATTATTTACGCCCCCCCAAAAAATGCAAGACAACTGTTTCACCGCACAGGGAGCATTGAACCTGATCGGGACGGATTGGTGAAAGGCTTTCTGGTAGTGAGATGCAAGGCAAACGCTTGGATTCAGAAGGAAGAGGAAACCTACAACGCCCGTTGTAACAATGCTGATAAGCCTTCCAGAAAAAAGGACATCCCCGCGTTTGGTTGAGACCGTCCAGGCCGCACTCAAATGAGGGATATGTTTTCTCAACCAGAAAAACAATGCTGGACTGCAAAGTAATTTTAGCTGTGAGGTTCCGTTCCGCTTGGGATTTGGGGTACACTGTATTACAATCCGATTTTACAAGGCGCATGGAGTTGGTCCGATTGAAGTCTTTATCTGGTTGTCGTGGAGGTCTGAGTTTGCTATCATGAACAGAAATATCCTGACATGGAGGCTTTGTTTGGTGCATAGGTCAAAAACGCATCGAGCAGCAACAAAAAATGAATCAGGCAACTCGGAGCGACTCAAGTTCACAAGTGCTCTTCTCAGATTCATATATGCCACTTGCGGGGTAACCTCGTCTGCGGCACCATCAGCAGGATCTTCAAGCCTCCATGGCTGATTCACCAGGAGTGGCTTTACCCAGAGTAAGATGTTCCGAGCAAACGCTTCTTGCTGCTCTTCAATGGTCATATCTTCATGTTCTTCCTCCATCTCTGGATGATCTTCCTCTTCTTCCTCCATCTCTGGATCATCCGCAAATAGATTGGCATGTTCATCCACAAAGGCTTTGAAATACTTCGCCTTGTCCTTCCACCATTGAGCTTCGACACATCCTTTGGCGCCTCGGCTCACCGCCCTCACGGACGACAGGATTGGCAGATCTAACGGCGCGAAGGCGAGCACCTTTGGCAGCAAATCCGCCGGCAGCATGAGGATAGGAACTGCTTGCTAAGTGATCAGTTGTTTAGGCCATTCCATAATGCAACAACATCATTGGGATACAAGGTGTAGCTTACCATTCCACACCACTACTGAGTGCGATAGTGCAGTGACTAGGATGGACAACCACCATTTCAGTGAGCATATATAGTGACTAAACAAAACACATGTATCAACATGTATTCCAAACCGCCAGCCAAGTGGTTAGACTTAGAAGCAACCCAGGCTTTGGATGAATTGATTCCTTCTGCCCAAAACAACTGACAGATCTTGCGTGCTGGCTAATCTGTCACAGCAAAGCCACGTGGCGGCAGAATTTTCTGAGCCGAAGCAGGCTACAAAGGCAAGTAAATTGGTCCAGTCTCTCGGAGGTCTTTGATGCCTCTTGTGTGAAGAGCCAACTAGGGGTCAAAAGCTCAGACTCAACGAGAGGAGTTTTGATTTGCTTCATGGTCACTGGAATTCCTTCCATAAACTGCTCTAGAGGACCAGCTGCCTGTGCACGTCGTTGTTGTTCCTCCTTCTCTTTTTGCAGCTGCCTTAGTTGTGTTGCTCCAAAACCGCCACACATTCAGTTGACCCTTGACCTCAACGTCTGGTGTTCAATGTCCTCTCGACGTGTCCCCGGTGCATTGTTGGGATCAGCTAAGAACTATACAGCTGCTGATAGCACATAAAGGTTCAGATTTTGGAGACCACGACTCAGGCTCCAACCTATGAGCCCAATTCGGTTCCGTGAGATTCGTACAGCCTCCCCTCCAATGACTAACGTGCAAACACAAATGCTCAACTTGTTGTGAAGTCATGTGAAGTCAGGTTGGTCATTAGTGATACAGTCAACTTTAGAAGGCCAGTGATATTGAGTGAACCACTGCCATCCATTTTCAGTTTGTCATCTGTGGCTCTTTGTCATGGAAGCTGTAGCTTCACCTTATCTTTACATATCTTTACCATCATATTGTTTGTATAGTTCACTTTTCACTCACCGTGCTGCACAGTCTAAATATTGTGTCGTGTCACCTGAAGTATGCAATGACCCCCCAACTGACCCTCAACAAGTTGCAGGACAATTTATTTGTCTAAATTATTGCTTCCAAACATGGCTACTCATAACGTTATTGTTTCCCATGGCTCAACGACAATCTTTGAAGCCTATATACCGGTATACCTCACTAAGAAGTGGTTCACAAATTCCCTGATAGCCTCACTAAGGCGCCCCTCTGTGCTGAAAACATCCCTACCACCGGCTCTTTGGCCATCCCACCACTGTGGAGCTCTTCATAACAACCCACGCCGATCCCAGTTGCGGATCCTCCGCGGCCAGGCTCACGAAGCGTTGCGTCCTCGAAGAGTCGAAGAGCAACAAAAACAACACGAAGAACAAGCGCGGAACCAAAAAGCGACAAATTCCAAAAACGTATTCCAAACAGGTATCAGACCTGGACCCATTCAAGCACGGAAACCTCAACCCTTCAGGTGACAGTGGATCCATATAGGGCATATACAAAGACAGTTGTTTTCTTCATCGACTCGCCATGCTCCCATTGGGCCCCCCCGGCTGACTCCGTGGTATCGCCTCCTGTGGGCGTCAGAAGCCACTGGCCATGCGTTGGGTCGCTCAGATTGATTGCCCGCAAATACCAAGGAGGTACGAGTACTAGCCAGTACTACATGGTTCAGGGGTAATACACAAGCCGAAACAGAAGAATACCTGGACTGGAGTAGAAGATATGGAGATACACAAATGGAACGACAGGGCCATGTCTTTTGTTTCCAACCTAACTTCTCCCAAAAATCCTTTCCGCGGAGAGCCTCAAGGAAAGTTCCTCGGATTTCACAGGTTCGCCAACCATCCCAGCGCACATTCTGCCAGCCAGCATGTTTGCAGCCCGCATCGCAAACGCATGCTGATCACCCCGCACCTGTCGCACTTCCTTTGGCTCTTGGGCTGCATCCTCCTGCAGACTTGATCAGAAGGAATAGACATGATGCATGCAAAACTTGAATTACACCAGAGATGCAATAAATAACAATAACAATATTAGTCTAAGTTTTGTTGATGATTCCCAACTCGGTCCGCTTCATGTTTAAACATAATATTAAACAATCAGGGTTACAGCTCTCAGGCTCTCAGGCCAGGCTCAATCTTGTTAATCCTACAGGCCGATCAAGAACACACACACACACACATACAGTTGAGCAATCAACCAGGACGCTGTGTGGCGGTCTATCTGAGGAGTCAGTACACCGACCAAAAATATAAACTGAACTGATGAAATCCCTGTTGGTAGAGGACAGGTAGTCTTCCAACGGACCCTTTTCCACTTCCATGTTAGTGAGTCGGTGTTGTAGTTTCTGGAGCGGTAATTGATGTCCTGCGTGGTCTTTTGTCCAAGCCCCAGTACCCATTTTAGGGAATCGACAGCTCCATCTTTTGCTCGCAACATGCGACTCATCTCTGGTCCAATCAGAAATCCCAGCCACCCACCAAATTCAAACGCACAATCTCAACATCCTTCGATTAATTCGTGGTTGAGGTTAGTGAGTGTACCTTCAAACTTAATAGAATAGACTGGACGCGTCTTTGCGTGGAGGAATTGGCGCCTAGTCGGGCTTCCCATCTGCATAGGTTTTCGAGCTTCAACAATGCGCTCTCCTCTATCTCGAAGGAGGTGCTCTTCTCGTTCTTCACGCGCTTGCTGGGACCTGGAGCGCAAGCAAAGCAACCAAAAAGCTGGCGAACGGTGCAGAGTTTGGCTGCTGCTGTGAGCATGTTGGACCAAACCACTACACAGTAAAGTCCGTTGAACTGTTTGGCTGTAGATTGTTTGCTAAGGCCGGCTATAAGGCTAACTGCTTCCTGTGCAAGCAGCTAAACCAGCCACCATGTTAGATCTGTTTGACTTGCTTCCATCGGCTACAGCTGCACTGCGTGGGACGCCCCGGCCGTTGCGTGCGCCACTGTAGAAGAAGAGAAAGCGCGAAGCCGGCGCGACCTAGGGAACTGCAGCAATTTGCGTGGAGAGACCAATGCTTCTCTTGCCTGAAAACCACCGTGAAACACCTATAAAACATAAAACCTAAAGATTATTTAAGCTTCTAACACAATAAAAACTGTTCTTGAGCGTCGAAAGGATCCATTTCTCTTAAAGCGATTCGTGTCTCACGTTCGTAACCTGCACAAGGGAGGTCGTCAACCCATCCTCATTGGGATTTCCCTGGTCTGCCCGGTTGGGCAAAGCAATATCACTGTGCCAGGATCACAAAGGGGGTGGTTTTTAAGTTACCAAGTGAGCGGATCTTCTGGGCATCTCTATCCTCCAACAGGCACCCCTTTGGAACATGTGGATCTCCTCAAACTCTGTGGTGGCACCGGGTGGACCTGAAGGTATGATGCGGTACATGTGGTGCTAAAGCAGGATGACTCGTTCGATTGGTACCAGCATGCAAAAAGAAAGGTTACTTATTCCGTTGGTACATCTCCATGACAATCCTATCTTCATCCCAGGATTGCACAACTCTTCTGCTTGCTGTGTATTGCAAGCCAGGTCCAAGGACTGTGTGCAAAGCATTAAAACCTTTCAGCCTGAAGGTATCGAGGCAAATTCGAGAACAACCACATGGAACTGGCTAACCTAGACTGTCTGCTTCCCGACAGCTCCATGCTTGCAATACTCCTTCCAACAGAAGAAAGGCACAGGGCAGCACCCCAATGAGGCACCAGGAACACATCTTGCTTATACAAACAAATGAAAGACAGGCACAAGTCTTGGAAACTCCTCAGGGCCTTCCTCCTAAAGGTGCGCTTAAAGGAACCAGAACCTCAACCAAACACTTGTCCGTAACGACTGAGCCCACCGACCAGGGTGGTCACCAGCAGCAAGAGGCACAGCAGCTGCAGGGCCGCCGACTGAGGTGCACGAGGTGCTCTACTCGCTTGGACAAAAAGCATCATTTGAAACATTGGCACTGTATAAATGGATATGTAGTAAATGATATTAAGCTTTTTCTGCTAGATGTTTAGGATTTCATGCCCTGGTTAAACCACAAAAAGGTATTGGTGTACTCATCTTCACTCACTTAGGAGGGCTGGGTTTCACTTGCCTAACTCACTCATAGGTGGTGCTATGGCCGCGATAGCTGTAGTCGGGTGACTCCTTGACCGCTGACGTCTCGCTGGAAATGACGTATCCAGTGTAGGATTGAGCTGACTAGTCAATGGTATCAATGATGTTGCGCTCATGGTCAATACCAGTTGTATCAATGTGCTCAATACCATTGTGCTGAACACCAATAACTAGTCATGTCAACTCATCCAAATGAAGAGCTCTGCAAAAACTTGTGGGCTCATTGTACTCATCGTACTGGTTAATGATAATTGCACCTTGTCTCTGACAGAAGGTGAACATGATATCACTCCCAGGCATCTTCATTAGTGCGGCCGCCAACAATGCTCCATGCTCTTCCATGAAGATCACCATAGTGTTATAGTTGCCCACAGCTGATGCAACGATCTATATATAGTCACGACTCACGACTCATCCATCTTACAGGTCCAACTCTCTCTTGCTGTGTCTTTCGATGATACACCGGCCAAGTGAGCGTGGTGTAGCGCGGAACAGGCTCTACCTTCTCTATGATGACGGTGGGTGTGTGCTGCTGCGCTCGGCTCTGCCTGTTCCGTCAATCAAGTACCTGGTGATCGGCTCTGCCTTCTCTGTCGGAAGCTCCTTCAGTCCCTCAGCATCTGAAACTCGTGGTGCACCTATGCAGCTGCAGTAAAGCGGTGGTGTAGTCGTGTACGCCGCAGCTGTTGGAGCTACTGGAAATGAACACTTCAGCAACCCTCTTGTTGGATCTCTTTCACCCAAGGCACTGCGTCACACACATGTTCCCACCACCGGTCCGTTCGAGGGCCTGGGGCCCAAAAGGTTGGCAAAGGAAGAACATGAGGATGCCGAACCTGAGACAAGCGGGTTCCGAACGCAAAAGTCAAGGAATCCTCAAATGCCTTGAGCCTCGTGAACCTATATATATATATATATATGAACCTCCATCTTCCATGACCAGCAACCCCATCTTGTCTGAGTTTTTCGTGTTGCACATGATTTGCAAGACACTGAAGGGTTTGTAAACATGAGCTCTTCCGTTCAGCACTCAAGCTTGATGACCACAACCCAGCAAAGTCCATCGAACCCTAACCCCTAATCACAAAATGACACAACATACCCCTATAACATCCCCTAACACTAACACTAGATCCCAATCACAATACCCCTAACACCGGTCTTAACGAAGGCAGCAGCCCACGTAGAGTCTCTCTTTCCGCCACTGAGGCACCGGACCCCCCAGCGCAGGCACCGGCGAGGGCCATGCGGAGACTGAAGGTGAAAAGGCACCTGCAAGGAAAGACTGCAAGGAGCTTCAGGTCCCTGCAGGGCACGAAGCGTTTTGGAGCTATTCTTTTTCCTTGCTGGGAAGAAACGAGCTGAACTGAAGTGAACCGACTGCACCTCTTCAGTTTTCTTGGAAGGGAAGCACTCCTCCCCACAACAGGTTTGCCAAGTTTTGACTGTTTTGCTCAGCAATAAGCCTGGAAGCTGGGAACTGCTTGGGTGGCACCACCTTTGCCCAACACTCCAGTGATCTCCAGTGACACTGAGTTCTGAAAAAAAAAAAAACACGATGCGTTCAGGTCAAACAGACCCTATCCGAGGCACGTCCAGAGCGCCAGCATCATCACCAAGAGCAGCGCCACCTCGTTGGTCGCCGCCTCGCAGGAGTGGTCGGTCAAATGGTGGAACCAATGAGCTACTTAATAGGATGCAGGACTGCATAGGACTGCTTCACACATGAATCGGGCTGAATGCATCCTCTGAACTGGGTAGCCATGGGCCATACTGAAGCAGGAGTTCATGGTACTGTTGAAACAGCTGGGAATGATGGACATTTCATGTCATGTCACTAACTGTGTCCCTCGGATTGCGCATCCTTTTATCATGTGTTTTTTGCCCATCAACAGAAGCTTGGCATTTGCGGTGGTGCCCAAACAGGTTTCGAAGCTGTTGCTACATGATCCACTTATTTCACGGCCATGCCGCACTATAGTCAGTGGATCAAATCTGGCAGAGCATTAATTTAGCAAATTATCAGTGTCAAACTGGGGCCATTGACAAGCCAAACCTTGTTTGTCAAGAGCTCCTTGCACCAATTTTTGGCATCACCAAAACACCGTAAACACCGCGTTTTGTCCCTTCTGGTCTTAGGTATTGTTTCCATTCAATTAAGCCTTGCTACTTTCCTCCAAGCTTTCGCGGGCTTTACTCGCTGCGAAGTCCTTTGCGCCGAAAATGGCGCCAAAATGCTCCGCATGTTGCGCAGCCTGCAGGAGCTGAAGTTCCTCTTCCTGGCTACACGCCCGACTGGTCACCAGAGGCGAGATCTGCCCATGGAGGACTATGCTGACCAGAAGTAAACAGGATCCGCCTCTGCTGTTGTCCACTTGACAACCTCTATGGTCCTGGTTTTACAATGTGCCTCCCTCTTAAGAGCTGGGTGTTTACTTTCAACAGCAAGGATCCCGCAGCCAAAGAATGGCAATTGCTGTGTGGTCCTGAGTTACCGTATCTAGTGTGGACCTACGTCCTGCGTCTGATTTTCAACCTTCATGATCCAAGAGGTGTCCTGATGAATATGGTTTGTAAAGGATCCACTTCCTGCTGCTAAGGCTACTAAGGTCAGTCAAAACTTGCTTGACGCTATACAATAGATCTTTCAGATTGGACTTGAATGTTCATGTCGACCACTTGTCAAATCTAACGACTGTGGCAAACAAAACATGTTGGACAACACCCAACACGATGCCACATGAAACTGAAACTCAACCTGCCTTTTTCCCAAACTCCAAAGAACCCACTCCATTACGGAACACCTATATGGAGACGAGGCCTAATTACACGGTATAGGCCTTGATTCCTTTCACCAACTTCCTGCCACCAGACCCGAACGCACGTCACCCGAGGTGCACCGCTCTCCGAGCACGGCGACGCGGTTCGCCGCTCCGCGACGCAGAGCGGCGCGACACGCCGCCTCGGTGATGGCTTCCAAGGCCGTCCAGGCTTGGGAGCGCCAAGGGGCCATCCTCCTAGGGGGCGACGAAAGGATGAAGGAGTTTTTGTTTAACCATATCAAGCCATGATCAAGCTGTATAAGATGTAGGAGTTGGAGGATCAAGCCGTATAGATGTAGGAGTTGGAAGGTGACGTAATGTAATGTGTGTGTTTTTACTCTTTTCTTTTTAAACCTTTTTGGGGGGGAAGGGGCTTATGCTGGTTTGGTTTGTAGTGTTGAGAGGTCATACTGTCCCAACAATAGTTCAACCATGTTCAATCTTCTCGTTGTATGGAAGCAACAAAAAGGTAACATCAAACTGCATGAACACGTCCTTTTCTTTTGGGGAGGGTCTTGTGCTGTTGGTCGGGTTTGTGTTGAGAGGTGATATTGAAATAGTCGGTTTTTTCAAATATACCAGTCGCGTACACCCACACAAGGCACCATCCCTACAATCAAAGACTCACTCCTCTCGTTGTGCTCAATCAGCCGTGCAGGGGGGTTCTACGCAAGTATTGAAAAGCCAAGTGGTCAGATTACTTGCTGCGCAGCTTGCACTGAGATAATAACACATAGTCATCCTTGAGTGACAAGGGGTTCCTTACCTTGCAACAAGTGAGCTTGCAAAGCTTTACACAATTGTGAGGGACACGTCGGGGGGGTACATTATGTGCAAGTTTGGCCACAAACAAAATGGGTTCACAAAACCCTCAATAATACAAACCTTAGGCCCAGTGATGACGATGCCTGGGTTGCTGACTTTTCCCTTCCTGTATCTTCCTCTGACTGGTTTCTTGAGACACGCCCTAAGTCAAGCCCATCTCTTTCAAAAGACTGGCCCCAGTTGTGCGCAGGCTTGTGGGCGCGCTGCCGACCAACCCCGAAGAGAGTCCTCAAGGACATGTAGTGCTGCCAACCTGCCATGGTTGGCAGGTTGATCTTTTGAGGCTCCACGCTGGCGGCTTCGACCAACGCGGGAAACTCGTGATAAGGATACAGTAATCGATGATTAATAATGGCACCTGGTAGAGAGTGACTCAACCTGAATTCCTCAACGCGGCTCTAAGAACCAGAACCTCACACTCAATGGATTCGTAGAAGTACTGTATCTGCTGAGACTCCTAAATCGTTATCTAGGTGTATCTAACAGCTAGCAACACAGAAACACTCACTCGACCAAGCTCAGAACAACTATGCTATGCTTGCTGGATGAGGCTATTCTTGGCCCCAAAGTTGCGTTCACTTTTGCAAGATCCCATGCAAAACGACGTAGGATCGCGACCTACCGGCCATAGCAATCATATGGTTATGGGATCAAATCACACCGTATCATCTTGGAGCACCTCCCAAGTAGTCAGGGGCGTTGGACAAATCTTGAGATGTTCATGCCAATCCCATGCACTTAGTCTAGAAGTGTGACCACCAGGCATGAATGCCCCTTTTGCGCATGCCAAAAGGGCTAGCGTCCCTCAACGTTGCCTAGGGCGGAAAGCCCTTTGGTAAACCCCGCCACGGTGCACCGTGTCACCTTCCTGGAGCTGCTGCCGCGGGGTATCTCTGGGCACACGCAGGCGTGCCACAGTGCCCGCCAGCCCTGAGCGGGAGGCTGTTCTGGGAGCCCTGAGGGGGGGTGAAGAAGAAAGGAGAAAACGGTGCGATCGACGACCCCCCAAGACTTGTACCTGGACCTAGCTCCAGCTGGACAACACAAACTTGTTTGGCATTTGGGTGAGACTGATGCTCGAATTCACATGAAATCTGGCTCAATGTCCAATGGCTTAACATGCTTAACATTCACCTGCACATGCACACACATTAATAAACACTACACCCATTTTGCGTCATTGCTATGCCCACAAACCACACATCAGGACGGCATTCTGTCTGTTTTCACCTCCAACCCCAACTTCAAGTGTCACTCAGATTGGAGATTCTAGGCTATACTATAGGCTATAGTCATAACCTTCGTGCCATGAACCTTTGTTATGAATCATAAAGTATCCTTTCCTCTCCACCACTGTTTAACCTCCCTGGACTCCTTTCCCCCGCACTCCGCGTCATCCGATGCCTCCCGTGGGCGCTCGCCAGAAGTACTGCGCGACGGCGGCCCGGAGGACGCGTGCGGAGCGCAGGTGTGGTGGCAGCGCTCCGGAGATGGACGGCGCTAGTTCCGCTAGTTGGAAGTTTGATGGATGACGGCTTCTTCATTGATGGCCCTTGCCCTCCATGCAATATTGGGACACCACTCTACTGGCGCTCAAGATAGGATGCACCTCCTCAGCTAACCCCCCAACTAAAAACTAGAAAGAACACATGCCTCAAACCAGCAGGTGTGTCAGGATCTGACTTAGGTGAATCAAAACACTCTGCGGATCCTGAAAGGGAATTCTTCCGTCCGTGCTCGAAGGATTGCTCTCCACTCCTTCTCCCGGCCATGCTCTTCAGCGAACTCCTGGAGCCGCTCGGCATAGAGCTCGGACCTCGGGGGATGCAGAGCGAATCCCACAGCGAGCCCAACCAAAGGGGAAGCAAATTGGGATGAGAAAAGCACCAACTTATTGAAGAAGAAAAGGACTTCAGAAAGCCGGATAAAAAAGCACCACCAGCGATGTTTATTATATATCTATGTTTACACTCGTTTTTTGGCAGGTTCTTCCAGCAATTGTGGATGAGGAGCAAGAAGCTACGTAGAAGAGGGAACCAAATTCGTTGAGTGGTTCGCACCTCCTTTCCATCCCTTTCTGGCATTTGGAGATATATTTTGACGTGCTTGGCACTGTGCTAGTGGTTGCCCGCTCGGTTGGGCCAGCAACCAGAAACCCTCGAGACCACCACTTGGTTCCATGGGAAGTGAGGTGGGACTGGAGTGAGGCTTGGTCCAAGACCTAGTCTGAAGACATTGGACAGTGGAGGTGACCCATCTCCCGCAACCTGCCCAATGCAATTGAAGACAATGCTCCAAAAGCATTTTGTAGGTGTTACATGGTGCCATTCTGGTGTGAAGGTGGTTGGTGCAGGATAGTTTCCTCATATAATGATTGGTCACCCTGCCAATAGAGAACCACCTTTGCCTCCACACTACTCATATCAGAGGGGCTCCTTTCGGGAACGAATACAATATAGTATCATTCAATGCTACAAACCTACTGGTCAAAGGTCAACGACCATGGCCTTTCACTTAACTGGTTTGACTGATCAACAGAAACAACACATGGACATGCTTCATATTAAAACTCCGTGCTGAAGTCATTCATCTGATTCATCCTTTAAACCACAACCATGTCATGTCCCTTTTTCTCTAAGAATTACGCATACACTGAACACACCAAGCCCCCCCCTCCTTCTCCGAGCTTTCTCTGCTTTCTGAGCTCCAACGGCTTCACAGGGTAGCGTTCGCCCTTGGACTCCAACCAAGTCCTGGGCGGTCGGAGTCCACGGAGCACGTTCGTGGGTTTTGCGGAGCACTGCCCTGAGGAAACACTCTATGACTCTATGATCGAACATCATATGCACAATATATCCCAATATTATGATCTAAAATGGGGATGGTTTCCAGGTAATTGTAGAGGTTGCAGTACGAGCTCGTAGTCAGAGGAAAACAAGGGATGGGCATGATGGGCTGCATTCCCATCAAATCAGCGCAACGATCAAGAGTTATATATATATATATGATGGTCTATTATATGCTGCAATTACATGTTTTACATAATGTCTATCTACTTATCATTGCAGCATCACCAGCAGCACCACAAATGTCAGGCCCTCAAAAGTGACCCCTAACATCATCTCCCTTCGACTCATCCCAATCCATCCAAACCAAATCATCAGCGATCTCAACCGATCGGCAGTAACGATCAGTACCAAAAATCTCAATCCATCTCAACCTCTAGATCACTACCAAAAAATCTCAACCACCACTCAAACCAAGAAAGAATTACCAAGCACCACAGACTCCTTTCTCAAAGACCATCACCAACCCTTCCCACCTTTCAATCACCGTGCCCTTCTCACCATGCCTTTCTCCTCCGGGTGGCTTGAAGTCCGAGGCAAAGCACTTCCGCGAGAGGACCCTCAGTCCGGGCAGCACCGCACGGCGACCGGCACGGCACCAAGAGAAGGTCAAGTAATTCAGGTGGCACCTGCTTCCTATACTTGAAGTAAGAACCCAATAGCTCCTTTTTTAGCTGCTCTAGCTATCCGAAAGCGCAGGAGTTTTGTTGGGGGTTCTGACACTTGGTCCGTGGGACTGGGTATAGGGAGTAATTAGGGAACCTGCAGAACCTGCATGATGAGATCCAGCCAACTCTTTCTTCCGATCGAGTTTGGTCCTTTCGGGTCGGAAGGATTCCGATTCGCTGCCTCCACCAGCTCCAGGGATGAGAAATCCTGCTCTTCACCAACAAGGTCCCCCAGCTTCGTGTTGCTTCCAAGTGGCTCCATCTCAGGAGGAGTGGCCTCACAGGTTCTCAGCTGCTCCCGCTGCACCTGCGTCGACCATTTTTGGACGCTCAAAAGGGTTATATAAACATGAGAAGCTTCACAAGCTTGGAGCGCAAGAAGGCCAGCGTTACTTGCGTTACTTACAGCAGAAACCTAAGAATACATGTGAAATTGACCTGGGACCATCTGGGACCTGGGACCTCATTTGGACCATCAAAAATGGAATTCTTTCACCAGGAACCTGAGCGTTTCCGAACCTGAGACACTCCTCCGAACCGGAGATCGACGGCAAACCCTTTGTGGTCCCGGTCTGAAACCGAAGGGCGCCAGGCCCTGTGGCCCGAGACACTCGCGTCACCGACATGGACGAGATGGGACCAGTGGACCAGTACTCTTCATGAAAGCACCCGACTCGGACCATTCAACTTCGGCAGTCATGCGGAACACCGAAGCATCTCTCACATGTGAACGTTGGCTCTTTGGGCTATCATCATGCCAGGAACTCCGGCACGATGGGAGCTCCAGCTTGTGAAGGTGCATGTTCTTCCCGAGATGCGATAGAGCGAAACATAGCGAGTCCCATCGTTTTTCTGCGGTGAAGTGCCCGGTACCCAGCGTGCTGCAAGTGCTACGGTACCGGTGCAGCGAGACGCAGCGCGTCTCGCTCTGTTTCACCGGGAGTGTCGTGGTGTCCTCGAAACGGTTTGGCTCTTCCAGCTGGGCAAAATGGCGGAAGAACCCATGTCCTGCCTGTGCTTGGGAATTGCAGGATCGGCGGTGATCATGGTACATATAGATGCCATCACTGACTATTTGCATCTACTTCCTCAAGAGCTGTTTGGTGCAGCTTCCTCAATAGTCACAAAAAGGACGAGACGACCAGCATCGAGGATTGTTCTGGCTAAATTACAATAGCACACGTTGAATGAGGTCAGAGACTACTGGTAACTGGTCACCCTCCAAACGTGTATGAAAACATCATCCTCAAACCAGCAACCACTGACAGTGGTACTCTCCGTCCCTCCACGTGCCCCCCGCAGAACACGTGACCCATGCCACAACGCGTCCTTTTCGTCCGTCGCCCCGCGTCCGGCGGTCTGCTGGTGAAGGGCAGCTAGACCTGGAATGTGGGGTTGGTACCATTCTTGATGACCTCTACGTTGGATGGAGCCCTAGTGGGGGCCCCACTCAATTAATACATGAATTGAGGATACCCCTGAGATGCCCCGAGTGCTTTGTCTGGGAAACTCTACAGTAAATCCCACTGCAGCCCAACTACTAACATGGAAGTACAAAAACACCCCATGATTATATACCTCGCCTACTCACAAACACTGCTCAACAACTTTTTCTTAAAGAACCATGTTTGACAATACACCCTTCCAAAGACATCACAACCAAGTGGAGTTCAACCGCTGTTTGGTCTAACAAAAAAATACTTCAAAGGGGCCATGCCGTCTACTTCCGTGCGTCGGTGGTGGCCTGCAAACAGATCGGAAAGCTTTGGAAGGGCATGATGTTCTGGTGATGTTCCTCTCAAACACCTATAGCAAACCTAAATACATGACTGTGGTTGGGCAATTCTTTACCCATCCAGATGTATAAATATGTTTCGATCCTGCTATACAGTCTACTGGATAGGACTGGGATGTTTATACTTTGTCATTGTTTTGGCACAGATTGTGAGACATGTATAGAGAGGGATCAGGTGTTCCAAATGTATATGGCAAGAAACAACTGTATTTCGAACACCCAGGCCAAATGTGCTAGCCATATCGGACTTGCACCAAAGGCATTTTGTGGTGTCTAAAGGGCAAAATGCCAATGTTTTTCACAATCATGAACTATTTTTGGTTGCAAACAGCAAGCAGCAACGATTATGTTGTAGACACTAGTGGTCTGAACCCGTTTATGGCGTTTGTTTTTGCTGTACCAACCGTATCATTCCTATACTTTCCATTTTTACATCTGTTTGCTGATTTTTACACAGTGCCTTTTAAAAAAACACCCACCAACCACCAATCCTACAAGGGAATCTCATCATTTTCATCCAAGCCACAGCTGCATGTCAAAACAGTAGTTCTTGTCTGAAGACCTCCGTATGGTTTTCGAGGAATTCCTGCAGCCGTGGTTTTGTCTCAGAGCGGTCGGCCAGGTGGCTGAAGAGGCCTCAGGTTAGGAAAGCAAACAACAAACAACAAACAAATGTCACAATCTGAGATGATTCATGATGATGGGTTTCCCAAGTCATCAAATTTCAAACATGGCGAAGTTGAACGTGGAAAACCGATACCATCTGCTGCACCCCCCCCGTGATGTGACACATTTCGACATCAATGCACCAAATGAATCACACACGCAGCACCCGACAGCGCCGCGCCAAATGATGTTATCAGCAGCCACTCATTGCCGATAAGAAGCCGAATGCGAATTTTCGCAACCTTGAGCAGCGGTGGTGTGTTCTCTTTGTTGTTCAGTTGAAGCGTTTGGAAGTGTTTGGGAACGCATCGGCTGGTACCTGTTCATACTTCGTTGCGGCCACAAAACATGTCTCAGCATCGTGACCTGTCGCAATCATGAACGTATCATGGTTCGTGTTGATAGACATATTGGACCAAACACACCAAGCCCAAGAACATTCGCGCAAAATGCGAGAGGTTGAGGAAATTGATCGTGTGAAGAGTTGATTTTTGTGTCGATCGCGGACCGCGGAACTTTCGTATGACATACTGAGCCAATGCAAGAGGCGTGCGACGCTGAGTTGCACATACATCTATTATTGCAGCTGACGGGTACAAACTTGCTCCCAAGGAAGACAGCTGTGGTTGCAGCAGCATGGGCGACGCGCTGACCCATGAAAAATCACAACCCGATTGCCTAAACGAAACTTCAACCAGCATCATCTTTCCCTTCCAGGGCTGAGTATTGGGCAGGACGGCTGCAACGTGGCAAAGTAGAACGCTGCTGGGCTGCTGGACCGATCAGAGTTCGACCAATGTTAGCTTCTTGTCTTCGCAGTGAAAATGTTTGTATTTTGCAATAAGGTCGGGTGAAATAGTTTAGCATATAGTTTGACGTGTAGTTTTGGTCTTGGCTCAGTCCAGTGAGGAACTATGGAACTGGTTCAAAGGAGCCGACACTATTGTCATGACGCTCTACTTGGAAGAAAAGCCTTGCGAGGTGTTGGCCGCCTCTCCCTGTCATGAACATGCAGTGTATTTTCGATCCATTTACGATGCCTTGAAGGCATCTAATGTGATTTTTTTTTCAGGCTTTGGGTTTTGGCTAAGCCTAGATGAGCGACAGTCGCTGATAGCTTCCGCGGCTGTGATTCTAGAAGATGCCACGCGGTTGCTGCAACTGATGCTTTCAGAACATTGAAGCTTCCAACGCTTCAAGATCCAGCCGAAGAAGCACATGTTCGTTCACATCCGACACCTGTTCAAAGAACAGAAGTCCCGGCGCTTGGAGCATGAACCCGGACTTGGTGTTCGAGAACCTCGTTCGACGAGGAGTTTGTTGGGAGGATTGCGACCTCGGAACCAGGTCCGTGAGTTCAAAATGAATTATATATACATCAAGACCTTGGAACGATACAAGATCGGATTGGCTTCTGTTTGGTGAGAAATTTTCGAGTCATGAAGGCACCATCTGGGGGAGTGGGCGGTTTAGAACAGTGAAGGTGTTCTACACGGGGGCCTGTTGGAAGGTAAAACCATCACTCTTTTGCACGACCATGCAAAACACATCACTTTGGTGAGTTCCCCATGTCGCCCGTGACTTCAGCCCTGCGGAACATAGACTGAAATACTGGTGGGCTTGGGTTGACAGGAGAATTTGGCAAGGCTTCCTGAGTGTGATACTGGGTCAAAGCTTCAATGATCAACTTATTGGTAAATCAGCCACAACTTCACAAACCACCCCATCGGAACTCCTGGAAGAATGTTCTTCCCAAGTGTTTCATGGTGCATGGATCTGCTAGTATGACGGATTTGGAGACAAAGAAGCTGCCTCAAACACATTGAACAATTTCAAACGAGCACGGTCTCAACACAAGTGGTGCAAAAACCCATCTGATGGAGCTCCTCTGCATATTGACCTACAAATTCCGGTTAGGTTTACCTTGGCTGGAGATGATTTTGTTGCCCTTTCAAGCAGTTTGGCACGTCCGGAACTGTGGTTCTGCTGCTTGAAGAAACGGGGCAACGGTCACGCAGGGTTGCGAAGCTGCGTTGATATTGTCAGTTCCGTTTTGTGTCGGGATTGCAAAGCTAGTGCAGTGGTCATCGGTTGTTAGGCCGCTGATTTGGGCAGGAGTGCTGACCCACAAACAATAGAAGTGAGAAAAAATAACACACACACACACACACATAATGACATAATGCTATCACTTGGGGATATGCTCTGACCGCCTGGGGTTTTTCCAAGACTTTTTCGTGTACAACCATGCACCAACTGCATTGCTCTGCCTAGTCCACACGGCGGTCGAACAGTCTCCCTAGTCCACCTAAGGCCACAAGCTCTGTTGCAAGCGTAGGAGGTCTTCGCTCTCATGGCCATGGTCAAAGGCTTTGGAGACCTTTGTATACACATCCGAGAGACACGTCCGCAGGTGTTCACGGGCATCATATATCATCAACCATATATAGTAACCATACAATGTCATACAGATTCACAAGTCCATCAATTCATGGTCCACAAGTCACCACTGGACCCACTCGTATACCACCTCTTCGAGGGGCTCTTCAGCTGCTTCGTAGTTGGTCTCAAGCCCAAGCTCGCCCAAGCAGTACATCTCTGCCAAGTGCCTTGGAGGACTTGAAAGCCTGGCCTGAAAAAATCTAGCATGCTTTTTCAGGATCGGTAGCTGCTGTATGTCGTGGTGAGATCCACCAAACTGTATGGCAAAGGTGAGTTACCAAGTCACTTGGAGGGGAAGGAAACAAATAATCTATACATCTATGATCATCTATGAGCATCAAGCTGACTCGAAACCAATCCCACTCCGTGACGCCCCAACTACGGGTCCGCATGCGCCCAAGAATCAGTGGTCCCATAACTGCTGGGGTTATTTTCTAAAACAAACTAGTAGCTTCTTGTTCCTAGTAGTACGGCCAGGAGCCCCTAGTAGCGTCCTTGCTCCTATAGTAGTAAGGCCAGGAGCCCCTAGTAGCTTGTTATTCCTAGTAGCGATGCAATTGCTCGGCAGCAATATGTCGCCTCCTTTGTCTATTTCTTGCCCAAACCCAACTAATTGCTAAATTTGATATTGAGAATAACAAACATGCCGCATAGAGTCATAATTACAGCTGCTACACCAGTGGCCCGCAGCTGCATCACCATTTGGTCCTAGACTAGAAACTTTGATAGTTCGGATCTGCGTGCGTATTCCATTGCGTTTCGCCTCCCTCCGCTTGAAAGCCACGCTGCATGCAGGCCAATGGATGTCCCTTCCGCCCGGTGGCACGCAGCCACTCGACGGCACCGGGATCACCTTCCTGTCGCAAGCGGAGGGCAAAGTCTAACATGGCCTGGGGATCGTCCTGCCCACGCGAGCGGCGGCACGCGAGCGGCACGACGCGGTTCGACGCATGCGCTCGACGCGGCACTCGTGTTCTTCTCTGACAGGCCTGCGAGGGCTAGGGGCGATGCTTCATCGATCCTGAAACCTTCCTGCCAACATCCAACCAAATCCCAAGTAGTAGCTGCCTTGAAATGACAAGAGATGCCTTGACGTCCTGGAGGGTTGCTATGAAAGGTTTCTGAACCGGACATCCAACTGGGCAACCGAATCAATGAGGTCACCAACTAATAACTATAATAGAATCACACAAAAACAACATGCAGCAAACCACAACTACGACATAACGATGCCACTGGACCAATTGGACCTGTTCCATCACACCGTCCCCAGTGAACGCCGGGATCGGCTCGGTTTACCGTCTCGTCACCGAACCGCGGCGAAGTCTCCTTCTTCTTCGCCGAAATCTCCAGTGCGATCCGTTCCTCATCAACCTCCGCGATCGCCTCGACGGTCGGCGTTCTGCGGACCACGTGGCGCAAGTCGTAGCGCCCAGCCAAGGCGTCGAGGATACTGTAGGTGGAGCCGTGGTTGGTGTTCTTCGGTTTCTGCCAAGTCCTCAGTAACTGGAACATGGTGCAAGTGGAAGTGCAGAGCAATCCTCGCATTCAGCTAACTCCAAAGGGAGGCACAATGTCCAGTTACTGCCGCGCAGTCCCCGGTCCAGAACTACAAATATGAATTGCTGTGCCCATCTGTCTTCTAACTAAGCTTAACGTCAAGGCACATGTAGAACAACCTCCGCCTGGATCCCCCAGCGAGCAAGTTCGCCCCACCACAGTGGAGCAATCGTGAGTTCCTCAGTGAAGCCAAGGGTGCCGGTGTTCTTTGCGTGCACAGCAGCTTCATGGCAGCTTCATCCGTGCCGTGGTGTTGATTAAGGTCTATTAAGGTCTAGTGACCCTTCTCTTGCCGTTCAATGAAGGTTTCAATCGTCACATGGCCCAGCTAACAGCAGGAATTGAGCCCCCCCCATCTCCCGCTTTGACACTTGGCTTAGGGAGCATCTGGCAACATGGCCTACGACTGATGAATAGAAGTCGTCTTTTCCCTCGCTTTGCAAAAGCTAGCTCAGCAAAGCACCACTTTCCGTGGAGACGACACATTGGTTGGTTTGTCTCTTGGTGGCAGATCAATGATTCGCTTGGTGCGGCCCACTGGGCCGCGAAAGGCCGCGAAAAACAACTATGTACACAACTACAGTATCAGGTGCAGCAGTGAATACAAAAACATAGATGGCATGCTTTGTAGGAGTCCAGTTGTGACGACTCCCAAACTACAGATGTCTGTAATAGTGGAAGTCCTGAACAAAATTGAAGGAGCATGATGTAGATTCCCAGCCTTGCTTATTGGGGCATCTCTGACGAGACATGCTTTCGATCATCCAACGTATAGAACCCATGCTAGTTACAATTTGTTTACACAAGTTAAGATGATGGTTCAAAACTAGAAAGAACATCGGTATACAAGTTTAAACCATATAAGTACTATACTTAAGACTCCAAGTCGAATACATAAGTACTCTAAGTGCCAGGTACGCAAATGATGAGTATCACGTACGTGTCATCACCCCCCTTACAAGTGCCATGAGTCAAAGCCGACAACCAATAATGTACAGTATGCATGTGTGGACGGATGCATGCATGCATGTATGTATATAAATATGCAATAATATGCATGTATCCATACATGCATCTAAGAATGACATGCATACTTACAAGAAAACAAGCCAAGCTCAAGCCCTGAGGAAGCATCGTCTCACTCCCATACACGCGCAGCCACGCTCAGCCAATGGTGCATCCCTCAAGACATGAAAAATGGTGCATCCCTGCGCAATCATCTCCTGAAGATGTAGTTACATTGCATGTAAACTACCATCTATCGTGGCACCAACTTCACTGCAGCCTGCAAACTGGCAGTCTTGCAACATTCTTATCAATGAAAGCAAACGGTGCCACAGAGGTAAACACATTGTGGGCTTGATATACTCTTCTGACTCTTCTTGTCTTCCACAACACTGGGCTCGATCTGCTTGTACAGGGTCCCATGCACCCATTCCCCTACTTTCGGTGCAAGGTCTTGTCCATGATGATGAGGGGTCACACACACCTCCACGGAAAACTGTACATTCCATCGCAAAATGATGATGTTTGCGCAACTAATGTAGACTCTTGGTTAATCAACCCCCCCATATGAAGAACATTTCCAAATCAAGAGTAAGAGTCTACATTATACCTGTAAGCTCCGATAGATGGATTTAAGGACAACCCCTTGTGGTTCTGCCCAATTCTGCGACCGAGCATCATCACCAGCGCAGTGCCGGGTGGGCATGTGGCCAGACTGCCCCCGCCGAACTGCTCTGGGGTTCGCTGGGCGGAAGGCATCACCGAGAGCCACTGCTGCAAGTAGGGGTCGTCGTGGGTACCGGGGAACCTGGGACAACAGGCGACGACAGGCGACAGGTGCCCTCTGAGTGCGGACAAATGCGGACAAATGGTGGTGTGTTTTTTTCAGGAAAAAAACACTCCGAAGACACGTTTGATTTTTCAGGCTTGTTTAGGGTTCCAGGAACACCGGCGAAAGAGCATTCTAAAATATTCCAACTCTTCACTCTAACCGTAACCCAAAGAATCACATGTATTTTCTGAAAGCGTTGTGTTCTACCCTACTCATACTCCAGTCATCTCCAGTCCCTTTGTTTCCGTATACGCACACCTGGCTCCCATTGTTTTGCCCCTATGTTCCAAAGACGTGTCCACCACCCCCAAGAGGTCAAAAAGGCCACCAAAAACCATACCAAGCCACACCACTGTCGGGCCCATCGCTTCCGTCACCTCTTGCAAGGCCACCTAGGCTAGGTTGGGTGGTGTTGATGAAAAACACTACAAAAACTATAACAAAAACAATATCTATATATGCACACTATATTGAAATAGGAAGATCTCCCAAATGGGTGGACAAATCATCTCTTAGGCAAAGAGGTGGAACATATAACATATCTGAAACACTGAAGCCACCACCCAGGAGTGTGGTGGTTTAGGACTGGTGGCTGAAAATAGAAAAAAACTCCAAAAACCACGTATCCCAAACGATCCATGTATGCAAATATCGCCTACATTTCATGGTTTTTGGTGGTGAATGAAAGCCATATTTACTTACATGGATCCTCTGCATATCTACCAAGGCCACGAAGACCGTCAAGAGCGGCGCGCAGCGGGTTTTCCAACCACCGGTGTCCACGTGGACGTTCTGCCGCACCGCGGAGGGGTCGCTGATGAGGCACGAAAGCTCCACCTGAGTGCAGCGGTGTTACGGGCAGCGGTGACCGTTCGGAAACGAAGAAGAGAACGACGCAGCGCTCTCGCTCCATGTAGGGAATATGTGACCTTGGGATACATTGGGATGGTTTTGGAAGGTCTATAGAATCCATGTTTGTTGATCAACTGTAGCACTGGTTTGTTGGTTCAAAACGGTAGAAGTTCACCAAGAAAACATATACATATACGTATCTTTCAGAAAAGAACAAACAAGAATAAGCTGAGGTGAGTGAGTAATATGTTGAAAACACGTCCCCTACACAATGAAACATTAAACATACAGCATACATGATTCATGATGATAACAATCCCAAACAATAGGATCTATGCACATCCAATGTTTTGCTGGCTTAGGTGTCAAAGTTTTAGTACACATGGAGAGATCATCACCCTCTGGCTAGAGCATGGTCCCTTACAGTACAATCCAAAGTGCTCACATCCATTCCAGATCGAAATCGACACGAGCATACAAACATAAAGGAGCCTACAAAAGGCAACATCATCATGTCATTCCTCTAACCCATGTTCCAAGTAGACCGACTGTGACCTCTCGTTTCCCCTAATGACCTGACTGTAAATCTAGAGTACCAAAGCATGACCCTCACAAAAACCGCTGGTCACTGGGTCTTCACAACTAACGTTTCCAGCTCCTCACCGGCTCAAAACTCCTCGATTTTTGTTTGGCCCTCTCCCAACATCTGTGGCCAGTCGACCAGGCCAGCATCCAGTTCCACAGTTCCTGCCATCCAGTTCGAAGGCCGATCGACTGACCCCCCCCGGTGGACGATCTAGAGGTCAACCTTCGTTGACCGGACGATATAATCAAGCCATGTATGAAAAGGGGTGAAAAGCCAGGTGTTTCGTCAATAGTGACAATGTCAACAACAAATGAACAACGTCTCGCTACTAAATTCTCATATGTGGGTTTTTGGACGACTCTCACCTCACATGAATAGGCCACGCAGAATGGATTGAAACATCTCACTAGAACACCAGGCGACAACGCAAATCGCGTACATGACACAACTAAGAATATAGATGGCAATCATTCAATCATGATCTACATCATGAAATAGGACTGCAAAGCCATCTGGTTTTGGCCCAAAGCCATTTTGGAGTTGTGGTATTTCCCTACCAGTTGGGCGTTCTAATTATGTCCGCACAGACGCCAAGCGCGTGTGTCGGAGACACGGTCACACCACTTATGGAGACATGGTGCCATCCAAAACCTCGCGCCTACCAGCAGCTTCTCCAAGTTCTGAGTGACCTCCCGAAGTGCGTCCCGGACCTGGTGGCAGGTGGCAGGTCAGTCGCCAAAGAAGGAGGTCGAGTCGATTTGGACCATTGAATTTGGACTGGACATGAGATGCAGCGATCCCCGAACCAAAGAGCATTTGACTATATATATGTCATCCTGCATGCATGCTTTCTTTTTGCGTGATTGGAGCATACCACAACCAAGCAGGGCGCAGCCAAAACAGCATGTTGTGTCCTCCAAACTGGGTGATTCACTTGCCACGCGCCAGGTGGATTACAAGGATTGCAGGCTTCGCAGATCAGTTCTGAGAGAGTTGCTGCTCCTTCAAGTGAGGGGATTGTTGTTCATGGTCTTCTTCTCTTGACTTATGGATCCACATACCTTCTCAGAAGGCACTTGGACCCTCCAAGCCTACATAATAACAGTCTCCAATCACCTTGTAGAGTCTAGAGGGTATGTAGATCCATAGGGTCCAGGGTTGAGTAAGAATAGATATAATCAGGGACATATGGCATGGCAGGCCTGGGCTGTAGGGCCTACTAGGCCTAGGAGCAATGGAGGAAATTTAACTGAACATTTTTTCTGAACAAATAAATGCCAAATAATGTCAATATCGTATGTGGAACCAGTAAACCATGATATTGGAACTCAACAAAACTATGGTTACTGAACATAGTTTGGACCAGTATGCAGTGTATACAGTATGATTGCCGCGCTTGCTTTGAACTTCTCAAGGCTCTTACACAGAGTCTGCCTCCAAACAAGATCCCTGACTCCCTCAGTTTCCCTGGAAAATCACAGGGGAACCTTGTTCCACCTATTTCGATTTGAGTGGGAAAAACCGACTCCTCCCCAAGAACTGTAAAACCATCCTACTCTCCTGGCAGGTCCGGATCGCCCACGTCACTGAGGGCCACGTCCGGTGCTTTCAGACTCGGGACCGTGGGCGCCAGCGGCAACTTCAGATCCCAGCGGTGCTGCCGCTCGCGCACGCTGCCCAGGTTGAGCCTTTCCAAGTGACGCCGCTCCTGCCAATAACGTGAAGGCTCCGCGGAAGAGGGTGGGAACCAGCTACAAAGTGCCTATGGCCGATATATGAGAGAGAGCTCTGAGTGGCTGCGAAAGGGGTTCAAAGATGTTCAACGTATCTCAAGTGAAGTATCTTGAAACATCTTGAAACTAAAACAGCTAGTCAAGTCGGCTAGTAGTGATTGATTGCTACTCAGTTCCTCTGAAAACAGGTTTGAAAACGGATCGGGCACACCAATTTCTTTGAAGAGGTGCAACAAAAGCCTACCCCCAACGACTCAGAAGATTTCTCCTTGGGCTGTAAATAGCGTGAGTAATTCCCACTCTAAAACAACAAATCATGCTACACCCAGATGCTGCCTTCATCCATCTTCATCCTTCTCTGCCCACCTGGATGCACTGACACCAACAAGTCTGACAGTGACAGCGTTTGCTACCAACACCTGGACTCAACCGACCAGCTTGGCCCTCCTCAGGCGGGGCGGTGGCCAAGTGCTCTTGGACTCTTTGCAGCTCTTTGTCCACGAAGTCCTGCGGAAACGACGCAGAACTGCACTCTCATGGAAGTGACATGAAAGTGGAGTTCACCCCCTGTTGGTACTGGAAAATCCTCTTCCAAGGGGCCATGCCATCCACTTCCATGTTAGTGCCAGGGAGTGGTAAAAACAATACCAACGAAAACATCAAACAACCACTGTTGACTGTTGTTTGCTTCCGAACTTGAAGCAGGACATCAGGTCGACGGCGCCCTGCTCACTCTCCCATTCTCATGGCTCGAACGCTGTCTGCTTGGAACTGAGACAAACATCTCTGACTGAACCCTGGCGGGGTTCATCAGGGTGGAGCATGGCGGGTCTCAACTTAGTTCAAGAAATCGAAACATCCCGATCGGTATGAGGAGACCCCCGCCCGGCCCATGGGTTGTGGTGACTGTTGTGGTCTATTTTCACTCTTCCAGGGGGTTGAGCTGGGAGGTCTCCCACGGTCTCCCTATTGGAATGCACACCCGTATTGCTTTCAACATCGGCTCTGGGAAGGCCAAGTCGGTCTTTTTGGTCAGTGTCTTTGGAGGGAAGGCTTGCCACATGGCTACCTTCAAACATCTTCAAACTACAGCGCCGCTTGACCGCTAACCTGGTTGTGTAGTTGCAGATCCCTGGGCTATTATGACAGGTTCATACACGTAAAAGCAGTGGAGCACTGGTTTCAGCAACAAAACATAATCCACACATCTCCTGCACACTTAGCGAATAACATATAATTTAAAAATAAAAAACACCCTAAAAGTCGAAACAACACAGTAAAACCTGGTCCTCTACCTCCTTGAGTAGTGTTTGTGTATGAGCAAACTCTGAGCAACTCCAGCAAAATGAGGTCAAACTGACCTGTAGGTATTACAAGATTACCAAAGAAACACCTGCGGCATCTGACCCATGCGAGCGCGCGCTGGCGCTATGCGGCGAGCGCTTCGGACCGGCCTTCAAGCACTCACAAGCCTCTGGTCTTAAGACCTCCCTCACCATGGCACAGCCATGAAGCTCCAGGTGTTCGACACCTGAAGAGTCTGTCTGCGAAGAAAGCTCTGCCGGTCCGAAGAGGTCTGAATGAGGTCTTCCATAAAGCAAGTCCTCTTGGGAAGATCTTCAGCTTTTCGACGAAATGTTTGGGGGGCGGAGTTGGCAAGATCCATCCGCCATCCTGTGTATATTGAATGTCTCGTTTGGATCCTGGAATCTGGGCCCTTCACAAGGGTACTGGTTTCGGTCCTAGATGGTTTTTGAGGCGTGCTGAACAAATGCATCCTTAGCTGGATATTAAAATCATTCAAGTCTGGTCTGCATAGATCACAACCAATGGTTGCTGAATTGACTGATCCCCATGAACGAATTGACATCCAAACAACCAGCCGGATGCAAACAGAAGCTGCCAGACGAACACAACACTTAGTGGCAAAATACAATGTTCCAGCGCAATAGGAAACAGATCCATGTTGATGGACTTCCCCCCCCTACGCCAGTTGCCAGAACAACGCACTTCATCCAAGGATGACACGGGACTCTCTCAGTGCGACAAATGGTTCATCAACCCATCATGTTTTCCAGTGCCCCGCACGGAAAAGAGTCGGGGCCGCCAAGAACGATGTAGATCTTTGGATATGGGGTCAAACCGGGGGGGCAAGGACACCATGTCATGTTGCGTGTCTGACTGACGTCTAAAATATTGTCAAATATCCTGGCCATGACCATCCAGCACCCACAACCAGTTGGCTTCCGGAAGAGAGTCTCACACGGGGGTATCTTTGGACCCAGTGATCTTCCGAAACATCATTCCTAAAGGGTGTCACATAAGATTAACTTACAAACTAAGCCCATCACCAATCAGCAAACCCTCAATGCATCATGTATATCCATCGCGAAATACCCGAAGATGGACAAATCAGTTTGACCAATGCGATCAGGACACAAGTGTCGGGCGCCACGGCCACATCTTCGACGCTCATGGGGTCCAATGGTGCCCAGCCGGCCACCTCGAGGTGTTGTTGAACAAATTGGTTGGGTAAACAAGGGGGGTTGTCCGGAAAGCAGCATGCTGAGGGCTAGAAATGGCTAGAAAACCCTGCGTTTTACAGGGTTGTTTGGCTTTCGGACCACTCAACTCATCGTCTTGGAGTTCATGAACTCCAAAACGCTGACTTGAGTTGATTTTCAATACATCATCAGCTGATCCTACGCATCATGCACGTAGGCATCAGCTCAACATCCACATCTTTTGACGCATCAACGCATCATCCCCATCATGTCCGTAATGCATAATGCAACCAAAGTTGATCATCTTGGCCCCACCCCCCACCCGCCCCTCAGCCCGCCGGGAAACAATCACACTTCATGTCCGTAGCGCAGTTCATCCTACGCATCATGTCCGTAACGCATCGGCTCATCCTACGCATCATGCACGCAGCGTATCAGCTCTTCATCCGCATTATCATCATCAGCGAAGTGGATCATCTGCGTCCCATCTGCGTCCCACCAAACCATGTTGGGTCATCGGAAAGGTGGCCTTTCCGGGCAACCCCCCGCGTTGACCCAATATGTTGCAAGCATGATCAGTAATCAGTAAACCAAAAACGAGGTTAGGTGGTTTCTCAACAATGAAGCAAATCACATTGCGGGATGGAATCGGACAGCTGGTACGGGCCAAATCGAGGATTGAAACGTAATCCAAATCATAATGGATTGCATAGTTCATTGCTGACTTTTGCGCCGCGGAGCACCACTTTGGACCCCAGTGAGCACTCCCAACTTACCTGTTTTGTTGGACACGAGTGGGAACTGGGCAGCACATGGGGCGAAGGCTTTGCTGGCTTGGCCACTTCGGTCTACTGCAGTTCGCACCCGTTTTGCGACCTACAGGCACTCAAGTCTAAGTGGATCTATCTTCATGGATATCCAAGTCAAGCATATGCAGTGTGATTTTGGATGGTTATGGATTTAGGATTTGCTCTCCATGCTCCTCCCCTACTTGGGATTCTGTACGACATGCACATGGCCACAACACTCTTCCATGCCCAACCAGAGCCCAAGATGTCCAGAGCTGTTTGGCCATCCAGTACACCTCACCTCTGCCTCGTCGCGCCAACCATCTTGTTGCACGCCCGGAAAGGCAGCTACCTCGCATGAGGGTCCTATATCATCGACCGGGCTGCAAACAATGTTACTGAGCTGCATCGATGCATCTAGGGTTCTTTTCACTCATCGATGCATCAACTAAATCGACCAGAAGCCCGCTCGCGGCCCAAGCCCAAGAGACTGATCACAAGAACCAGGCTGTATAGACTGTATAGATGACCCCAAAAAGGATCGATTTGAAAAAGAACAACGCACACATACGCACACACTCCTAAACCCAAATATGAACAATACGCTTTGGTTCCTTTTTTCAGTCTCTAACTGGAGGGGTTGAGCTCCCATTGGCTGCCAGTTGGCTATGGTCAAGTCAAGGAAGACGATGAACACATGTGAACAACACCATTCCACCATCCAAACATCAAACAATGTCTCCTCTACCCAGCCAGTTCTGGACCCCATGCGCTACAAATCATCCTTCTGCCAGTTTTGCCCACCTGCGCCAGCGCCGCCTTCACCGCCTCCCGTGGCAGCAGCTCCACGTTGGCACCCGCTGGAAGCGACAGGAAGTCCGCCATGGCAGCGCCGTGGATCACACGGGGTGCGCATGCGTTGGTAGATACGGTAGATCTGAGTGCTCCCCATGCATCCCCAAAGTCACTGCAGACTGGATTCATCCGGGATTTGTAAGAACGAACTTGTGCGGATTGTGAGGATAGTTTAAACTGACAGGGCCACTTGTATGCAGCACGGAGTCCTCACCACTGGCCTTTTTCGGTTTAGATCTGCAGTCTGTTGGGCGTAGCATTAAAGGAAATCCTTACTCCCACGAAGTGATCTGCAGTCTCTGCACCGTTCGTTCTCCTGGCACAACCTATATATATATATATAAACCTATAAGGTTTTCTCGGCTGCAAGCCCGTAGAGCTACCGAGTTCATCGTAGAGCTACCGAAGCCGAACAAAGCATGGCCACTCTCAGCTGACCTGGGTGAATCCCGTGTGCCTGCTCATAGAGCTAGCGATTCGCCACTTCGCTTCAAAGCAAAAGTCCCTCCCAACGATTCCCCCAAAAAGGCCCAAACAATATAATATGTCATACTTCAAGAGAAACGACAGAAAACCATCCCGTATCCCATCCAACATCACATCCTCCACCCTTTCTTCTCCCATTTGAAAAGAGCGCACCTGTGGATCCGCCCAGTTGAGGGCTGCTTGGAAGGTCAGCCCAGAGGCGGACGCGTCGTTGGAGGTCTGTGGCCAAAAAAGAAAAGACACACGCATCAAAAAGCTGTAAGCTTGTTTATTCCCTTTTTCTTCGGCCGTTGGAAAATAAAACATACTGTATATAGCGGATGCAGTAGTAGTTAGTTAGGAACACATATTGAACTGACTATATAGTTGACTATAGTTCTGTTTTATTTTCTTATATTGGACTGTATTGTTCTAGGTTAGGTTCTCTTTATCCTGTTTGATATCCGAACATGCAACTATATAGAACAAACCAACACTGGGGACTGGAGGAAAGGATTGCCTGGGAAGAAGTCTGTAGGAGTGGCTACTTGAAATGGCTCATCTTGCTGAGCTATTAGCCATTCACGTAGCAAGTCGGGTGGTGCCAGGAGCAAAACTTGATCAGCGTTCTATTTGACTCTCAAACAACTAACGGCGGCGTATACATATTGCTGGATTATATATCATTGCCAGGGGGCCACCAACAACTTACAAGGTCTTCCAGGCCATCTAAGTACAACATATATATATATATCCTGTTTAAAAGAAAACACCACACACAGTATGCGGGGTTGCCACATAGTCAATCAACACCCTCACAGAAAGGAATGATTAGTCCATGCGAATGATGATTGTAACCAACTTGTCAATAGTAATTAGCTCCCCCAATATGAAAAAGGCTCCTTCAAGGAGGCAAGCGGCCGGAACACGTCAGCCCCGCATACAGGATTTCATGGACATTGCTCTTTGATACACCTAATTCTGCACAGCAAATACAAATCATTGTACTTTTATTTTAAAAAATATTCGATTCTCAACCTAGAAGACAACATCAACCCACCAAAGGGATCCATCTGAGAAGGTGATGTTTTTGGAATGTTTCTCGTTCCAACAGGGAACCAAAGAGACTTCTCGGTCCCACCAGCTGGTGACCATTCCAAACGTCCCAAACGCCGTCAGCAGCTTGGTCCCGCCTGTTGCTCCAAGCCCCAAACGATGAAGACATCCTCAGTTTTGGAGACCATGAGACCGTCCCTGTCGAGGTTTGTTTTTGTTTTGTTCTTCTACGATCCGATTCTTCTTGGAGAGCCTTTCGCAGATTGATGCTCTTCACTGTGCAGTACCCATTTCTTCTTCCACATGGCCACCATGCACTGGATTCGGCTGCGACTAAACCGATCTTTTGGCCAAATATATGATCAACATGAAGCCGTCCTTCATCTAGCGGGGAATCGGCTGCGATTCGGCGACGATGGTTGACAAAACAACCAAAATAGCCTCCATTTGCCCTCGTTAACTCGGATTTGCTTCTTTGAAGAACGAGTGGTTACGAAATAAACACATGGTTCACAAGTCTCAAAATACGTCATCTGAATGGCCTTTCTTTAAACACTCTGAATACACGACTACAAGTAGTGTGTTTATTCAGGAAGCACTAACTAGCAAGGCCAGTAGGGTGGCTTGAATGATGCTAAATGACCTCATCACCTCCCAAGGATTGCAAATCACGACACGAAAACACCCTCTTGCACATCTGTTCTTTCTTCGAGTCTCCCTCCTTCAATCCTTCCGGTCACCGTCCTCAGCGAGCCGTGGCACGGTGGAGGGGACCGCGGTGTCCATGCTCACGTTGCTCGATTGCCCGACGCTGCCAGGCACCGTGAAGGAGCCTCAGGAGCCGCAGCGAGGGGAGTGAGAACAAGAAAGGGCGATCGATGCACAGTGAAAGAATCGAAAGGACCAGAACGGACCACATAAATAGAGAATATAGAACTCAGGATCGTCCGTCTAAATGCACCAAACGCACGAGCTGCACGGCGCGAGAAATGGCGAGACAGTTTGGCTAGTAACTATAGTATATATAATGTATAACTTCAAAAGCCAAACGTAACATTTTTGCAGACCCTGCAGCAAAGATTGTCTACTAGATTCATGGCTTGGAGCGTCCGGGGCAGCTGAAAAGAATCAGATTCTTCCATGTTCTATGTCACTTTTGGGTCAGTCCCGCAGGATAGGTTGGGTAACTTAACTCATATGTATGTGTATATATATACCTAGAATCTGAGTGATGAGTGGCCCCCGTTTTGGAGCCAAAACATGTGTCTTTCCCTATCAAAGCAAAGGTCAACCGAATTCTGGGCTGTTTTATAGTCTGTTGCACTCATTGCCCTCATTAACCATCCCTTCCACACATTTTCTTTGATCAGCTTCGGTCTGCATTGTCTGCTATCCAATCCACAAATACCAAATATCCATTGAGATGTCCATAGATATATAACTCACTCACTGGGACAAAAAAGTCCCCGTCAACATGTGTCAAACCCATTGATCCATATATTGATCCCAGATCTACCAAATTTGCTTCTGGATCACTTCACTCCGTGCGTCGCCACCCGACCATTCGCCTGAGCGTCCCCGACCAAAACGTTGCCAGCCGCTGGGGCGCTTGCAGCGCCGGGCATCGCAATAACCTGAGGGAAGCCAAACGGGTGCTGGCTCAGCCGGGTGCAGGGACTCTTGTGAACCTGGTGCTGAATTCATGTCGAACTGAACTGGGGGATTTCTATATGCAAATCAATATATACACACACATTTATATTGATACTCATATTCACACCTGTAATATATGTGTTAAGTTATTGTGTATTATTATCTATTCATCTATTCGGAGTTTGGCTTGATTCTCGCTTTGGAACTCCTGTCCTTCTTCTGTTTCTTCTTATATGTTAATTTTACTTTTTTTAATGTTGTTGTTCTTGTCGGCTTTATTATTGTCACTGTACCACTCCTTATTATGTTTGTTTAGACATTTTGTTAGTCTTGTCACTATTATTGTCTGTACATATGTTTCCACCCACATATTCTTCTTCTTTTTCTTCCTCCTCCCCTCATCTCTTATAGTTGTCTTGGCTTCTTGCTGTCGTTGCTGTTGAACCACAGGGCGATGAGCAAAGAAACAAGGACAAGGAGTCAAACAAGCAGAGAAAACATAGACATCAACATAAGGACCAACAAACCCAGCGGCACAAGGTTCATTGGGAAACTGGGAAACCTAGAAACACCTCATGCACGATCGCTCCTCCGTGTCTCGGAGGGCGCTGGAGGATGAGAACACACACTGCCTGGAGAATGTGGTGCATGAACTTGGAGGACGAAGTTAACGTGAAGAAGCTGTTCTTGTGAATCCCTCCTGCATGTTACCAGCTGACAACATCCACACTTACTGTCGACCCTTCAGAGTCTTTCCTGACCTCGCGCGGCCGTTGAAACGGTCCAATGAATTTACTGAGATCTACAGCCTGCTGCATTTAAGTGCCAGGCAGGATCCCCTATACGTTTATATATATATATAAGCCACAAACGATGAGCATCATAGGGCTCTCGCAGTCCTGCCTTGTTAGACCAGCTGAAGGTCGTGAGGGCGGGATGAGGGTGGTGAGGGGGGGTGAGGAAGCACTAGGAGTGGTGAAAGGTGAGGGGGTCAGGTTTGAGGATGAGTCAGAGTAGAGATCCCTGTCTGATGTACACCCACCTGACTGTGGCACTGTCCCAGAACCACTAGACAAGGAAACTGCTATAGTTCTTGACATGTTGGACAAAAACCAAATCTCAACCACTATTGTCCAACATCTACTTGTCCATTCCTGTTTTGAACATTGTTTGAGCCACATCACATCCACATAATATACACATCATCATAGTCATATCATGTCATATCATCACCTCTCCCTTTCAACCAGGCCCCGCCCCAGCTTGCTCCAGCTCAGGCACACTGCGCGCGGAAGCACCCGGTGTTCCCGTTCACCGGGCGTTGGGCCACTCGGGAGCTGGAGACCTGGGGAGACTGGAGGCCGGTGAGCACCTGGAGACCTGGGCTTGCGCCCAGTGGGTTCTGCTCCCACTCCAACAGGCCCTCTTGTGCAGTAGGCGAAGCATGCATTGGTGTTTGTTCGGATGGTATGGGGGAGTGAAAGAATTTGGGGACTCTAAAGTGGACTCTTGTGTCAGTCCAAACAAAGCATCCAAAGAGCTCAGTTGCTTGCCGGAGTTCAATCAAACGCCCCCTCCTAGACCTGGGATCTGAAGCAGTCTCTTGTGTCCAAGAGAAAGAAGTCTTCAGCCAGGCAGCAAAGTTTGACATCTTGAACTCCAAGAACGTGTCATGCAACGAGCACATGCAATGAGGTAGTCCGATCCGTCGAACAAGGAATAAAACATCGGGTGGTCGACTCAGTTCTTGCAACTGGTGAAAACCGGAAATCCTTCTCCGAAAACTCGTCCTGGTTCTCTGAAGACTCGGTCCTCCCACCTGTGATTGCAGCAGGTTTTGCCCCAAGTTCCAATCTTCGATGCCGAGCCTTAGGACAGACAAGCAACGGGGACTGGGAAGAAGAAGCAACTGGCTGGTGGCGATTGGGAGAAGGACTGGCTGGTGCCAACATAAGTTCTACAGTGGTTTCAGAGGTTCGATGGCACAGACCCCATGGTGTCCTTGGACACATGGGGGTGATAAACCACCTTTTGGGGTCCGTGCCATCTACTCTCAATCCTCTAGATATGTTTTTGTTAAATGGTGTTGAACTAACACACGAAATGGAGTTGAAATGTGTTATGCCTTATAATTAGACATCATTAGAATGGCTATGATGACTGGTGAGTAGTGATCAGAATCAAATTAACAGACTGAAGTCACCACATCTCCCCCCAACCCAAACGGCAATCTCTCTGAAAAATGCATCATCTGAGACTCCCCTACCAATTGCAGTTTCTGGAAAGCTAATGGCTGTAATGTAATGCAATTATTTGTACAGCCCAAGCTGAGCTGATGGAAATGCGTTTCCTGGAGAAAAATGGACGACCCGACCGACTACCATGACTGACCTACAAATCCTCCACCAGATTGGCATATTCTGCTTCATTCAGGGCCTGTTGGATCACCCTCCCCAAAACCCATTGGTTATCACAGATTTTAAGGACCTTCTGTAGCTGAGGTATTTCGATTTATTTAGACATGCCACCATTTCTAGGCGCACACACTTGCACACACATGCACTTACCACTAGGGCAAGTAGAGTGGGCCCCTCACTGTTTGGAAAAAACCGCAGACTATTGATTAATACACCGGATGATTTTTCAATCCAAATGGGGAGGGTTCACCGGGTTCACTATTGTAGTTGGACAAAAAAATTGAACTGAAGTGTATCTCGATTGTACACCTTCTAACTCATCTAGCAACATCTAACCGAGAACAACGCTTCAGCACGCGGACCCTGCAAATGTGTCTTTATTTCCACCGGAGTTTTGTTCAGTTTCCAGCTACTTTGATTTGTTTCAAGGGACGTTTGTTTCGGTGTGTTTCTACTAAAAACGCCCATCTACCGCTCGCGGCCCCCGGTCTCTCGCCCCATTTTTGTGTGCCCCTATCGCCGCCTCACATCCGTCGGTCTCTATCCGGTCTCTCGCCTTCCGATGTGGCAAAAGTTGCAAAGGCCCCCGGAAACGATCGGTCTTGTGAATTTCGAGGTGGAACAAACCCACCGGGGGCCCAAGCGGATCCTTGGCGTCACTTAACAACGGGTACCTCTGTATGAAAAACCCAAAAAAGTTCGGAAGGGGTCGGATCGGACTGATGGGGGATGATCTCTCTTTTGCGACGTTGCCTTTTAGGGCATGACCTGAGAGCTAGGGCAACTAGGGCTTCTTTGCAGCTTCACCCTGTTTCACCAGAGGTTCACTTTCTGACCTGTCTGGACAATCTCTTTTGTTCCAGCGGACCTGGGACGCCGGGCGGTGGTTCCTGCTGGCTGCTGGCGTTACTCAAGAACTCCATGGTGTACTGCCTCGGCGAAGTTGCGCAGTGCCGGGCTGTTTTGGTCCCACGAAAGAACCACGTGGTCGAGTCCGGTCCAAGTACATGCACACTCGGTCAAAGGGTAGTGCCCTTAAAGCAGGTGAAGGAGTACTCTGGGGTGCAAAAAAGTTCAAACTAGACCCCCTGCAGGCCCGAAAGTTGTAAGCAAAGCTTGCACAAGTCAAGTCTCTGGCAAATGCTACAACTTGGTCAAGTCTCGTGCAAATGCTACAGTTTGGCCAAATCTCCTGCAAGTAGATAAGAAAGGTTCGAGCCAAGTCTCTCGCAAATGCTAAAACTTGGTCAAGTCTCTCGCAAATGCTAAAACTTGGTCAAGCCCCTGAGCATCCGAGATTGAAAAGCACAAATCGCAAGATTTGTTATTTTAAGATAGGTTCTGGGTGGTATTTTGACCAATCGCAGATTGACCTTGAAAACCACTCACAAAAACCTACCTTGAGGCCTTAAAAAACCACTCCCTAAGGTAGTGAAAAACCTATCCCCAAAACCGATCTTTCTATTATTGAATGGTTCCCACAAGCACTCTGCACGGGTATCTCTTTTTCCAAATCTTATTATGTTTGCGGGGTCTGCATGGCTCTGTTTCAAACCTCAAACACGGTCATTGACCCTCAACTGGTACCCAAGAAGGTACTTTTGACAGAAGGAATCTATAAGCTTGGTGGCCCATGGCTGCAGCTATGTGGTAAAGTAGCCATCCAACCCAGCTTTCATTCCCAAAAACCTTGGGTTTTGCCACTTGGCCAAATGGGCCAAGTGATAGAAGAAGTGGAACCTATCTGTGTTAGCCGCCACCTCAAGCCATCCTGCATTTCCTGGCTTGTTCGGATGCGTCCATGGCCCTCATTTGTCAAAAAGCCAGTGAACTGAGGGCCTCTGCAATGCGCAGTGCCATCCATGTTTCCTTGGCTTTGTTCCAAGCCCCTTCCTGCGCCACAGTGCCTGCTGGGTGCTTGGCTTTCTTCCAAGCCACCAACGCAAGGACAGGCACCAAGTGGCTGAGCTCTACAGCCTTACCTTTCAACAATGGCTTTTGCGACCATGGCTTCTCACCACTGACGACCTGATTGATGGTAATGTTCGTGAACCTTTCTCCAATTCTCAAGGTCTTGTAACCTTCAGAGATCTCTCTGACCACACTTGAAACATGTGGTGCGGGCATCTCTTTTGTGGCCACCCACCAGACATTGGTGGGTTGAAGGCTGGCTCTCTTTCAAGCCTTTGGGCGTCAGCAGTTGCCAATTGAAGCCACCTTGAAAGTTCCAAGGAGATTGATTTCTCAAGTGTTTATTGCAAGTGCAAAGCCAACAGAAATCAGACTTGTTCCAATGTGCAAACCCAGCACATTTGCAAAGCATTCTAACTCCTTGGTATTGCCAAACCAAGAACGAATGGCCTCCCTCAATGATTGGCTTACTTGCCATCTTCTGGAACTGAGGTGGCAATGGCTCATTCCATGTGCTGGGATGTGTTCCATGGAACAATTGAAGGCTAAATGGAGGGTGTGTGGAGAAAGGGGGTCAGCAAAAATTGCTTCTACGAAGTTAGTGCATCAAAAATACCTTCCACGAAGTTCTGCGAAGGTTTCTGGGATTTCGTTGCGGTCAGTTCTCCTACTGGCCCACCATTCCATGAACTGTCCACGAATAGCCTTGGGTTCTACGAATGTCCCGCGCCTTCCACGATGTTTGTAGAATAGGTGTTTGCAAAACCCCTTCTGCGCACTACCCTTCCGTTTGCCTCTGAACAATGCTTGGAAACCCCACGCTAGAATTTCATAAACATGTTGCCAGTTGTTTTTTCAATGGCACGCGCTTTGGAAATGCAGCCAAGCAGAAAGCATGGTCCACAACTTGGCTTTATCAAGCCACTTGAAGCATGAGAATAGAGACAAGGGCCAAATGAGAATGTGAGGGGTGAGTCTGTGGAGAACTCAACCCCATCACGATGCAGCCACAAAGGGGTCATGTGCTTCTCTGCATTTCTGGCTTTGTCTAAATCGATTGGGCTGCCAATGAGCCTGGGTCATCTGGCTGCACACCTTCACCTGCCAAATTGGTGGACCTTGTCAACCCAAACAAGTAAGGAGGCAGGGCAGTAGCTGTCAAAGACAGAAGCTACCCAGAGATGTGGGAGGCAAACATTGAAGTCAACTATGGTTTCAGGCTGACCTTTTATTGAACCTAAGGCAGGAACCTTGATTCTAAAAGATGGGCTCTCTTTCAAGCCACCCAATCTCCCTGATTGATGTTTTTGGTTAGAAGCCTGCGCAGCGGTGCCAAGGCTAGCCAGCTCCTGCAACTCTTCTGCTTCCACACCATCATTCACTGCTGCGTGTGCAAT
>CAXAMN010006302.1:249388-310650 GCA_963970005.1 Durusdinium trenchii
GCCCATCAGGTTTTGGATCTTGTGTTTCATCAGCCCCCTTGGTTGCATTTGGTTCTGCTTCAAGCCCCTCAGGTTTTTCTTCAGTTGCATTTGCAACCCCTTGGGTAGCAATTGGCTCTGTTTCAAGCTCCTCAGGTTTTGGTTCTGCAGCTGCATCAACCCCCTGGGCTGCACTTGGTTGACCTTCTTGGGTTAGAGCTGGCTCTGCTTCAATCCCTTTGCTCTTATCAGCTTGGCTTGGATCGTGGCCAACCACCTGGCCAATGCTGGATGCTGCTGAACTTGAACTCACTGGCTTTGTTCCAAGCCCCTGCTGGGAGCCCAGCAGCACGTGAGTTTGCCAGAAAAGAACTGCTGCTGTGCTTGGAACAGCACTTGTTCCCTTTAGGCCTGCAGCTGACCTTGCAGGGCCTGCTGCTTGATGACTTCCACCTCCTGCAAGTGGAAGTCATACTGCGTCGCACTAAAGCTTGATCAAATCTCTTGCAAGTGCTAGACTCTTACCAGCGCTAAAGCCTGAGCTAGACAGACCAAGTGCTAAAACTTGATCAAGTCTTTGCAAGTGTTAGACTCTTACAAGTGCTAAAAGCCTCAGCTAGACAGACCAAGTGCTAAAACTTGATCAAGTCTTTGCAAGTGCTAGACTCTTACAAGTGCTAAAAGCCTCAGCTAGACAGACCAAGTGCCTTTAGGAAGAGCCCTTCGACCAAGTCTTTCGGGAAAAAGAGGTGAGACAGGGTCTTCCACGGCAACATGTTAACTTTTGGAGGGTTGTTGGTGACTTTGAATGGGTGGTCATGAACTTGGATTGCCCCATGTGGGCAACTTCAGGATGGCTATACAAAGACCCTTGTTAACGAACCATCTCGTTTCTATATCTTCTGACAGTCCCAGAACGTGATTCTTGCCTTTAAATCAAGTCAAGCACAAAATGATCCTGTTTATATATGTCCTTCACTTTTCAAGTATCTGATTTAGAATGATTTAGGGTTCGATGTTTAAAACGTGACACCGAACCAAACAAGAGAAATCACATGAATGGAACCCTGCCGACCTCATCCGCTGCTGACGGCCGCAGCGGTGCGGCCGGGGGACTCTTGGACCCAAGGCCAAAAGGTCTCGGGCACCGCGTGCAGACCGCTGAAGCGCGCCTCTGCCTGAAGTGGTGTGGTGTGGGGGAGTTTGGAAATGAGAGGAAATGAGCAGCCGAGATAGGATCTCATCTCATGATCCATGTTGCGTATATTTAAAGTAGGGAGAACTCCCAGGCGACTCTCTGGAAGATGAAACATAGACTAAAACATACTAACACTAAAACCCATTGGTTGGGACTTGGGGGGCCCCCTATTAACATACAAGCCCATCTATGGTTCGGTTTGCTGACAATCCAATAGTCAAAGGGGAGTAGCGAAGTGAACTGGTACTCTTGAAGCTGGAGCACCACTCCCGTGGCTTCCTGTCTATGAGACTAGGGCCTTCTTAGCAAACTAAGAAATGGTGATGGTTTTGACTCTGACAGTGGGCGAGGTTCAGACATTTGTCATCTTCCCAGCATGAGGTATACAATTGAAAACAAATAGACCATTGCCGCATCTGATCCAAATAGGCTTGCTTCTTACTCACTTCTTCTACCATCCACTGCAGCCACACCAAGAGTCTACAAAGTGTGTTCAGGTGGGCCGACAAGATTGAAAAAATTGTAGCTTCCTGCAGGGAAAAGACATTTCAATCTGTCAGTTGGTGTCTTCAGCATTACTACAATATGACTATTCACAGTTGTTGGGTTGTCTCGTTCAAACCTTCTACCCTTCCTGATGGACAAATTCCAATGAGATCCATACACTTGATCCACTGTCATGTCTCCATGAAGGGAAACATCGTTCATGAACCCAACAATAAACGTCAACAAACTAACTAGATAACTACTACAATGTAGACATATCATATTTGTATACTCTTTATTGATTTAAAAAAAAAAAAACATGATAAAAGCATCCATTTGAATTGCAAAACCTCTTCAGTGTCCTATGGTAGTTTGTTTAATCAAATCAAGCATCAAAAAGCGTCTAGTCTCCTCCAAGCTGTAACCGTAACCGGCTTGAACAACCCAAAGAACCCAAACACGACAACGCTTTCGCCGAGCTGCTTGGCAAGTGGAGGCTCCGGACTGTGGAGTGAACAAACGATAGTCGCAGCTGCACGTGTCCTCTGCCAGCTCGACCTTGTGGGTCGGTGCGGGCTGCCCGAATGGGCTGCTCTGCAAGGGCTGCGCTGCACGCTGCAAAACATGTGGTTGTTGTGTGTTTTGAGCATGATTTCATGAATTGGCAGGTTGAGGAATGCAAGAGAAGGAAAGCAAAACAGGGAATATGGTTGCTCTATCTTATGTTGTTATTTGAATGACACAGAATGAAGCTTCTTTTGACTCTATTGGATGTCCTCTGCTTCTTATCGTGGACTTGACTTGTCGGACTCAGTTGATCCACTAGAAACCACATCATGAGACCCCAGCTCTGCTGATACCTGTTGATACCTGTTGAGCTGAGTCTTCATGAACTTCTGATATGGGTAATGGATAAAATCTCTGGCGACCCAGTACCCTCTTGGGGATCAGGGAGATCAGGGGAGAGGAGATAGGAGCCTTCCTCCTTCCATTCTGAACCAAACCAGGGAGGAGGGGAAAACGGGCCGACGCATAGATTTTGTCCGATCCTAGACACCAAGTAACGCTCTTTGCTTTCAATCATGAAACCTTCTGAAGCCGGTTCCTACCGCAAATGGATGTGGTCTGGCGGAATTGGTGCCCATTGAATCCACTCCATGCCACTCCAAATGAGTTGTTCGAGGAGGTGAAAAAGGGATCTAAGGCATGAAAACAGTTTGACCTTGCCGTCAAAGCAAAACACCAAAGCCTTTTTCACACGAAGGTGCAATCAGGTACAAGGGCTGGGCAGCATTTTCACCCTGCGAGACATATTCTTGAAATCTTTTGTGTCAGCCCTAGTGCATGCTGCGCTTCATTCCTCTCCTGGATGTCCCACTTGGCCGCCGGACCCCTTTCTCTGCCTCGCATGAAAACCAGGAGCACGCGCTGCTGGCTCCGCTAGCGCCGCTCATGGCCTGGACGTCCAACTGCAGGATCAACAGGCGGAGAATGCTATGAGGGAGAAAAACCATCCCACTGGTGGTGTGGTGAAATATGAAGAAGATGTTCAAAGGCCTTCGAGAAGATCTAAGATCGTCGCAGTGACAGGTGACCTACAGGTTTTGTATGATTTTGCTTTGACTGCGGCCTGTGGAGCAAATCCTGCCAGCAGCTAGCCACAAAAATCCCTGCAGATCCTGAGAAAGGATCGTGTTGGAAGAGCTCTTCACAAGAGTCTGAAAGGCCAAAGGCGCTTCCTGGCACCAGCCCTGGCTGACAGGCTGCAGTGAAAATTTAGCAGGTGGAAGGCAGGCACGACTAGAAGGCAGGCAGCTGGACTAACAAAAAGAGAGGTTGTGTACAAATGAGCTGTGAGGAGCACTTGCAATGGACTGTCAAAGGTTGCAAGAAATTAGGTTTTGTAACACAAGGCCAGGGCAGTTTCAGCATGAGGTTGTTGCATCAAACATATCTGGATTCCTGTCAATCGCCGGGCCCTTAATAGGACGGATTGGGGCAGACCAGGCGAGCTGCGATCTTTACTATAAAACCTTTCAGAGGAGCCTCGTTCATCGATGTGATCTTCCCAGTGTCAAACGGGTGTGGTGGAATCCTTCAAGTCGATTGACACGTATAGGCTGGTTGGTGAAACGACGAGGCCATGCATAGCGGCATAGCCAAACCCCCATGGTCACCAGTCCTTATCAAGCGAATCGTTGCAAATCATGCAACCTTGATTTGGAACCCCTTGCTTCAAAGAGAGAGAGAGAGAGAGAGGGAACTGGTCCATCTCTCCAAGGTAAGAGAGTGCCCAATATTATGTGCCCAAGTATCACCCCTGTCCAACGTCTTCACCACTTGCGTTGACGTCGCTGGCGTCTTCACCACTTTGGACCATGTTAAAATCAATCACAACCACCACCAAAAAGCAGGTCCGCTTCGCTTTTTCCCCCACCAAAAATGCCTGGCATCTGAAAACAAACAACAATGAAACAACAACGAGAACAACAACAACAACAACAACAGAAAAAACACATGGACTCCCGGTCACCACCCCTCCGACTCCTGCCGCCACCCACTTACGACCGCCACCCATCGCAACCACGACCCTCACCATCGCCCCAGGCACGGCTTCGATGCGGCAGGCCGTGGCGTTGCGCAGGGCCCGTGCAGCGATGGTTTCAGGGCTGGGCAAGGCACCCCAAAGCTCCTCGTCAAAGGCTCCAGCGCAGGACGCGCCGCGCCGTGGGCGGAAAGGGGGAGCGAAAGGTGTGGATGGGAGACACGTGTGGATGTGGTGTGGATCAAATATGGGGGAGATGATGATGTGTTCAGATTGAGGGGTGGCTCCCAATAAATGCACTCGATTTGTCAAGGGATTGTTGGAATTCATCACCAAAGCATGGCTTACTTAAAGGTGTTCAGGGGTCAGCAAGCAACTGTTCTCGTGGCATGATGGACACATTCAACTTGAAGGTCAACGTCCAAACTGACCCTTCAAGGCGACCAGTGTGCGAAACACCCAAACCGACGCTGCGCTCCTTCGCCACTTGCCCCTCTCGGAAGAGCTCACCGTCTCCTGAGGCTGTTCAGACCCAGATCGGAGATCCGTCCGTTGGAGGTCCACACGAGACTAGACATGTCCGACATGTCCCTGAAAGGAATTGCAAACCACCTGTTGCTTTGGTTGGGGACAAACAGACCCCGAATGATGCTTTTACCTCTGAGATTCTGAGATAGCTTCCACACAGGTTTGCAAACTTGAGTGACTCTAGTGAGCTTGTACACTTGCTTAATACGTTTTAATACACCCGTTTGGCAACACCTCGACTCAGCTCCTAACACCCCGGATGTAATGTGCAAGGTAAAACCCACTGAAAACACCATGAAAATCACCTCAGCTTCTCCTTTCTTTCTTGTGCCACAAAAACCTCGCCGCTTTCCCACATCGCCGCACCCGTTCCATTAGCCCAAGACGCCGAAGAGCTGCGGCGTCCCCGCATCCAACGGCGCCTGACGACGCGAAAAAAAGGACCGACCGCGATGGAATCAGTTCCCTCCAAAAACAGATGGAACCCAAGCAGTTACGGCCCAAAATCATGCCAAAGTACGATACATGTGTTGTTCTAAGACCCAAGAAGGCCCAAACAAGCCAAATCGTTGCAGGAAGTCCCCGTTAAATGGTGGAACCGAAAAGGATAACCCTTTCATGGGACGGCAACAGAGAAGAACAGGCAGCGTTCTGGGAACCAGAAGAAAAGGCAACACCGCACCCCTGACATTTGTGTGTGTTGGGTGGAAGCCGTAAGGTCAGGACATCTTATGATACGCGACAGCTGATGAAGGAAGCTGTTTCTGATTCTGTACCCAGATGACTGCACATCCCCTTCTCCTGATTGTAAGGAAGCTTTCCATTGCCTATGGACAGAACCTGCAGCAACATACCACAAAATCCATCGTCAGGTATTGAATAAAGGCATGATCGTCAGGTCACATGGGAACAAGATGGAACAACCAAACCATAGAGTACCTGCTCCCCTGATCTAAACTCACTGATCCCAAAAAGAGATGTGATTTGCAATAATGTTGACATATGTTGACTCTTGATTCTATACAGAGAATATAGATTCGTAGACCCTCTTTAGAGAGATTTTGTGAAATATTCCAATGTAGCAGGTTTATTAATCAACAGTCAACATGTAAAGCATTTACAGTAACATTGCGTTGTTGAAGTGTGGTGTTGGTAACTGCTTGAACATGATCGGGCCCAGCCATGGATGGTCAAAAACACCCAACCCAACATCCTGCTGTGTCAGGCGCCCGATCCTGGATATTATTGCTCAGGGTCACCACCAGCAAGACGAAGACCAGTAGAAGCAGCATAGGACAAGCTGCACGGTGACTGTAACCTCACAAACGCTGCGAACCACCACACGCCACAAGCTGTGGCCTTGATGACCCTTGATGACTTCACTCACCCAATGAAGAAGTTTTGGATCTGACATAGATGAGTGGTGTCTGTCCCCTAATCTTCGGTCCAAGCATGAGAAAAAAAATGTAAAACAAATCACAGGGGTGCATGATGGTCCATGTCACTATACATGAACATAGGGGATCGCCTGACACCTAAATCTAAAGGACTACTTAGGGCATGCCAGCAACATGGTCCCTAACCACCTCCCGCAACATAGGCCAAACCACCTCCTTCAACACTTTGGGGGGGGTTGTTTTGGGTTTATGATCAACCTCCCCCGCCCTCTCCAAACCTGTCTCCTTTTATCAAGGAAAGGAATGGAAAGGGACGGCTCCCACTTCACCAAGGCCTGTTGCATGGTTGAATGGGGTAGCTATGAGATAGTCTATAATTACATAGGGTGCCAGCGGCCAAGAAGGTCCTTCAACTGCGTCCTTGAATCTCTGTTACTTCACTCTGCCACCTCCAAATCCTGCGTGTCTTCGGCTCCATCAAGTCGCTCAAAATCGCGAAGAGAGCGTAGCGGCGCCGGAGCCGACGTTGCTCCTTGCTCAAGGGCTGCCACACAAGCTCCTAGAGCGGGCTCGCTTCACATAAGTTGCTGAGCTGGATAGGAGCATTCGTTTGGGAGCGTTCATCAGGTCGGATGTGACTGGCTTTCTTGGAATGGGCTGGCTCGCTATTCATTGCTTGGTTGGCGGGATACACGTGGTGTGTAGTTGGTCAAGGTTGGATTGGATGAGGTGGGTGTCATTGTGGTTTGGGCTGCTGGGGTCATGGTTCGGCTCCCGTACAATTCACCCCCCCGTTCGTAAAGGAAAGTAGTCTTGCAAGGGACCATTTTCCAGTCAGAGTGACCCTTTTTGGTTCACAATCTCCCCCTCCCACTGGTGGAATATTGCGCCTTTGCCACAGGGTGTTGATTCGAGCTAGCTCCCCAAATACCATCCGGACATGGAGCTATGATAAGGTCCGTGAACTCCTATACACTATCACCCCCATATCACCACCATCACCCCCAATCACGCCCTATCACCCTACTATCACCCCCTCCACCTGTCCTTTGGCAACATCCAGGAGGGGATCCAGGGATCTTCACGCTCTTCACGAGCTTCGGCCATCCAGTCACCCATCAACACAGCCTCAGGTACCACCGAGCATGTAAAACACAAGCGTCTCCAAATAGTTTCCTTCACTAGTGAACATCCTACTATATTGCAAGTGTATTGTGTGTCTTCTCTCGCGATCTCCGCCAAGGCACTGGGATGAACAAACAAGGCCTCAGTGGGGACACAATTGTGACGATCGTCCGCGCCGGCAGCCCAAGAACCACGGAGTGGTTTGGCCGGACATCAAAGGTGAAACGGGTAAGTCACTGAACCATCATCTTAAGACTCCAACATGGGTGTCATGAAGCCCCCAGATTCCTTGGTGGATCTCCATAGGGGTTGTCCCAAATGATCCAATATACACATGGAGTGACGGACAAAAAAATGACCAAAGCATGAGGAACTTCCTAAAAAAAAAAATCGGAAACACTGCATGAATCTCTGGAGGATCACACTGCATGAGTAGGGCACTTATCTCACCAAAAAGAAATCCCATCGAAAACCCCTCGAGGACTCTGACTTGTCTCGGGGGGCAGCAACCATGTCTCAAACAACGGCCGTGCTCCGTGCTCCTTGCCCTTCAGCTTCCAAAAGAGCACTGCTCAAAAGGGCTTTCGGCTCGGCTGCAACCACCGGTGAGTGGATGGGTCAAAGCAAGCACAGCGCCCAACCGTTCGAACTCGCTTCTGAACTCGTCACCTGACCGTACCGGACCACCTCCTGACAGCTTGCGCAGCAAAATGACCAACTCTTTGTCCTTGGAAGTGGCGCTGTGCTTGCGTCTCCGATGCCTCCATGGATTGGTTGAAGGGAAAGTTAACAGGAAACCACGGTTTTCAGACCCACAAAGTAAGGCGTTCCAGTGGATTTTCCCGTCCACCAATTCTGGCAATGTCCTCAAACTCTGGCAGGTGCCCATCTTGCGATGAAATCTGAACTGGTAGTTCCTGCAGGAGCAAGTCTAGGAGCACCTCCCCAAGAGCTGCAGATCCGGATTTTGCTTCCAAATTGAGTGCACCGGTCAAGCGAGTCTGATCGCAGTTTGATGCGGTCATCCGGAGCGAACACGTTTGAAAAGACTTCGCTCAAGGCTGAGCCCTTGAAGAACTGTTCTGCAGAGTGCTGCAAGATGGTGGACACAAAGTGACAGCTGAGGTTGTTTCAGGACGCAAAAGCGTGGCCAAGTTGCAAGGCGCTACGCACCAGAGCACGAGGAGATCTTCTTCGTCGTCTTGTGCGTTGCGCACTTGCGTGCAGGCCAGATACGTGTGCAGATTCAATTATCAGGGACGGCAATTCTTCTGCTCGTTCTTCCTTCCGGTAGCATGTAAGTGTCAAAGTGTTCTTCCAAAAGTAGAATGGTGGAAAATGGTGGAAGCACATCAAGAAGATCTGAATACGCAGTCTGGCCATTGGACTTTACGATCAACACAGCTCACAGCTGATGCCTTGCACGCGTCCGAGGCCCAACATCTTCCGTCCCCGAAAGATGTTTGTGGGCTTCTGTGTTTAACAAACACAAGTATACAAACCGAGCACACAGTTTGTATACTTGTGTAAGTTCCCGAAGCGCACGCAGTGCCGAAACAAGCATCGACGACCTGCTTTCCATGTCTTTAGCAAATTATCTGCCTGCTTGCAACTTTTTGATGAGGAACGGGCTCCGCAGCGCTCCTCCTGGTCAGAAACTTTGTGGATCCGGGACATCTTCTTCAGCTTCTTCTTGCGATTCATCGTTGCTTCCATGGCATGCCGAGCCCCGAGCCATTGCATCACAAGAAACTGGCACTATATAATAGCCCCAAACAGCAAAGCTTGGAAAATGGAGCCCTCAAATTTATCTTACAACAAATTGCAAAACATGTTTTTACAAAGTTTTGCCCACATTACAAAACCAGGTCGTTTCCTTCAATGAATTCAGGCTTTTGACCAGGGACCTCATCATGTTCTGGTCCAGGGGTGACGCAGCAAAATCTGAACAGGGAGGTCAATCTTGTTGATTTCTATCCACTTGCTCTCGCCAAGATCAAGAAATTCAGCCCTCATTATTGACAAGTTGTGTGACACATCATGACACATCCTCTAAAGGACCGCGCCAACAAAATGACCATGTCTGATGAGATGTGCTGCCTCAAGATACAAAAACCACATAGAATGGTCTATAAGGTCGGGAGTCTACGACTGCAACTGCCTTGGAGATTCTCCAACATGGCGATCCTCCCCATGAACACCCCAGGACCATCTGTCATCCATTTGGGGTGGCAAACGGTTTTGTTTTGGCCACCCCAATAGACAAAGGAGCCATACACCCACCCAGCAACATGACTGCTGAGGGACCCTCAAGTCACACTGCAAAAGACCTATTTAAAACACATAACACATCCAAACATAGAAGTAGTTTCACACTCCCAGTGTCGTAGACCGGCATCCGCTGCACCGCTGCGACTTTGCAGCCAAGCGACCCACAGCACAAAATCACAAAAGTTCCAGGGACAGCCACCGAGACAAACTCCTTCGGAAGGAGCAAAGAGATCTACTAGATGTCAACAGTGCAGAGAGATGGACTTCTTCCAGAACATAAGCACATGACATAATAGCGGAGTTGTTGAACGCCGGTACTATAAACACTGATTCTTAGATTGCAAAAAGGTCTGTCTCCGACAGTGATTGTATGAGCGCCAAGCCAAGAATGGCGGAATCACATCAGTTTGACTCCTTTTCCATGTTTGGACACCACAAAGGCTAAGGTGTCAAGCTAAATAACTGATAGCTCTTCAATGGCTCTACTACTCCAGCCCTATTTCAAATCAAGCTTTCAAGCTAGCTTGAATAGAACTCCAAGGTCATGATTATCCATTCTCTGTTGCAACTCCCAACTTCCCAACTGAATACCATCCTCAGCTCAGGGCTCCGCTGGCTCCACAGCAACAGCTCCGAGTTCGAACGCCGCGCGCGCGGAGCCGAGTTCACGCGGAGCTCGGTCGGTCGCGCCTCCGCCAATGGGATGCCAGCGATCGCTCCACTGACGATCTGGGCCGGCTGGAACGGGGTAGCTTGGTCTTGGTGCCACCAAGTTCACTCTGAGTTGGTCTTGAAAAGAAGTAGAGCTTCTGGACACTCACGACGGGATGTTGTCGTGCGTGTGAAAAAAACCCAGCAGTGGGGTCGTTTGGGTGGGCCTTTCTACCGGAGATCTTGTGGGCAAATCTCTCTCCGACTTCGCTGTCAGGAACGTACATCATTTGAGGAACACATGGCTGTCAGAGACCCGTGCTTTGCAGGCCGATCTCTTCGTCCCGCGATCGCGATCTCGGCGCCGTCGCGTCGCGGTCGCGGCACACCGTGTCCGCACACCTGCAGAGTGATCCACGTGCCCAACGTCGGCATGATCAGCTGCAAAGGCACGGTGAGCCACATGCTCAGCCACTGCCACGCTTGGCCACGCTGAGCACGGAAAGTGCGCGGAGTGAACGGAGGTGCGGCGGTCACACGACTGGTATCGTTTTGTTGGGGGATGGAGATCAAAGCAGGAATGGCGACAGATTCTGGCAATAAACCTACTAGTCATTTCTCTCTATGCTGCAGTTGTTGCAGTTCAACCTCATGCAACAAGGGAGAGTCTATGAAGTTCGATAGTAATACTTGCTGCTACTCATTGCCATGGTCTCCTAATCTACAGTGCGCCTCCTGATCGGATGTTTCTTTTAATGAACATGCTGCCACCACCCAAAGACGACCTGGTGACCTGGCGATTTCCAAAACACCAATCAACAAGCCACTGCCCCGGGTTCCAATCCGAATGAATCAACAATGGTGTTGAGGCTGTTGGAAGCTTCCAATGTCCCCAACTTTCAAGGCAGCTTCACAAAGCTCAATCAGATTTAAGAGGGTGTCGCTGAAATCTATCTATCGACAGATCTTGGGTCTTTGTGCACTTTTGTTGCTTCACAAGTTATCCAATCCTCCACATTTCAAGGTGGTGAGGCAGAAACAGCATCCCATCGGAAGTTTGGAAAGAATAAAACCACTGAAAACCAATCACTTCTCCCCATGGTCTTTCCCCCCCTTCCCCAAGGCCGGTGGGCCTCCGAGGCCGTGGGGCTCACGAGGTTCTGAAGCTCCTGTAGCCTCACTGGTGGGTCACCGCGCGGGGCTCGTAGGTGATTAAAAGCCAGGAATGGAAAGGGGTTCCAAGGTGAAACATGTTTATCAGGCTGTATACATAGCAGCTGTTCAAGCTCTCAAGAGGTCATATTACATAGAGAGACATTGAGATGGTTGGTGATTTGGAGGCCCAAGCTGCTATCCTGCCACCGGGGCTACTTAAACAGTATGGAATCCTTGGCAATTAAAAGACCAAAAGTATGCAAAGGCCTACTCAGCATCCCAAGATCAAAGGAATTTGCCAAGGATCAAAGAGTTCTGGAGGGGGTTCTGCTGAACACTTGGTTTTCTGACAGCTTGGTGGTTTCATATAGTTTCATTCTCTACCTAACCTACCTGCATAGGCCATCTACTCATGTGGTTTCCTGAGCTGCTGAGTAAGACGAACAGGGTTGCAGGGAGGGGAGTGGCATCAAGTGCCCTATAATTCTCGCAGCCATTCTACAGGATAGGTGATGGCCCGGATATCGCAACAATCTCTACACCATCAAGAGTGGTTTGTGTCTCCCATCTCGACTTGGGTATTTTGGGATCTTCAGGCCGCCCCAAATTAACTCATCCACCAAATCTCGCTGGCACGGGAACGGATCATTTCCCCTTGTCTCATTTCTGGGTGCTCAATGGTCTAAACATGTCTAAACATAAACGCCACTGTTTGTTGCAGTCGGATTGCTTGACGAGGACCCGATGGCCATTGTAGGACAAGATAGAGTTCGCCGACAAAGCCATCTCCTCAGCGCTCCAGCGCACAGATCGCTGGGATGCTGTTCCATCGAGCTGCAAGTCACTCCACAAAGAGGGCAGTCACACCTGATGACCTTGTGGTCAGGTTCTTTTTGCCTATGTTTTCTGTTTTTGCATTTTGCATCCTTTTGCTATACTATCACAGCTTAGATCACTTCGACCACCATCAGTAGCAAACACATCCACGATATTTGGGGAGTAGACATCTGGGTCAAATACAAAGACATGGTGACACTTTGAGCTGCGCTCAGTACTCCAATGGAGCTACCATGATCTAATACATGCACACACACAATAATTACTATCAAATCTTTACATCAGGGGGGGCACAAGATGATGACACCCAAGTCACCACACAAAAACCTGCTAGCAGGGGCAACCAAAAATCTATGCCACGAGCTTTGGGAGGCCGTTTTCCGCGTTCGCACGAGCGAACCCACGTGGGTCCAGCAATCCGCCTCTGTGTGTGACATCAACAAAGACCAACATCTTCAGCCAACAAAGACATGATTGTCCAAGTGAACCTGGCTACAAACTATCTAGTAGAATAGGGCTGAACCAAAATATACCTTCAGCAGAAGAAGACAACAACACCCGAAAATCGAGCATAGCAATGGTTCCTGTGCTTTTGATCGGTGCAGTTCTACCAAATATCAAGCTCAGGTCAACAACGCGTCTGACGTTGTTATGGTTGAAACCTGCAATCTGGATGGCCACGAGAATCGAACACCTCCAAAATTCGAGCTCGTGAGGTTCTTTCCAATTCTATTTGTTCGCCATCTACAACTGCCTCACTCCCTCCACCTGCTTCTAGCCTACAGCCGAGGAGCGATGGTCTGAACCGCCAACCATTGCCAGCTCAGGGTCGTCACGGGCAACAACTGCACGGTCGCCAGACGGACCGTGAAGCGGTGCGTGGCGCGGCGAACGATGTCGTCGGGTGACGCGAGCTACGTCAGCAACGACACAACTGCTACACCCCGCGTCACCGCGTGAGCAACAAACCACTGTTTCTGTATGTTTCCTGTAAAAATTTTGCCAGCTAACCAGGGTTCCAGTTTGTAACCAGGGTTCCAGTTTTTCAAGCTCAAATAGTGCCAAGAATGATGCAAGTTAATCAACAACATTAGACCAAAACAGTGCAAACCACCAGCAACAAAACACTCAATACAACAAGAACTTTGCAACAAGGAGTGAGCACAAGGCACAAAGGACTAGCCGCTGACACAAAACAACACGCTGCATGTGCACAAAGCATTTCATTTTCTCCATCGCCACCAGCACTCATGTCCAAGAGGCGCAAGCTATTACACAAAAATTGACACTGCCATTTATGGCACTACAGGCTCTCATCATGTTCAACCATTTCTTCTTCTTCTCACCCTCTAGGGGCAGGTCACCACTCGTATCCTTGGCATTCCTAGTGGTAGGTTCCAATCCTTCTCTCTCCGCGGCATCGAGCACTGCATCCTGCCAAGTTCAAGCGGTTACAAATGGCTAGTTGGCAAGTTCATTTAGTGCAGTGACATAACATCATGGTTAACTGAGTGGTTAGCTGCTTGTTCAATCACAAATGTGCAGAATCCAAGACAAACAGTGCACCGCAACCTTCATCAAAACTGCTGACGTTGCATCCCCCCTTGTTCTTCAGCAACTCCTGCTTCAGCAACTCGTCGCATGGGCAAATCAACCACTGACACATGAGGCTAGGGCGGTGACATGCGGTGACGGTTGTGCACAAGTGTGTGTCAACATGTTGTCGTTGACATGGGCTGTTCAGTAAATGCAAACAAGTGGCTGCGATCTCGTGAAACTTTGTGTCTGGCACACCATCTCGAGGCATCATCTTTCAGGGCTGAACAACATAACATGACATGAACCTGCTGCAGCTGGCTTCTTCAAGACTGGCTGCGGGTCTACCTGAGATTCCTGAGGCTTTGTTTCTTCTGGCTGACTCCTCTCATTCCTGGCTGATTTGTCCTTTCGTGGTTTCTGTGCACTCGCTTTTGCTTTGCCTTTTGCTTTGGCTTTCGGAGAAGCCTTGGCCTTTGGAGATTTCTTTACAGAAGCCTTCGGCTTTGCTTTTGTTGTCTTCGGTTTCGGTGTTAGTTTCGGCTTCCTGCTCTTACCCCGCCGTGCAGCCTCCTCATCAGAAAGGTCATTCACATCTTGAAACATGAGGGCGACTTGCCCCAACCACATCCAAAAAGGGCGAGTACTACACTACAACTTCGCACGCGAGAGGGGTGCTGCAGGTCCAAGCAACTAATGTAGCAGCGCGTGAGCGAGTATGTGCTGTTGCTTAATTAAGCATGCTGGAAATGCAACCTGAGCCCACGGGTTGTTGTGCAGTTGTTTGTTTTTCTCAAAGCGCCAACGGATCTAGATGCTACTTGGCCGGTAGTTTATCAAAACCTTATTCTGTCGACTTCCAGGTGTTATGCAACCGCTACCCCATCTCCTCACCGCCTCAACAACAAGTGGAACCACTGTCATTGCATTTGTTGAAGCTATATGTCATAGCTATGAAGACATGAACCATAAAAGTCCAAGCAGTGATTGCATTGGCCACCCTTTACAGCAGTTGATCCCTGATTGAAAAATTCAAGACAGCTTACATGCTGTCCGTGCGTTGAGTGACACACGCGCTGTCAATGAAATTTTGGCCTTGACGCCCACAATGCAAGCCGGAGCAGAATTGTCCACCCGCACCTGAGCAATGTTACCCCTTTGACCCGCAAAACAATAACCCACAACAAGCTGCATTTACAACTTGTGTGACACGCTTTGTGAGGTTCTTACAACACCTCCCACCGACTTAGGCACAAACATCCCAGGTCACAGCACAGTGCTTGTTGGTCAACAACTTGGGCAACTGGCCGTCTTTGACGAACAGCTGTCCCATCTGAGAAGCACAAATATTCTGCAAGTCGACATCACCGGGCAAAGGCTTTTGTTCAACAGCGTGAACCCGTTGCTTTGGTTGAATCTTGTAATGGAAGTTCAGCAACTGTTGCACATTGGCCAAAACCGGAACTTAGAACTTAGTAAAGTCCGCAGAAAACACAGTGTTCCAACATTGCCGGGGTGCCAAACAGAGGTACTAACAGAGGTGAACAAAAAGGGTGTAGCAACTACGACGACAATAACATCACAACTTCGACGTACAACTTGTCCCAACTTGTCCTGCGCCTGCTCCATGTCACGGTCTGCAATAAAAATCAACTCCTTGCCATCCCTCCCCACCCAAGCCACCAAGCACGTATCATATTTAACCAAGAAGGGCAGGGAATCTATAGGCGGTGCTGTTGCTATGCCTCAGCACTCTGCAACACCAACCCAACACTTCAGCACACAGGTACAAGCTTTTTCCATCTCCATCGCACATATGTACATTGTTGTGGTTGTCACTTTGAGAACATGATGGTGGAACATTCATGGACTGTTCATGGAACACATTAATTCTACTTGCTTTTGTTTGTATTGCGCAACAACTCAGCAACTTTGAAGCACACTGGTTGAAACTACCCAACCTGTACCTTCCACCAGTTGATTACTGTATGTTACTGTTGATGCACGTTAATGACATGAACCGGCCGTGGCACCCAAGGCAATCTCCTTGAAAGATCCAACGTTGAAGCCGATGAGTTCACCTGCCTGGATCTCAGCGTTCGTTTCACCCTCATTCACCAACCACAAGTCATAGCTGTTTGTGAGGCAAATTTTGACTGCTGGCAAGCGGGGGTATACTGCTGTTGCCATGATCCTTGGTAGTAGTTTAAAATAAAAATCGTCGCCAATCAGTAAGCAAGCACTGAAACTAAATTGCATGCAACCACTTAGCTGGCATGAACTTGAAACAATCAGGAAACAAGTAAACACAGACCTCAGCCTCAAAATGAACATAGCCTTCAACACACAGACCCGTGGCGACAAACAAGCATAGAATGATATAGAGGTACAGAATGAACACAACTCTAAATTAAACACGCTGAGCTTTACTGATGCACAATGAACATCACTGCCACAGTCTTCATGCAGTTGGCACACTGGTGTGAGTTTCGGAAATCTTGCGCTGGCAAGCTCGCATGTGACACATCCAAAGGCTTGTCCTGGTCAGTGAACTGTGGCAGGCACGCTGTCCGGGCGGGAGGATTTGTAGGCGTGAACTGTCACGGTTCCAGAAGCCTGTGTTCAAGCTTGTGTTGAAGCTGGTGTTGTTGCCAAAGCCCTTTTCACCTTTACTTGTGTTGGCGTCGACAACTTGTTGTTCCAGCCACTTCAGCTTGGCAGCGTGGGGGGAATCTACCTCGAAGCGATTCTTCAGGGCATCCGGGATCCTCAACAATTAGTCAGTAGCGTGCGGACACATGAACAACAACCACATTGAACGATTATATATATATATAGAGCCCTTAAGCTTGAGGAGGCCATTGACTGTGGTCAACGAAGTCAGACTGGGCTCACTCGCCGAGAGCCCAACGGTTTTGGGACCGGCCTGTGGACAGGTGTCCCACCACTCCTGTACAAAATGCCCGATGTCAACCAACACCAAAACATTCATGGAACAAGGCTCACCACAAGCATTCAAAACACAACACAAAAACCATCATAGAATCAAGTCAACATCATGTTGCAAAGCCCCGCTGTCCTCCATTGCTCTTCCCAACTTAAGTGGGGGGGGAGCTGTTCGATAGTGGGTACGGATCGATTTGAGATCTTGGACAACGGGGTCGTTCGATCGCCTACGATGTGATCACGCCGGGAGATCCTCCAAAACCACCGTAAAGCTGTGTGCGCCCTGCCTGAGCGTTGTACTCGTGTTTGCTCTCCCAAGTGTTGTTCAGCTCCTGCAAACATGCTGACACCGACTGCGCCCAGTACTGCGCCCCGCAGCTCCACATGGTTTGACGCATGCTCCTGGGGTTGGTACTACGAAGCAAGGACGCTACTAGGGTCTCATGGCATCGCTACTAGGAGCAAGGACGTTACCAGGGGCTCCTGGCAAGGGCGCTACTAGGGTCTCCTGGCCGTACTACTTGGAGCAAGTAGCTACCAGTAACAAGAAGCTATTAGGAACATTATCCAAGTTTTCCCAGTTTGCTCCACAACTTCAATCTTCCTATTTGCCTATACCTACTTCGCCAATCCAATGCCCATACCAATGCCAGTACCGATCAACAGACCCAAGCAGTTCAGTGTTCGCCCCATTGTTTTCCAGAATGTTACTAGTAGCGATGCACTTGTTACTAGTAGCTTCTTGTTCCTAGTAGTAAGGCCAGGAGTTTCTAGTAGCGTCCTTGCTCCTAGTAGCGATGCACTTGTTACTAGTAGCTTCTTGCTACTAGTAGCAATGCACTTGTTACTAGTGACTGGAAGAATGAGGGAGATGATACGTGTTTTTTTAGTTCCCAATTTCCTCCACTGGTTTACCCAGCGTTTGTGCTGCACGGCTCCACAACCTTCCACATGTTTGAACTTTTGGGCGAACAATTTCAGAAGACCATCTTACCAGGAGCCTTGTTTGGAGTAGAGGGATGCTATTTATGTACAGTACTAGGAGTGATCTTTTTTGGTCAGCCTGTCATGTAACATGTAGCTTTGAATGCTTCGTTTTATCCCGACCACGAAACAAACCCTGCAGGACGGAGGATCGTACCTTCATGGAAAAACACACCCACTCCATGAGGCTATGTATTTCACAGGTCCAGCGTGGTCCAATCAGTTCAGAGGTCACTCTATGTCTAGTGATGTCTAGTGGCTGTTCGTGGGTTGAACACCCCCAATGCAGACTTCTTGGGAAGGATAGGTCCGGCTATAGTTCTCAAGCTTTGAGTTTGGCTTTCGCGGGCCATTCAGCTACTAAAATTTTGGGCCATGTAGCTTGAGTGTGGCTTTCGTTGAATCCTTGGTCCTGTCTCCAACCTGTGATCTCGTTGAACAGTGCCCAAGCTCAGATCTGGATGAGTTTTGGGGGGCGAAACGTTTAGAAGGATTCTGAACAGGGTAACCCGAAACAACCCATGAAAGTATCTTTAGTAGGCATATTTTGCTAGCTAGCTCGTGCCTTTACTAGATTTCTTTTCTTGCGGAGTTTACTCCTCTTTCAACCTTCATCTTCGTTCGAAGGTGCTTCAGTCCTATTCTTAAGTATTGGTTGACTTGACTTGACTATATAACACCAAAAAGGCCTCAACATTAGGCCTCGTGTCGAATTGGTTAAGTTCACTTATGTATACTTATGTTCACTTCATGTGAACTCCAATCTGATTTTCCGTCCTGCAGGGATTTTTCCGTGGTTATCGAAGTCATCCTGCTCGGTGGTGTTGTCATTGGTTGATCATTGGTCCTTGGATCGTAATGGATAATGTCATGAATATTCCAATTAGACCCCCACATCACCGGACAGGTTGGTTAGGGGATGCTTGCAAGGGTGCAAGTAACATCTTGCTTCTGGTGGTTCCTGTAATTTCTCCCCAGGCTTACCCCCACCCAGGAAGGGATGCTCGATTTCCAAGGCCGTCGACGTGGTGCTCCGTGAGCACCCAATTTGGCCTGGATGCCTAGAGCAACAAAGATGGTTCTGTAGGCCAAACGGTTTTAGCAATGTTGCATGGTTTTTGCATGTTGCGCAATGAGCCTTTGCTCTTTTGAGGCACCGGCGGAGACGTCCTACGCCAACATCAGCCATTGGGTCTGGTTTGCAGCAGATCCCGACAACTGCTAATTTAGTGTAATTAGCGTTCTATTCAACGAATTTCAACCAATTTGCAAAATCAATCAAAACAAGAACATCCGTGAATGTAGTTGGTCCCAGCGCATGCAAGTCACAAGTAGGGTAGCCCCTCTACCTGCTCAAAGACTTCTCCTAGAGATGAACGCGCCCCTGAAAGGCCTTGCATCAAACCTGCTCCGCACATATCCTTAGAGAAACAACATTGGTGAACGTGGTGTTGTGGCAAGATGTGGCAAGTTGGTGCTTGACAAGATAATGGTGTCAGCGTGTAGTTGTACCAGTTAAGAATCCTGGCATGGAAAACCAGCAATCAGGCCAGTGCAGGTGGCCCTCATGTCGACGGTCGGACGGAAAGTCCACACATCTGTGTACACGGGCACGTTGGGTAGAGAACCATCTGCAATTCTTTGGCCCAAAACTTCTCTGCAGTGTGGGTTGTTTTCGACCTGCAGTTCGAAGCAGTGAAGGTCAACAGCGACCAAACAACATAGAACCTGGACAGTGTGTGGTAACATGACGCAGAGTCTCATCTAAGGGCGATTCGAAGCACAAGGGCTCACAGAACCTTGACTACAGAGCAGCTAACAATACACATAGTAAAAAGTAATGCTCTACAGACAAGCACACACCTGTTTCAACCTCAACCTCTAAGATCTCTACGCAGACAGGCCCAAGTCAAGGCCACCAACGCCAGAAAACATTGAAATGCACTTGTGCTGCGCAACCTTATGCAAACAAGACTGCCTTCAAAAGTATGTTTCACAGGCAACTAAGTACATGACTGGGGCGCCCTTCCAAGGGCATGCACGCAGTACATCTTGATGAGTCACCGTAGTGAAAGGAGAAGTCCATCCACGAGGGAGCCCTCACGATACTTAAAACGATTTGACCTTGAGCCCTGTAGTGGAGTGAGTGTCGCAGCATGTGAACAACATTGGTGGCCTGATAAGTGCTCCGCCATTTCAATGGATAGATACTTGCCTTTCTGAAGCTGTTCCATTTGGCATGCCAATGCCTGTGTGTACGAGGTTGAATGGTACAGTTGCGTAGCCAGATCCTGTGCAAAACAAAATTGATGCTAACTTAACCAAGTGCTGCTTACAAGCATTTAATGCTGAACGTATACAACCAAGTCCTGCTTTCCCCGGATGATGTATTGCGTGGTTGCCGTGTAAGTTGATGAAAAGCACCCTGCATGATAAAAACCGGTGAGCAATACTTACAACATCGTAACATCATGTCAACAAAGTAAGCGCTAGAAGTTCAGTCTACATGGTATACCGTATACAATCTGCACCCTAAGCACCCTACTCAAGCAACCCATGGTCTGCGAGACAAACTTTCCGCACTGGAGCTCCACATTGCCTTGAGACTTTGGCTTTCGCGGAGGAACCTAGGCCAATTGGGCGTGTTGTTTCACCAAGGTGTCACACCTAGGGCCAACAAGGTCAAACAACTTAGTTACAGTGCTTGTTGTGTTGTTGCATTGCTGTAACGTTATGTGAGCGCTTCAACATGCGTTGTGCTGTTACAGTAGTTGTTACAGTGCTGTAACGTGTTGAGTCCTGCAAGTTAGTTAAGTGCTGCAAACGAGTTCCAACTACAAGCAATGCATGACAAGTCACAACTTCCAGCCGGAGCTTGGCTCGTGAAACCTGTGGAAATCCAAGCGGCTTCCATCGAGAGCACTGTCCCTGAACAAAGCGGCCAAACTGAGGGTATCGGGTTGCATCCTTCTTTAGGATTGATCCCTTTTTCACCTTCTTCATCGAATTGGTCACTTGCTCCACTTCTGGTCTTAGCGTGCGCAACAGTGTGGACACAACAGTTGTGAACAACATCACAACAAGGAAGTTTGCTTGCTTCACACCCACACACACCAAGTAAGACACAGACTAGCTCAGCTGATCCACGTTCACAAAGGCACAAAGGACATGTGTAGTGGAGACAAAGCTGATCCGAAATGGCTTTGAGGCACTTTGAGGCTCGATATTCAGCAAGCAACAACCATCAACAACCTAACAAGTTAGTTCCGTATGCAAAGATTTTTTGGAACCCTGGTTGTAAACTGGAACCCTGGTTAGCTGGCAAAAAATTTCTGTTCACTTTTGGCAAATGGAGCATGTAACAAGCATGTCTTTCAGCAACAAACAAAGAGAGTGACATAGTGTCCCCATATGCTCCCCCAAAGAATCCTTGCACAAGCAATTCCATTTCCAACAAAAGGGCTCAACTGCCTGGCTCGAGAGGGCCGCAGAAGCAGCCAGGAGGGCCGTGGCTGAGACGGCCAGCAGCAGCCGGCGAGTGAGGAGCCTCGGTGTGGGGCCGCTTGAAGCCTCGCAACAAAGAAGAAGAGGCCACAAGTAACGAGTATACAATAAGTGGATAGAAGGCCAGCTGAGCCTCCCAACATTGGAAACCCAAGGCTGAGGCATACCATCACTTCGTAGTCTATCTTATTCAGTTTGGCATACAGCTACGTTGCTGATTCTGTTGCTGACATGGCTGGGCACGGTATACGGGCTTGTTGAGTTTAATATAAAGCCCTCCCGGGCCTCCCGGGCCAATGGGTAGACTGGTCTATTTTCCTTCTCTCCACGGGGGCATTGCCTGGGAGGTCTGCCTGTCTTATATACTCATAATTGGATTATCTGATAGTCTAATAACTCCTGTGGTAAATTAGTAGATTTATTTATTAAACAAAAATGTACAAACTTGGTCACCTGAAAATTATGGGTGCTTCGCTTGAAAGTGGAAAAAAGGTAAACAGTTTGATGGTCAGTACCGTGCCGATGTGTGCAAACATCTGCCGCAGGTCGTCAATCTAACTACACCTCATGAAGACACTTTCTTGAAAACATACGTCGTTTGGAAGAGGGCGGAGGGAGTACAAAACTGATGTCGTTTGCCCAAGTTCAGGGTGAGAAGCATGCCTCTGGATCCTTGCTGTGCTTGCCACTGATTCCAACAAATCATGGTTGTTGCTTTGCCAGGAGTCACGGCTCTTGCAGGGATAAGAAATCCCAGACCTGCCAAGATCAACGACCCGGTCCAAAGATTTTTGACTTTCCCTACGGGGGACAAGGAGGGCACCAAAAAGTCTTGGTGAAGTTTCGTGAAGTTGGCTGGATGGTCAAGGAAATCAAGCAATGACCTTCAAACGATCGAACCGTTTCAGCACATGCCATGCCAAGCAACAAGACAGTGAGCAGCACATTGGCCGCAGCCAAGATGGCGAAGGGATAAAACTGGAAGGAGAGGTCAAGGTCCTCATAGTCCCTTGACAAGCCACACCGCTGATGGATGCTGCGTGGGTGGAAACAAACCATGGCTGGCCAAATGCAAAGTTGCGTAATCATGTGAATGTCCAGCTTAATAAGTGACCATGACTATGGCTTACCATGAGATGATTACTTCCCACTCCTGTCAGAAAACAAATTAACAAACGCTGATCAAATGTAACTATACTAACTACAGCAACATCTTAAAACAGCAGACTCACTTTTCATGTTGCATCCTCTCACCTATTGCTACCCTCTCATGTTCATCCCAAAACTCTTCAACTTGTCCTCCTTCCTTCACACCCTTCCCAAAACCCTCCACATCCTTCCCGTCCCCAACCCCTCGGCTGCGCCCCAAACGCCGCGCCTGCCATCGATGCGGTAGAAGCCGCGCAGCCCGCCGCTCTCCGACCTCGACGCCTCCTGCCGCAGCCGCAAGGCCTCGCGGAGCGCCAGGACCAGGTCGCCGAAGCGGGACTCCGCCTGGGCCGCCGCCACGGCAGGGATCGGTATAGATTCGATGTGGAAGGGGTGTCGGGAGGTGTCTGGCCGGTCTGGGGAGTCTGCCTGCCATGGGAGTAAAGCTGGGTAAGTTTTATTGAAAGCTCTCGTGGTGGATCGTGGTGGTATGTAGTACATGTGGTTTTGCGCAATGCAGCCTCGCTCGTTTTTTTGACCATGAGGAAATGTGCACGAAGCTTCACAAACGTCAGATTCTGACGGCAATCTTGCGAAATGCCAGGGGGCAAATTGCGAATGCTGCTGCTACCGCTTCGCTGCCTTCAGCAGCCCAACCACATTGTGGTGGTGATACTGAGCTGCCGATTCCTGTGGTGTTGAACCGTCTGATCTTTTTGCGTCCATATCAGCCCTTGCCAGCACCAACTGACGCACCACATTCTGACGATCATATTGAGCCGCCACATGCAGCACTGTTGAGCCATCTGCGGTTTTTGCTTCCATGTCAGCTCGGGCGTGAAGCAGGCCAACTACCACATCCAGGTGGCCAAAACGAGCTGCCAAATGCAGCGCTGTTGAACCGTCTGATGATCGTGCAGCCTCCTTGTCAGCTCCTGCCCGGAGCAAGACATCTACCACATTCTTGTGGCCATTGCGAGCTGCTAAATGCAGCGGTGCTCCACCGTTCTTCGTGGTTGCTTGTTTGTCAGCACCTTTCTCCAGCAGCTCATCTACCACATCCTTATGACCATTCTGAGCTGCTAAGTGTAGAGCTGTTTCGTCGTCCTTGGTTGCTGCTTCTTTGTCAGCATTTTGCTCGAGCAACCCACTTACCACATTTAAGTGGCCCTTCTCAGCTGCCAAGATGAGTGGCGTTGCGCCCCATGCAGTTCGGGCTTCTATCTTGGCACCTGCCCGGAGCAGCGTATCTACCACATCTTGATTCCTTGTCAGCACCTGCCTTGAGCAATGTAACTACCACACCCAAGTGCCGATTCCCAGCAGCCAAGTGCAGCGCTGTTTCACCCTTCTGTGTGTGTGCTTCTTTGTCAGCGCCGTTCTCTAGCAGCTCACCTAAGCCACATCCTGATGACCATTCTGAGCTGCCCGCAGCAGTCTCGTGGACAAAAGCAAGTTTGCTCTTTCAATTGCCCACCTATTCACTGGACCTGGACGATCTGTGGAGACATGAAATCGAACTTGTAAATACGCATAAAACATAATATCAATATGCGCGCCACACTAAGTCTGTATTTAGACCTCCTGGCTGAAACAGCATTCGACCTGCCTTGGTCAATCACCGACCAGAGGTCACTTGATTCAGACATATTATCAATTGGTCCTCGGGCAACATACCCGCTCTCTTCCAAATCTTCAAGCACGGCCTCGACCACGTCCTCATGGATCCCGCGGCGCCTCATATGGTTCATCAGTTCCTCCCTGGGGATGCCTTCTCTGGTCATTTCCGTATGGGCCAATGAGGCAGATAGAGCATCTTCGCTTCTCAACTCAGTTGTCTCAAGGTTGGCATGTGTAGCGGGAATGGGTTCTTCCATCAGCCTGCGATCAGTCCGTGAAACCACAGTATGCATGATGCGTCCGTTGCTCAAATGACAATTCTCAATGTAGCGCGCTTGTTGGAGCATATTTTGGAGCAGCTCATTGTCCCTGTTACCTTGGGTCTCAATTAATTAAAACACATAAATCAATCAATGAGTCGAGCAAACACACCAGTTGACACAGCAATAAACAAAGCAACTAATGCAACAAAAGATCCTATTCAGAAGCACGTTCAAAGGTGGTCGTATTTCTGAATCCCAAGTGTTTACCACCACTTGGAATCTGGGCCAAGAGTTTCTAGAGGACGTAGTGATGAACATGTTTGGCTACTGTAATTACAGGGCTGTGAATCCTTTGAGGAAGGGGATGGCCGGCATTGTTTCTTTGGAAGCTGGTCTTGCCCAAGTATATTCATTGCGTAGGGGTGGATTTGAATGATAGTCCATTGTTTCTTGACAATCTTGCAATGTTGTCCTAGTCTACCGGCTCAACACTTGCAAACCCTTAGTGGAGTTCTGTCTACAATGCTTTGACCAGAGTCAGCTCGAAGTTACTTAAAGGAACTGGCAGGATGCCTTCCAAATGCAAATCCGGGTGACTCAAATTTGCCAAATCTTGCCTCAAATTGCTGTAAGCTTCGTGCAGAGTGGTCGGAGCGGTTCCACGAGGATTGTATCTCCATGGCTGATTCACAAGAAGGGGATCTATCCAGAGTTGGACATTCCGAGCAAACGCTTGTTGCTGCGCCACCACATCTTCATTCTCTTCATCTATCTCTGGATCATCAGCAAAGACATTTGCATGTCGATCCACGAAGGCTTTCATGCATTGCACCTGTGCTGTCCACCATCTAGCCTCCACACACTCTTTGGCGTATCGGCTGGCCACCCTCAGAGATGAGGTGATTCGCAGGTCGGCTTTCCAACATAGAGCTTCACACCATCGAGCTTTGACGCTTTCTTTGGCGCCTTGGTTTACAACCCGTAAGGGTGCTAGGCATTGCAGGTCGCCAGGAACGAAGGCAAACACCTTTGGCAGCACATCGTCCAGCAAGTGGCAGTCGGGTGGGGCGTTTGGCAGCAAATCAGGTTGTGCTGCCATACTAAGGCCAGCATACTAAGCCTGAGCAACCCTTGACAGGTAACAAAGGCAGCAAAGGCTAGCCTAGCACCATGCCATGGCCGAAACTCCAAGGCTTGGAACTGCAAACAAGTGATCAAAGCGAGCCAAGCAGAATAGACAAACATTTCAAACAAGTTCATCAAACCCTGGTTGAAAGTGACCTTTCCATCCATGCCGGGCTTGAGATCACTTAGACCTGTATAAAAGGTTGCTTAGGGACTCAACAAGGTCAGAAGAAGCCGGTAGTTATGCATCATTGAAGCAGCGATCTCACCAAGCAAAAACCTGTCAAGACACTTGCTGGATGATCTGACTGTTCAAAGCTAGCTGCTAGCTGTTCTATGAAGTTCTATGTCTATGTTTGCTGCTCCCTCGCGCGAGAACCCCTTTTTGTGACTTGCAGCCGGCACATGCAGTCAAAAAAAACAGCCAAGCGCCTCCGATGGCAAGTAGAAGAAGAAGTTGGATCGGAGCAGCTGCCGCCTGGAACAAAGAACAATGTGCAAAAGACGCGGGGATGGTAGTTGTCCACAAGGACAAGTTCCGTACAACAGTCTCTTGCAAAGGCGAATGGTGTGTGTGTGTGTGTCCTGCATCCCTCATCTAAGCAGCATATTGGTTGCAGACATGCAAGAATGCACCCTGCGCCACTTCAACGCAAAATGATCATCAAGCAGGGCAACAGGTTAGCCACAAATGAAGCATTATTACTGGCGTTCTTCTCTTCAATCTAGGCAACCGGAAGGCCAAAATCCAGAAACAAAATGAACAAATAACGAGGTGTCAATATTTAACATAGAATAAGTAAGATAAACATGTGCAAACCTCTGAGTGACTGAGGTGCTTCGCCAGCTTTTACAGTTCTTCCAACTCCCGCTCTGGACTCTCTAAGCTCTCCACGACAGCGGCTGAGCTGCCACGTCCAGGGTCGTTGGATCTGCGGTCGCCCCGGAGCGTTCGGATTGGATGGTCTTGGGAGGTCAGTTGCATGGCCATGTGAAGCAAGTGGGCTTTAGTGCCGAGGCAATCCATATGTTCTTTCAGATAAGAAGAATGAAAATCGTATGTATGGGGTGTTCATGGTCCATCTGGATCCATTTGGCACGCTCATGCGTGAGATCAGATCGGTCAAGAATACAAAACCAATCCTTGGTGAATCGGAGAAGAATCCACCCGAGACCGGCAAACGTCTCCCCCACTAGATCAACTACGTCCATCGCATACCCAAGATGGTGACTGAATTTGCCCTGTCAGCAACATCGGTTGTGTCAACTTCCAGACTCTTCTTCCGTCAAGTGTGTAAACTTGAGCACATGTTGGCTCACTTGGAATCCATGCGCCTCGAAGTTGGAATCCATGCTGGTGACCCGTGTGACTCACCACACCCCAGAGCGATACAGCAAACCAACAAGCAAAGGAAGGGGCAATGCACCCGACGAAGATGAAGCCCAAGAAAAGGATGTGTAGGATGTCGACCACCTCTTGTTCTTTGTCTGCTAGCGAAACCAAACACACGCTGCTTGGCGCAGAAGAGGTTCGTCTCCGACTGTGATCGTCTCCAGGCCACCGCTGGGAACGCAAATATTCTTTGGTCGCGTTGGAATTCACCAATTTGCCTGTTATAGGGAACCTGGCTGCCTGAGGTGAAGCCGGGTTCTGCTTCAACCAGGTGTCAACTTGTGCTGCTATGATTCCGCATTTCATGAGGGAAGTCTTCAAGGCTTCAACTTTGTGAGGCCTCATGTACCAGGGCTCCCCTACTAAGATGTCTAAAAGCCACCTATAGTATACCTATAGAGGTTAAGGAGTGGTCCATTCACCACACCTTGTGGGTGGTTTAAGTCTATATTTTTCGGGATGCCCTTCAGCGACCTACCGACCAGTCGCTGCTTCACCACGGTTCCGTTCGGGGACCGTGTTTCCTTGGTTTACGAGTTTCTGCAGGATCTGGAGGAGAGGCTCAGCTAAACAGGTGAGGTTCCTTGTGGAGATGCGTTGGTATTTCCATGCTTGGTTGACTAACTTATATGTGACAAATCAAAATCAAGAGGCCTCCCAAAAAAAGAATGTTTTTGAAGCGCCCAAGTTGCCCCCAAGACAATCAATCCCACCATTCCTCAGCTTGGTGGATCGTCCAAGAACCCCAAACCAAGCAACCGCATAATGCTGAGCCTTTTCAGGCCCTCTTCCCACCAAGGCCCCCACAGTTCCGGGTCAGTTCCACCATCTTTCTCTATATCCCATTGGATCAAGGGTCAGATTGTCTCCTGACCCTCATGTAACTGATCAACAGCTCACACAAACTTGAAGGGGTCACAGCAAGGGTCACAGCAAGGCTATAAGGTCTTCCATATACTTTCCAAATGAGTTGCATCTGTTTAATGCAACTGCCAAACACGAACGTGAAAAACCGTCCCTCCGAGGTCCCGCCTCTGGGAAGCCACCGGTCCAACAGCTCAGGCCGCACCCTGCCGTGCAAAGGAGAATCGAAGGGATGTGTCCATAGATGGGAACCATAGAAACACTGCCTTTTTGACCACGAGATATATAGCGCGACTTGCGAATCCGTCCAAGCCACAGCTCATGTTGAGCAGTGGACACCACGAGATACATAAAGATTCCTAAACATGTCTGGAACCAGGGTCTGACTGAGTCTAAATTTGTACACACAAATCAGGGTGGGGAACTTCTCAAATGCTGTCAAACACTTGTGGTGGCCATGCTTAGCGCATGCCCACGCTTCCAGCGTCAAAGGAAATGACACTAAAGCTACACATCCATCTTCCGCAGTGTAATTACTGGTATGATGACCGTTGATGACCCACGTTTGGGATGGGTGGAGAACGAATTCAACGGATCCTGACAATTTCAGCTTCTACGAAGTCCCATGAAAGCATCCCTATAAATGCACGGATGGCACCCCTCAAGTCGCTTTTGAACCCAAAGCACCCAAAAACACCATCACACCGCATGAACCCACCTCCACCCACGTCTACCCCGCGCGGACTCCAGCACAGCGTCGACCCCGGGCGTCGTGTACCGAGCCGAGCGGCTCTTGGGCGAAGGCCAAGAGCGTCTCCACGGGCAGCTGCCGCAGCTCCCCCGCCGCGTCAAAGGACACCTGGCTAGACGGGTCGCGGGCTGGAGGTTTGTCGTTGGAGGCACTGTTGGAGGCAGGCCGAGTGAAGGAAGCGGCTTGGGGCGGGTGAAGTATTACGGGCATGGTGTGGGTCAAGCATGTTGTGGTATACTCTGAACGATTCAGTCAGGGTAGAGTGAGAAGTAACACACTGAAAGGAACAGCGCTGACTACATGTGACCCGTTTTACATGGAAGGTCTCACTTTGGAACCTGCAAACACCACGCGCGTTCCTGGCTGAACCCATTCCACAAGTTTGGGCAAAAAAACATCTTCCCCGAATGTGTTAATCCATCCAGTGAATCTGTGCTGCCAAAAAAACATTTTGGTAGCAAGTCTAAGCACCGGAAAAAATGACCCTATAGCAATACACCGGGCTGCTGCCTGGCCAGTGCAGGAAAGAACTGACTCAGCCAGCCATTACCGACACTCTTCGTTTCCAGAACTGCCATCTCCTGCCTCCCACTCGAGCCCCTGCGTCTTCTGCGCAGCCAAGGGCTCCTCAAAAACTGCAAAAAAACTCTCGGCCAATGGCAATGGTGAGAGCCAAACAACCGCCACCATCGCAGGTAAAACATGGTAAAACCTCGAAGGACAATTGTGATTGATAAACCCACCCAACTGAATTGAACATCCTCTTCTACCACTCGCGCTCACGAAGTCTGCCGTGAGACTGTGCCACAGGCGTTCCACCTGTTGGCAAACCCTGAACAAAATGACCAAAAAGGTCAGACCCCAAGGGGAAACCAAGCTACCGAGGAAAGAGCGAGACAGGGAAGGACCATGTTTCGAGGTTAGCCTTGATCACTCGTCTGGACACAACGGCAAGGAATTCAAGGAAATCATCAGGCATATACGGCATAGCGCCAACAATTGCTCCAGCTGGCATGCTTTTACCCCACGCGTTGTGGAGTCGAGAATCGTTCTGGCCCGGGAAGATCGGGAAGGCCACACCCTTCCGACAGAGCTTCAAGCACCGTTTGAACCAAACAATTAAGTCCTGAAAAGTGTAGTGCTCGTTGCCACGAATGTCACTATTTTGGAAGCCCTGGTAGTAGAAAAGCAGGGCAATCTCAGCGTGCGAAATGACACAGCTTGCCTCAACCTTCCATTGAAGCTGTCGAAAGAATCTGCCAAAAAACTACCCAGTCCTCATCAAGCAATTGTGAATGAGGGAACGGATTATCAGGCCAGGGCTTACTAAGATTCCACGTGAACTGCATCCGGTCAGCCTTCCACGGAAGGCGAGGGAACTGGTCTTTGGGAGCAATTGTGGCTTCATCGTTGTCACTACAGGGTTCATCAGCCCGTGGTGGGACTTGAGTGCCGATGAGGTGACATAAATTAGTAAGCCACTCTTGGCGCAAAAGAACAGCATGGCAAAGCTCATCGAACATTTTATGGAAAAGGGGGCAATGGTGCATGGTTGCCTGCTTAGCGGCATGGTCAGCTTTACGATTGTGTATGATGTCACACACAGTGGTGGCATTCGCTGTGGCCATGTCGTCGTCAATGAGGTGCTCTGGGATATGCTCTAACTTATGTGCCGGGATCCATTTGACAGAGAGAGGAGCCGGTGTATGCGCTCGTCTATCAAGCCAAGCTTGGAGCAAGCACCTCCACCAATCATAATGCGGCCATGTTGACTGCACAGATTCTGTTTCTATCATATGTTGGACATGTTTGACGAGTGTCTGGCAGTCTGAGCGTATTTCAACAGGGCCGGACATGAGGCTAAAACCAATGATTAGCCCCCACAGTTCAGCCGTGTAACTCGTCAGTAACCAATGACAGACAGGGCCCTGGGCCAGGACAACATTGTTGTGATCAACTACTGCGAACCCAGCTGTGGTGAGAACATGGTCTTCAGCCCACATCAAGGATCCATCGGTCCAAAGCACACATGGTGGCACTGTGGTGTCAATTCCAAGAAAGTTCAGCTGCCATGGATTGCTGATTTGCAAGCGTTGACTGAGAATTGCCCAGGGGTGCTCAACTATGCCCAGGAACTCGAAATTCCGCCCCAACTCATGGACTGGTGGGGCCGGGTGGTGCTCTTGGACAAACGGGCAATCACGAAGAAGGTGCGGAATGGATTCTTTACTGGTATGGCACAACCGACATTGCGACGACTCAACAAGATTGGCTGCGGCCAGGCGGTCATTTGTCAACACACATCCGACGACTTGTGCTTCAAAAAAAGGCATGGGCAGGAACTTCACCAGCAAAACACAATTGGGACTTCCGAAGGAAGAGAGTAGACAGAAATGAATCGAGGACACCAGCTGGGGATCGAAACTCCTTCCGTGACTGTAAGGAGGCTTGTGCATAACAGGCCTGACGACTTAAGAGTTGCAGAACTGGTTTGACATCCTTAGGGGTGAGCTGAAACAAGTTGCCGACAGGCTTCCCACGAAAGAGGATCTCTGCATCACTGGTGAGTTCAAGACTATGGAAACGAAAGGCTTGTTTAACTGTCTGGGCAAAACTGGGCACAGTTGGATTGGCTTGACGGAGCAAGTTACGAAACAGTGTATGCTCTTCAGGGTAGTGCTGCAAAAACCGCAGGCAGTCCAGTATCACATGGTAGTTACGTGCACACATAGGCTCAACTCTATGGGGTTTGGTGAGCAACGCAAAAACCAAAAACCTAGACCGCCAGTGCGGTCGTTTCCCCCAAAAGACATTGGCAATGGCACTCTGAATGCGGCTCAACTGCCTGGCAGGAATATGATTGAGCGTGGGGCAGTAGGTGCATTGGGGAATGACTTTGGTCGCAATCAGTTTTGCCTTGAGTTTGGTGGACAACGGCAAGGCTGCAATATTATGTATATCAGCCAAGATTTTAGCACACTTGGTCTCTGAAAAGTTCATGGCGTTGCGACGGCTGGTGCGAATGTTGACACCCAAGACCTCAAGCTCAAGTGCAAACTTCATGGTGGGAAACAGTGTCTTGGCGGTCTTGCGAGCATCCGTGGTTGTTCCCCACACTGTACATTTACCCCAGTTCATGGCTTGCCCAACCAGGGCATCCCATTGCTCCGTGATTTCGATGGCGCGGCGCAAATCATTGGCATGGGACAAATTGACCCACAAGTATGCATCATCGATGAAAGCTTGCGCCATCACATCAGGGAGGATTGCGATCAAGTGCACCCATGCCTTCATGTGAACATTGATAGCAATAAGTGAGAGGGAGCACCCTTGTGCCACACCGTTGGGTCCATGGGTTGGAAGCGGCGCAAACCATGACTTAAAGGCCAAATGTTTGACAAGTTGCTGGTAAAGCTTGGTAAAAATGACAATGACACATTTTGGCACCCCAAATGCGAGCATGAGCGCAGCGGCATAGGAGGGTATGATGCGGTCAAAGCATTTCGCCTTGTCAATTTTGACTCCAAGCATGGCTTGGTCGGAATTCTTGGCATCATCAATGCGAAGTGCAAAGGAGGTGTGTATTGCTGGCATACTACGGTGAGGAATGCCACCTTGAAGTTGGCGTGGCATGGCTACCATTTGCCACTCCCGCAAGTGATGAAACCTGGCACCAGTATACGCAAGCATGATCACCGGGAGAAGCGTAATCAAGCGTTCCTGGAGTGGTTCCGAACTTCCATTTTTGTTTAAGATGATTTGCTTAGCCGTGGCAAGTGCTTGCGGCAAAGGTTCATCAGTCTGTTCAAGCCGACGAAACATGTATGCAAATATGTGCAGGGCCGAAATCGAAATTGCTTGCATTTCAGCGGTACGCCACCCATCTAAACCGGGAGCGGCATGCTTTTTCCGACTGTGGATGATCTTCTGCAAGTCCTGTGCTTGTAACTCAGGAACAGCATATGCATGGCCACAATGATGTATGTGTGGCCAGACTACCTCCAACATGTGGTGCGGCGGAGGAAAACCAAGGTTCGCACTAAAAAATGTCATCCCATTGATGGTTGATCATGGCAATGGCTTCTTGTGGGTCGGTCACAATGTTGCCATCGTGATCGGTCACAAGATTAGGCGGCTCATCTGCGGCACGATTCTTCAAGTGTTGATAGACAAAGGACGAACCGGCTTGTGCACTTTGTTGGATCTTAAGTTTCCAGCGTTGGATTCGCCTGAGTTTAGTCTTGATTTCATCTGTCGCAATGGCATCTTGGACCCACTGCACCGCGCGAAGCGTTTGGACAAGGTCTGGGTACACATCATGGGGCCATAAGCAGGGGGCTCGTAGCCAGTGAAGACGGTTCCAGGCCTTGAGTATGGTTCGGCGCTGAATGTGCCTTCGTGGACCAGGTGCAATAGGTGCAGTGTGGAAAAACAGAATCTCACGAAGCCCACCTAGTGCATTGTGCAGCCATGATGAGCGCTTGGTAGTGGCACAGCCATTGGGATTTTGCCCGGGACAAATACTCTTTGAACGAACCAAGACAGGCTTTCCTCTGGTCTGAGGTCCAGGTCCCCAGGAGGCTCCTTTATCCAGCAAAGAATCAATAGCCACACAATTGGCTTTCTGCCAGCAATCTTCAATGGACAGGCCATGGCATTCAGCTACAAGATCTTCGGAAAAATCCTGCTCAACATGTTGATGGAGGTCGTTGAGGTTGAGAGGTGCAGTCTTGTGGAGTGTGAATCCCCTCTGCCAAATGTTGGTCCATTGGAAGGTCACACAAAGAGGTCTGTGTTGGACTTTCAACAGGGGAAGAACCTCGGCCCGGACAAGAGCAGCAGATGCTGCGGCATTGGTGAGAACACCGTCAATGCTACTGCAACCATCCCCTGGTCCTGTAAAAGACCCATCGGCCGAGAAAGTAAGCGGTCGAAACAAACCAGGGTCCTCCGAAATCGCGAGTGTGTCATTCCATTGGTGAAAATTGACAGCTTGGGAGACAGCTTCATACTCAAGCGGGGGAAGTTGGAAATCCCCAGCGATCACAACAGGTATGGACCCAAATTGGCATGCAAATGTAAAGAGGTCTTGCAAGAGGAGATTGTTGTTTTCCTGAACCACACGGTCTTGAGATGCTCCAGTCTTACAATAGACGTTGATGACAAGAATTCGGAGGTGCCTAGACACTTGTACCCAAACAGCATGAGCTCTTTTAGAGGCAAAGATCTTGGGATACAAACCCGAGGCATCATGTTGTGGATCGAAGTCCTTCCCATGGTCCGGAGCCGTGAGGATAGCAACTCCTCCGTGAGGTGTTCGTTTAACACCATGGGTCGAAAGCAAGCCAGGGAGGGGTTTGCCGTGGAACAATTGAAGATTCTGACTTGCAACGGTCTTGGTAGCAGTACGAATACCGTTCTTCCCAATGCGAGTTTCCTGAAGGCAAATGGTTTGTGCTTGCCATGACCTCCAATGGACATTGGTATTAAGGGATCCAATGTTGGCACAAATGAGCTTCCAACTCGTATCAGCTTGAGGGCCCTCACCTGGAAAACCCAACGTTGCGTCGAAATCACGGAAGTGACGAGAAAAGACTGAAGAAAAAACAGATGCATTGTAGATACCCAAAGAAACGACAAAGATGAGCCAAGGGTGGCTTCACCCAAAATGGATGGAAGCAAAAGGCATAGCGACAGCGAGGCAGCGCACATTTTCGACATCGCTGGCTGAAGCACGTCACGAACATAGCTTGGTTCCACCTTCCACACGAATTGGCATACCTCAAAATTCCAGCACAGCCCAGGACGGACCTAGTTGCACCGAAGAGGCAAAGCCCACGACCACACAGAAGCCCAAAGTCTAAGTCCAGACTGGAATGGAAAGGACAGCTGCAGACACTATGCGGAAAGGGGCAAAGCATTGACAAGGAGGCAGCGATTGGCCTCAGACACAAGAGAACTGAAATGATCCGGAGTGGATCATGGCTCACATATAGGCGCAGGGCAAATTCCAAGCCACCGTGGGGGCATGACAGACAAAGAGAGACCTGATCACAAACAAGAAACAGAAGAGCCCGTCCAAGGCAACAAAGAAGCCCTGCGTTCAACCATCAGGAATTTTTGGCCCATTTGGCCGGAGGTGTCTCTCCGGTTGGCTCATGAGAGCGCCCACCCTGGCTAAGCTGCACCAGTTGCCGCAGCGTGCTGCTGATCTCGACAAAGCGCTCGTCAATCTTGCCTTCAAGTGAGCTCTGCTTGGTCTCGATACTAGACACCTGGGACTGCAGAGAATCGAAACGGGCTTCAAGAACCTCAATTCGCTTGCTTTCCGCAGCCGTAGGGACGGGCACAGAAGGAGTGGTCGTTTTGTCATCCTTCGGAGAGGATCTGGACCCTTTCTTGCGTGGAGCCTTCCCTTTCCCATGGCCTTTCTCTCCAGCAACCGATGGCGACAGCAAGATCTGGAAGACATCAGAGTTCACTTTGACGGTGAATGTGTCGACCTTGGGTTCAGCTGCAAATCCAAGCTGCCAGACATGAACTCCGGCTTGGCGATACTGACGGGTTGGCACAGGCGGAAGGCCAACAGCCTTGTTGACAGCTTCAACCACATCTGCAGCTGCGGCACCAGTCGGCCAACCCGAAGCTTCATACATGTGCTTGGGCACGACCGCAATGTTAGAGTCCGTCAATCGTGGGTCAGCGGGCAGGAGAAGGCGGCGCACATCCGCTACATTGCGTGCCCATGCTCGGACAGCGAGTCCTCTGCGGGTCATCGTGATGCCAGCGACTCCAACGACCTGAGCAATAGTGATCTGGATCTCCCTGAGCATACGCACATTGATCTCCCAAAACTTGGGAACGACCGTGATGTCACTGCTCATGGCTCCTCGTTCCAGGTAATCTCGAATCAAGACACCATCATGGCCACTCTGTTGCATCAGAGTCGGTCTGGTGGAGGTTGGCACCTTAGCAATGATTTGAATTTGGTCGTCAGCCCGAGTGGATGCAGGGTGGCGATTATGCCGAAATCCATAAACGGTGAGGGAGTCCTTCAGGGCCGGAGCTTGAGCCAGGAGGAAGTCACGAAAAAAAGGCGATCGGTGATGCCTTGGCTTGGTCAAATTCTTGCTTGGAGCAAAGGCGTGAGTCCAATTCCAGGACAAGCTCAGACACCGAGGTGATGGTAAACTCACACGCCGGATCTTTTAACCGAAATTCGAATTTCCCCACCACTGGCACTGCGTGGGTAATTCTTTTGTAGCTCTGGTTGACGGCCTTATCAAACAGGATGACCTCAAACGGTCCATGCGCAGTGACACCCAATGTGGCCTTGGTGTGGTCATCCAACTGCGGCAGCAACAGGACGAGTGGCTGTTTGGTGTTGAGGCGAAAAAGGTCGGGCACATATTGGCGGGTGGTCATGATAATGCCCCCATTTAGGCTGGTAGCCTGGAGCCTGTGCAATTGCAACAGCTGGTTGCCCTTCTCATCCAAGAACGGGTGAGCTTTGGGCAGTTGGAGATCTTCCCATTTCGAAGGTTGCTGCTTTGTGCGCGCCCAAGGGTCATGCACCGTCAAAGGATCGATGGCGGAGGCTGGAGATGCAGTCGATGGAGCAGCAGGCTGACCAGGCGTTACAGCTCCTCCGGCAGCAAAGTCACTCGGAATCCGATTCTGGATAATCTGGTGGAAATGCAAGACAAGCAACTGCGCCGCAAACCGAACAACATTCTCATCGCTGGAAGTCCACTGGGCACGCGCTTGAACCTGAATCCACTGAAACCATGGTGCAAGAGGATGCATACGCAGAGTGGCAAGAAGTTCTGTGGAAGGTGCCGGCAACAAGGTGCCAAAGCGGCGGAACAGAACAAACATCAGCGCCCAGCCACATAGATTGTCAGGAGCATGAAAGTCAACAGCTTGAACATGGACCACGCAGTCACCAGACAGAACTTGCTCCGCGATGGCATGGCCAAGAGGCTCATCCAGTGCACTCAGCACCGATGGACGATGCACAATGACAACGAAGTCCCACACTTGACGGCGAAATTCACAGAGGATCCAATGTTGGCCGACTAGCGCAAACACAAAGGCGACCTCATACGAATCAATCTTGCTGACAAGCCCATCGAAGAACGTGATGTCACGAGTTGCGTCGTGCCACTGACATGGTGGTGCAAAGAAGGCCCTGGGGGCAACTAAGCGGAGGAAGTCCAAAGCAAAGTCCAACGTGTCAGAAAACATCCAACCCGGGTGTGGAGTGGTCGCAACCAAACGGCCAAGGACCCGATCAACTGGTTGTGTCTGCAGCGTTTGGCAGTGCACCGATCTGGAGTCCCTGAAGAGGGGAGGATCCGGGATGTATGTGGTGCTCGCCGCGGCAGGGACTGTCGGCAGAGGCACAGGGTGGAGGTTCAAAGGAATGTCAGTGAGCATCCCAGTCTGACTCTCGACAACCGCAAGATCAATGAGAAAGTTGAGTCGAACCCGGAAGGCAAAGCTCTTGAGATCGGCATCCTGTGTGTAGCGGTGCCAATCTCTCTGTGAGGCCAGAACGGAGGCGACCGCAGCTTCAATGTGGTGCGGATTCAAGCCTTGAGCACGTGACAGGCTGTCGGGCAAACGATCATGAAGTCCAACGGCACGAAAGAGCCGATACAAAAGGCACCACCCACACATGTTGTCATCAAGGACCGAGAGATCAAGCTCAATTGTAGCACGCTGAGGCGAAATGTCAACCAGGCGACAAGTGATGTGAGCGGCGCGGACTGCCAGATCGTGAGGGAGGCCAAACACATGAACAGAGACATTGGAAGCCGATTGGACAGTCTCGATAAGCGCCCAGTGCGCCTGAACTTGGAGGAGGAGAAGGGTGCGTCCCTCAGAGGCGAAATGAGTTTCACCATACAGGTCATCATTAAAATCACCGAACTTGGGATCCCAGCGTTGCAGGCCAACGGAGGTAGCATACTGGGGCGCATGCTGCTGCAGGTAATTCAGTCCAGCAAACAACTCATCTGAGGCAGCCCACCCATTGGTGGTCGAGGCAAAGGCCAAACGCTGTGCAAAGTTTGCCCCACGGGCCAAATGTGCCCCATCTTCACGGGTCGGATGGCCTCCAGCAACTACGGCAGGTGAAGTGTCCGGGACAAGTGTGAGTAAGTCTCCTGTGTGACACTGAACACACTGATCAATGATCGGTCTTCGATTTTGTTGCTGAAGCTGAAAGGTTCCATGCCTTGTGACAAACTTCGTCTGCTCTGCTATGGTCCTCGGGATGGCTTTGACATGATAGCACGCTGTGGGAGGCAGAGTCTCTAAAATGACAAGGACATCCTCATTGGCTGCGCATGGACGGACAAAGATAAGGTCACCATCAGCGATGTCACCGAGGCGAACTGGGCTGACAAAGACCTGAAACGAGACATTGCGGATGGCATCGAGCTGGGTTTGCACAAAACTCACATGGTCGTCCGGAGGCACATGGATAGCAAAAAGCAAGGGTGGCTCCTCCCAAGCAATGGCACAACATGATGTGCGGTTGAGATCCTTGGAAGCTTTGTGGCACATTTCCATGAAAGTGATCGCCTGCAAGAAACAGGGATGTGCAGTCAGGCTCATGTAGACTTGGTCATTGCAGGTGATGACGGCTGGAGCATTTGGATCTTGCGGTTCAAAGGGCTGAGTTGGTGAGACAATCTCTTCAACAAGATGTGATACACCACTCTCAGGACCTTGTGCTAAGGTAGCCACAAGTTGACTCTTCCAAAAGCATCGAATGACCCTGAGGGGATCAATGCACGAAAGCAGCTCTTCCTCTCGGATGAGGGGGGCCTAGGGCGTGATCGAAGGTGATGTCATCGAAGTTCACCTCATCAAATTGCAGGATCAGCCGAATTGCATCAAGCAAGGTGGACCTTTCCGGGACATGTGTAACACGACTACAACCTGAGGCACGAAGGCAGGTGCGAACAAGAATGTACTTCTCCTCTGGCTGCGGCAGGAAGAAAAACCGAAAGTCCAGTGCTTTGACAAATGCCTCTAGCTTCTGAACCTTGAGCCAATCGTCTTTCCGGTGCACGACTGCATTGAGGGACGTCAGGCGTTGCTGCCAGGCTGCTCGAATGAGTTGCTCCGGCGGATCTGAATGCTGGCACACTGCTCGCAAGGCGACAGCCCATGCAAGAAGCGCATGCGGTTGTGCAATGGCATTACCAAGCCCATGGAATGCATCGTGAACATTGGAAGGAATGACAATGGTCCCGGTGGTACCAAACAGCGAAACAAAGGTCAGTGGGCTCAGAAACATGTAGTCATCACCACAGACTTCAAGGGCTGCGAAAATGCCCTTGTTTGCCAAGTGCACAGAGTCTAGAGTGTGTTGTGATGTGTACGAGCTGCACAAAGTGGGCAGTGGTTCATCACGAGCAGCAATCCTGGACCTTAGCACTTCATCCCCGAAGCTGTGGACCAGTCGGGCCTTTTTTGCTGCCGGCAGTAGTTGTGGGTCTGCATACTTCTGACGCGCCTCTTCTGTGAGGTGCAACTGGGATCGAGTGTCCGGCGGCAACCAGAATCGAGTCATAGGGGGGGACCTGATTAATCAAGAGTCTACCATTAATCAAGACCCGACTCTGCTTGTCCAACTCCGTGCGAGTGTTCGCGCCGGTTCTCCTTCCAAGTGCCATAGGCCATGCTGACCAAGCTATCACCCACCTCGCAAAGGAACCGGACCTGCCGCTATCGCGCTGGCGGGATGATGGCGGAGGGTGGACGGGTGGACAGAGGACGGCGGACGTCTCACATGACGTTGGGTTCCAAAAGGGATCATATGGTTTGCACAAGACTGCCAACTACCCCATATATACCATAGCAGGGTCCAAATGCCATCAAGTTGAAATGAAATGGTGTTAGGCCCAATCATCTTGGCTTGTGTGGTCTGACACGTTTCAAAAGGCCTTGATGTTGCGAAACTTTGAGTTTCCAACACATCCTGTCTCCTGCTGGCTGCTACCAGTCGAGGCTTGGAATGTGTTTGAAGACTAAGTGTCTAACTGGAAATGTTTAAAGTAGCCCCAGTGAGTGAAACAACACCTTCATCCCTATAACTCACTCAGTCATCGATGACCTCCCACTTACCAACACATCCGAACGCCTTCACTGCATCTCCCCACACTTGAAGCTCCCACCACCCCGCACCAAACACTGGGTGTTCATCTGGCTGGGTGTCAACACCTGGTCCCGGCAACGCACAAATACACCTGAAACAGACTCAAACCATGATGTCCTTTTGGCAAGACTAGAGGGGTCGATGCCAGATACCATATACACTTTCGTTGTGCACTGGGGAATATCCCCTCTATCAATCAACCAACCAATAGTGAAAGAACAGGTTGAGAACAAATCCTCAAAGAAACTCTGCACTCAGCATGCTCAGTGCTTGGAAAAAGATCCGTCATCACCATCTATGTTCCTGGATGATGGTGATCTCTGCTGGAAAGTGTCCGGTACATGTTCACACACACCAAATGAACAACATCTTATGGTGTGAAACTCCTCTATCTCGCTACAACATTCCCTCCCAGGGCCAGGTCGCACTCTGACACCGTCCCATGCCGTCCCTCTGTCCAGCCTATGTTCAACCTCTACTTTCCACCAAAAAGTCCAGCGTCCCTCCATCCAGCCTGTTTTCCAAGCTCTATCGACCCTCCAAACAAAAAGGTCCAGAAAAAGGTCCGTTCTTCGTGCCCTTCGCGCTTCGTCTCGCCTCCGCCGGCACGGTGGAACATAAATCCTGCCAGTCTGGCAGGTCCTTGAGGGCTTCCTGGGCGAACGGCCAGGGACTCCGGGCCGGGGAGTCTGGGCCCAAGCTTTCTGGGCAGGTCGGGATGCCGAGCACTCGACCTTCTGAGTGTGTCTTTTTGTTCTGTGGAAAGGAGCTTTGCAGGGGGTCCTTGATGTTGAATGGGCGATGCTACTTGTTTGTTGGGTGTTCAGACGGTTTTCGAGGGGCCTTTTGTGTGTATAAGCACGTGGAGTTACTTTCAAAAGAGATTGAGGAAAAGCGGAGGACTTCTCAACCACAGCCAATGGTCACCAGTCGAATGCATCAAATTCCTCAAGTGGGGTCTCCTTCCAATCCAAGATGCTGACCTCATTTGTGCCACCTGTGCCTCATGACAAACAAACGCAACAGCGGTCAAAGGTGAACTACCAACTGGGTCGACGACCTATACATGACTTACATGACACTGTAGTTGCAGGAGACTGCTCCTGATCATGACCAACACCTTCCAACAGGCGACGTTCAAAACAAACAGCACAGCGATGCTGTTTCTGTTACAAGGGATGCACCGTCTATTGGAAGACACCCCAGATGCACTGCTCCAAGAGGGTATTAAGTTCACCAGAAGAAAGGAATTTTGGAATTTGTGCATGAGTGGCGTGGGAATTTGGTGGATTGTGTGGTAATTTGTTCGGAAATGTTCGGAATATATTCTCGAATTGTGGGGATTTGGCCCATCGGGACAATCTCTCCTTGCTGGCCTTGTAAGACCACTATTCTGAGATGTTGTTTCGTAACAAGATGTAACAAGCATTAAAAACAAAAAACATGTGGTCCATGTGGCATGTATCTCCTACATCTGATCATCTATAGGCGTGCCGTCCTGGTGTACACGCGGACTTCTTTCGCCCACCCCCTTCGATCCCGGCGACTTCGCGACTTCCTGGCCTCCGCCCAGCGGACCTGTGCCAGGTAGGTGTCGCTCACCACGCTCGGCTGGAAGCCCTGCGCATCGTATGGCGCCCGAGCCGATCGAAGCCGGGTGACTTCTCTGCCCCAGGTGCGCCAGTCGTGCGAAAGGGATGATGGGAACATGCCACCGAGTGCTGCTGTAGCCGGGGATCTTGACCATTAACACTCCAGAGTCACTAATGTGGAAGTGCAAAACCACCGGTTTGGTACTTGGGAAAGTGCATCCAAAAGTAAGGGTCCACTTTTTACTTCCCTGATTTCTTCAAGCATAGTCAGTTTCTATAGTTGCTAAGGTCAAGACATGCAGCTTGGGTGTGATCTATTGCTTGCTCACTTGAAGTGGGAATCTCCGGACGACCCTGAAGTCCTCTCTTGGTTTTGCAAAACCACACACCAATGCCGCATGATGCATTCACCTTGGTCACGGAAGGTTGTGAACGAACGCATGGACTGGTCAGGTTTACCCCAATCGGGAGTCCCAGTCAAGTTCGAAGCGACACCTGTGGTGGCGACGCTGTGGACAATGAAGCAAGGTGGGAGTCCTATCTGCTTGGATTTCCGCGAAGCAAGGTAAAAGCTGCAACTTGCCTCCCAATGGATGCATCACATTCACAGAGCACAAAAAGCAGAGTTGAGCAACCCTTTGCCAGCGCATGGTGCCCATTCACCAGTCACCAGAAGCTGGTTCCATACAATAATCTAGGATTCCAGGTCCACCAGCGATCGGATTGTTTTTACTATATATATATATATATGGGTTTTGGACTACAAAACTAGGTTAAGTTAACCTTGCTTTCAATGGTCTTGGAAGGCTAGGGTATAGTCTCTGCAGACCCTGCTCCTCGTCGCACTCCCTCCCTGAAGCACCGCGCCGTCTCACGCTCTTCGCTTGAGGGGCCCATCTGCCAGATCACTTCGATGGTGTGCCACCTAAACTCCTTGGGCGCCGGAAAACATGAAGAAGCCGAAGAAGAACTGAAACGGTTTCCGTTTCTGTGCAAACCTTTGGTTGATTCCCACAAGGTTGGACGGTCGTGCTTTCGGGTAGATATCTTTTTTTTCTGAATGACTCATTCGAGAACTTCTTGCGACCTTATAGCTTGGTTTCTGAAATGCCTTCTATATTTAACACATCGTGAACCTTCAGACCTGCGGTCAAGAGGTAACATATCCCTTTGGCCTTTATTAACTGCCAGCAATTTTCCTCGGTGGATTGGTAGGTGAGGAAAATAATGTTTGCTGAGGGAATCAAAGTGGGTCAAAACAAAGGCACCCAAATCGCCTGGACCCTCTTCCTGGTGGAGGGGAATGGCCCAAGATGAATTATTGGACTGCACTGGGTCCGCCACATCGATCAAGGGCCGAATGGCTGTTGGTGCCATTATAACGTAAGAGGCACGCGTATTTCATCCATTAAACGTAGTGGAAACTCTTGAAGACATGAAAGCTGGTGGTGACTGATGAACTGCAAGCTTGGGTCCTGGTTGCGTGCCCCCCTGGGTATTTCATGGTATTTCGAAGTTTGTATATTCTTGTTCACCCATGAAACATAGCAATGCCAGGACCCGACAAGGCGCTTATAAAACGGAAGCTGCAAAATCACCAACCAGAGCGGCTATCACCAAGAACAAACAAGTGTTGGGGAAGCTACCCGCCACCCGTTGTGGCAGCTGCGTCCCGCAAAGGTTGATGGAAGCGACGGTGGCCGCCATGTCTGAAGCATTCCCTGCGCTGCGGAGCAATTGCTCGTTCGGTCGTCAATGGATTGCAAGACAGAAACCATGGTTGTTGGTTTTCTCAACTCTTATAACTTACAACTGTTTATGGAATCAATCATATCCTTTGCACACATTACCCACAAACCACACACGGTGAAAGAAGGTCGTCGTTCTCCCCATCGATCAGCAGGTCAAAAGCAAAAACGCGTAGTTGTGAGTGGAAATGCAATGACATGCCATCCCGCAATTCCCCTAACCCATCAGAAACTGTCCATGATTTGCTTTCAACAGGCACGTGCTGCTCGAATCTTGTGACCTCAGGCTAGTATTCCGACTCTTCTTCGACCAGGAACCACAGATGAGCTCTCATGACTTCTGCGGCACGCACCAGTGCAGTTGCAACAAAAATAATAACATCTTAAAACTTCTAAAGCATCTCCAAGCACCTCCAGCGACAAACACATCTCAGTTTCACCCTCCATCTCCTTTTCTGCCCCCAACGCCGTGCCCAGCGGTGCCTGGGCCGGACACGTCCACCAAGGGCTCCCCAATACTCTGCAAATCCTCAGTTCGAGCTGATTGCACGAAGAAGAGATGGAGAAGACAAAGAGAAAAAGGACCTCAAAACCGCCAGGAGGGATGGGATTCTGAAGAAACACAGATCTTCTGCTCCGAGAAATGACCCCCCTTCGCCTGGCCATGCCATTCGAGCAACTGCGAATGGACCAATATACAGAAATATCAAAACCAACGAGATTCCTTGATCTCACCCAACTTCATGTCATTTTCATGTGGATGTGAGTGCCGTTCAAACAATATCATATCCAAACACTCCATGTACGGCATATATGCCTACATTGACCCCTTAAACCACTCGAATGCAGGTCTATATGTGCCATACATGGATGGCTTCGGATATACCAATATCACTACCAATATCTCCATGCACCAACGTAGGCCTCCAGATGTGATGGACGATCAACATCAAAGCATGATCAACCCCACAAAACATACCAACGGTCCTCAGAATAGGCGCAAACATGGTCGAAGACTCAAGGAAAATTCCAATTTTGCGCATAGCATACAAAGACCTATATAACCAAATATATAAGTCAAACAAAAAAACATGCATGTTCCGCTGCTACTGGCACTCCACCAAGACCTGAAACACGCTTATCTCCTATAGTTGTTCCTATGATTGCCTCGTCAATGGCCGACGAACGCCAGGCAGGCGCGCGCGCGGGCCGAGCGCGCGCCCATGGGTCCCATGGGTCCCGTACCAACATTTGCATCTTGGCATTCTGGAAGTAGGCGTAGGAGATGGCTTGAGGGACTCCCACCTGAACACGGCGGTTCTGGTGCCCTGGTCCTACACAAAAGACGCTCGCAGGGCTGAAGACAAAGGGTTTCTGCCTTTTGCGGAGAGTTTTTGGAGGTGAGCGACAGAGGTTGAACAGTTTTTTGGAGTTGTGCCCTGTCCAAGGATCCGCAGCGGCCGAACGTCAAAACTTGTGAGGTGTGGCACTTCGTGACCTCTTGTGGGGTCGGTGGGAGCTTGGCAGCTGGCCAATTGGCCGACCTCAAAACAGAACCAGCCACCGTATATATGTGCCTTTGTAGTACACAAACACAACTACCAAGTGATTTACTACTTGCTACTCACTGAAAATGACCGCCCCTGTTCTTTGGGGATGGAGGCCCCCAAAAATGCTGTTGCCCTTCACTCCGCCTGCTTGAGGTGCCCAAAGGCGCCCAGCGTCACCTGCGTTACGAATGATTCGGCGGCCACCGAGATCTACACACCTGGGGTTAAAATTGTTTCAAAAGTATGTTCAAAACTCATCAAAACTCAAATTTGAGACTTGATTTCACCATGGGTGTGGTTCACAACAATCAAACAGCCCAGCTTATTGAGTTGCCCCATGTTGCCGCATTGCCCCTATTTTTTTAAATATCAAACGGCTGAGTTGCCCCTACTTTGTAGATATATGTCCTCTTCATCAAGGCAACAACCCCCGCTGGCTTCAAAAAATGGTTCATGCCCTCAGGCGCCATGCTCTCCAGCCAAATCGATTGCCATGTTTTTTGCATTTTTTGCGACACATTTGCGCTTTTGTGACACGTGGCGCATGCAGCGCGCAAATGAATTGAACAGCTCTACCCGTGGTAGTCGACCCGAGCAACATGGTCCGGTCATGTATGCTTTCAGCACGCCAGACGCCTTGTGCTAGAACCAGAGTTTGAACTGAGTGCCATGCAGGTGACGATGTGGAAGCAGGTCACGCACAACAGCCGTCCAAGCCAGGAGCAAAGTTGCGTTATTCCACCGCAGTGCAAACAATTATCCATTGGTCAAAGCAAACTAGAGACAGCAGTGAGCGCCTGCAGTCATGCATCACCGTCCAGAGCCGCAGACTTGCAGCATTTCCATGTTTTCGCCCTGCATGTGGCGGTCACCAGGCGCTCAACCATAGCTTGCAGTGGGTGCATCTGCTTTGCCAAACAAATCGCCAGTGCGCTTGTCAATGTTGTAGTCCCACAAGAGCCCCTCCCTGAGCGCCAAAGTTTATAGAACGTAGTACATGGTAGTACTGACAGTCGGAGTCGTCCTTTTTGCGGACCCATTCTGAAACACCCTTCAGAGCAGGATCGTTACAACACGTTGTTTTCAAGCACTCACGCGAACAGAATTTTCATGTGGTTCACGCTGGGTGACAAGAGCAGCTTGGTCGTTTGAATGTCTTCCTTTATGGAGGAGAGCATGAGATGGCCCTGGCTAGACTCAGGTACCATGGTCGGATTCGGCCACAACGTTTTTTCCGCAAGGTCATAGGTATATATCTCTCCTTGAAGACACCAACGCCGCTTTGAACAACCGCGCGAGCCGACGACGGAGACGATACACACCTGCTCCCGGGGAAGGATCACTCGTGAGGCGACCCCCCCTCGTTGATCCATTGAAATTGAGCTAGAGCACCTTTAGCAGACCTTCCCAGTAGTTTCAGCCGTTTCTGGAGTTCGTAGATTGGAAGTGATGAGAGTTTTTCCGTGAGGAGCAAGGATTCTGTTGCTAGGATGTAGCAGTGTAAAATACATTCTTGAAAGTGGTCCCAATCAAGTTGTACAATGTCTTGGGGGTTCGGACCATCGAACCATCAGGAGAGAGAGAGAGAGAGAGGAATGGACAGGCGTATGTTAACCAAATGGCTACCAGGAAAATAAGATTATCGGCATGGATGGACAGAAAGAGAAACTTAAGTGCCAGTGTTAAGTGCCTATATGCACCAATACGCTTAAGTGCGCACTGGGTGAACTTCACTCTTGCTCAAAACCTCGCCGTACCTGCCCTGGCGTGTTCGCACAAAACCCAATACCCTTTTACAATCAAGCACTATATAGAGGACTGGAGGTCAAGAGAACAACACACATACATGAACGGACATGCAAAAGCACGCGCATGAGAGCACACACATGAGCACATACCACCACTTTAAAAAGAGCACGCGTGAGCACGCATGAAAGCACATATATGGGAGAGCAGAGAGCACATTTGCTGCTTCAAAGTCCACAAGAGAGCACATATATGAGAGAGACAAATCTGCACTTCAAGGTCCACAAAGTGCTACGCTGCTTTACTTGCCACGAAACCCACACTTCAAGGTCCACAAGATACTGCCCCTGCCACGAAAACTGCACTTCAAGGCCCACAAAGCACTGCACTTGCCACGAAATCATCTGCACATCAAGATTCACATCGCGCAGCCCTGCCAAGGCGATTGATTCGCAGCAAGAGCACTTCCAAAAAAACATCATCAATGCTAAAACGGAGCTTTCGCTCGAGACTTGCTCTGAAAACGAGCCGCATGTCCAAAAGTCACGACTCACTGAACCTCCCACGAAATCTACACATCGACGTAAAACTGCTCTGATCTCCTGCGCCTGTCATGAAATGTCACGAAAAGTCGACTTTGGACCACCAAATTCCCGTGCGCCTGCCACGAAAAGTGATCACCAAGTCCGAAAATGTGCACAGCACCCCAACAAGAGCGCAGTGTCGAAGAGCACCCGCTCGGCCCCAAGCAGATTCTGCGAGCTATTCTGGGTGCTATGCAATTTCAATTAAATTTCAGCTGCATCGCCTGCAAAAAAAGGGGAAGATCCATTCTCTTCACTTCTTTCCAACTCCACCGTCCCTCCAGAACCCCCGGTTCTCCGCGAGCTCCTCGGGCCGCGTGCTGACGCCCCACCTCCGGTAGCTGGGTCCATGTGAGCAAGGAGATGGCGAAAGTCACCGCCAAGGTGAAGAGGAAGAGGGTTCCACCTGGCGGTCTCCCCTTGACCACAGGAGAAGAAATCTGGAACAAATCTCAAGACCATTGGCACGACGACTCCATTGATGTGTGCCCCCATGTGTGCGTCGACTTCGTGTGACCCATGCGCGTTGAACTTTGAGTGATGTTTTGTTTGTTTTAAGTAGTGAATTTTGTACGCACAAGCCAGTTGTAGCTGATGTTGGAAATGTAAAAAAGAACATTTACAGATTGGATAATTGGATGGTTTGGGGCGAATTTGAGTATGGGGTTCAGTGGTTTGGTGGTTTTGCTTCCCGCTTCACTGGCTTCTACACCAGGGTCGCCCCATTCCTCACGCTTCCAGCAGCGAACGCTGCCTTCCCAGTGATGTCTGGCCACAAAAAGCGGGTCAAGACTCTGGCAGCCAGGGTCTTAGGTTGGAAACAACCTGGTTGGTAGCATTGTGTTCCACCAAGTTCTTCACCGCCACAACACACGGTGAAACTTCCATGCTGGCTCATGGAAGTGCTGAAGGGCCAGTGAAGCCCAAATACCTTTCAACAACAACGTACACAGGCTTAAAACATGTTCACAACTAGCATAAGTCTTAGTAATTGCCCCTTGGAACCACTTGCTGTAGGTATAGGGAGGCGTTTAAAAAGAAAGATACTCAAAACAGCCAACCAACTATCCCACAATCAGGCGTGCCACTTTGTCCCAAGGCCAACCCCCTTCAATACGAAAGACGGCTCCACACTGGCAAGAAGCGCTTACTTCACACCTGCTGGCGGCCAGCTGGGAGTTGTGACTCCCACTGGGAGTTGCACAGTGCCTACAGCGTTTCTGAGGTTCAAGCATTATAGTTGGATCAGTATTGGGATGCTTCGAAACTATCAAAAACCGGTTCCAGATTCTAAACCAAACCCTTCTGGTCAAAACAAAGTTCCTTATTAATGGGCTTCTGATTACTAGAGCCATCACCAACCCCTAAGTCAGCTGGAGTCTGGTCTGTTTGCTTGGTGAAATAGCTTGAGGAACCCACCTCATCGCCGAGCCCTGTCGTTTTTGGAATGTTTCGGTGGAACGAAAAACAGAAAAAAATAAAACAACATGCGGTCCAGGAAGGCACATGCTTCAGGACAGGGATTCATAGATGGTCCATATCATCCATAGCATGTGCCTAAAGGCTCCTAGACCCGAATCTGCAGGGTTTGGGGTTTCTCATTAATCCCTAGGTGTTGAGGGACCAGTCCGGTTGTAAACGGAGTGTCTGGGTGGTTTTAGGCCTAGACAGCTAAACAGTCCTCCGGAGTCGTCTATCTTGCCTTGGCCCTGATACTCTCTCTCTCTCTCTCATACTCCACATCCGCCATTCCCACCCCCTCCTCTGAATGAACTGCTCCAACTAAACAAAACATCTGTTGTGGATCTTGGTGAGAACATGTGGGAACCTCTAGTCTTATTCCTGGCCTGCATCTGCCGCAAGTGACTTGCTCAGAATGCCTCAGCCCGCGCTTTTGGCATTTCTGGCGGAAGTGGGTTGAACACATGATATAAATCGTGGTTGATGGCTGCACACACACTTAAAAGTATTTGGAAAATTATTTTAAACAAGGGAACGTAGACCTCTTCAAACCTCAATCCAACAACTTGCGAGGCCTTTTGAAGGAAAACTTGATGCACATAAATGATAGTTCAACACCAAGGTGTCATGATGTTTGTGTGATGGCATCGTATGAATTTACATATTATCTGATGGGCGATCTGACGAAATACCTTCAAGCATTGCAACTGGCAACTTTGGGGCCCACTATATGTATATAACCCCTCCTGGCGTGGAAGTGCTGAGAATGCACCAAACTCCTGGTGTCATCAACTCGTCGAGTTGTTTAATGGGCTTTAGCTGACACATCCAATCCTTTCAAGTTTCCCTCAAGCAATTCGACTCTGCTTTTCTCACAGCCTGGATACATGATGATACCGTGATACCTGTATTATATACAGTTTCTCATCCCAGGGCTTTAGCACAAAACACTCCCTTCAGAGCCAGTGCCCCTGCTCCGTGGAGTTTTCATCCTGCACTACCAATCTCCACCCATCACCAACACGTGTGTTGTAGTGTTAGTCATCATTTCATCCCCAGTTCAGTGCGTTCAAGGGATAATTATAAAGGGGCGCTTACCTGTGATGGTCCTCCAAGCCACTGCAACAATAACCCAGTGGGGGGGTTCTTCAAAGTGACCTTGTCTTCTGCCAGGTTGAGGTTCCTTACACCTACAAAAAGGTCACTTAGGGTTGAAGAAGCTGGATTAGCCTGTTTATGTTTTTAATTGAAATCCAATGAGTGGTCTATACTTAAGTATACTTAAGTGGCGAGTGGCCCTCATGTGCCATCCTGTCACATTTCTCTACATTATAGGCCCGGGGTGCGAGGAGACCAGGTCGTCCTCGAACATGAAGCTGCCTGTGCTAATCTCCTGGGCGACAGCACTGTGAGTTCTCCGTTGATGCGGCACTTTGGCAGCAGAAGCAGTCTCACTACACCTAAAGACTTGATACAGTGATACACTCGGCAAAATGCGTCGCAAAGACATCTAGTGGTAAAGGAAAGCAGTTTAGCAGGATCTTTTTGGAGATTTCTCCAGAAAAGATCGAGCTGCCCAGTAAGAACATGCGTGGTAAATGCTTGGCAACTACCTGAGGCCTGAGTATGAGCCATGGTGAGAGCCACCCAATTTGGAGGTAAATGACTTTAATTGTGTACCGTACCCCCACAATAATTACCTCCAACGGAACGAACCTTTGAAAAATCACTGTAGATTGACCCTGTACGCAATCAAGCTACAAATGTTCAAGAGCTACGGTTCCCTTGACAGGACAGTCTTGAGGCATAAAAATGTATTGACCAAGCCCAAGCCCCGCTGCACTCGCCAGATTTCTGGAGTTTAGATGTTTGCTCTGGCTTAGTGGATCTTAAGAGGGACATCCAACCTCCGAAAATGCAGTTCTTGGATGTTAAAGACTATCCACTCTTCCTGGCCAAAGAACCCATCCTCCCCGTCACCGCACTGCACACTCCACCACCGAGGCGCCGAGAGCCGCGAAGGCGAGCGAGGCAAGTTGGTGACCTGAGCTGCACGAGGGCGACGTGGATCTGTCGAGTGTGGGAGGGGGGGTGAGGTGTTGGTGTTTTCCTTCTTCTTCTTCTTCTCTGAGGAACATCTGATTTCCTATCAGAGAACACTTTAAGGAATATCTCTAAGGAATCTGATCTGATTTCTAGAGGAACATCTAGGAACGTCGAATTACCCTCCGTGAAATCTAAGTGGTTACGTGGATCGCACCGCACTCGAACGATCCCTGCCGGGACAAATACTTGACCTCAAAGTCCATGCTTTAAACTACAAAATAAACAAACGCACATTCAGCTCCAAAAGAACACGCACAAGCAAAAAGGTCTGCTTCCACAACCTCAAATGTGGTATAGGTTCCAAGCTCAAGGAAAGTCCGTCTCTGACAATGTCACTGCCTTAAGAACATAAACCTCCTTTGGTCTTTCAAAGCCCGTCAGGGCATCTAATGTAGGCAACCCCACACGCTCGCTCTTGTTGCTCTTCTTCTTCCGCCGCAGTGCAGCCTCTTCAGAAGCCGCGCATGGTGGGCGGTGCAGGTTGATGGCGAAACGGTTTGCTTGGTTTGAAGCGAAAGGTCTCAACCAATGGAGATACGATTGGATACGTTGTTCAGTTATGAAACAATTGAACAAAATTATATACAGGATTAACATGGAACTTTGGGATCGCTCCATCAGCGTGTAAGCAAGGTCCCCGAGTAAGGCAATTGTGCATACAACAGGTGCTTTAAACTGTTCACATTAGTCACGCTGGCATGGAGAATGGGGAATACTATTTGCCAAAACGAGAGTATATATCAGCATGTGCATCCAGCAAGTTTGTTGAAAACTTGGTTTGCTCTGTGCACTAAAGAACTTGAATAGAACTTGTAACTTGATTATAATATGGTACTTGATCCCCACATGCGATGTCTTTTGATGAGGGCTGCATAGGAGTCAGATCTGGTGTTTCCAGAGTTCTTTTCAAGTTTTCAGGCTCGTATTCACCCATTCTCAGTCATCTCATCCTAAAGCCAAGTCAGCCATTCCTAAGCGACACCGTAAATCTGCTCGGACACCAATAGGAACAATAGGTTTTATCCGCTCACCCTGATTGGATGAAACTGCTTGGATACTGGATACGTAGGCCCTTCAGGCCCCGAAATAGCTGGTTTCCCATCTATAGACTATAAAGATCAATCAAGCGTAAACAGGTAAACCCCATATTGACATCTATTGGACATCAATTAAACATCATGAAACTCTCTCTCTCTCTCTCTGCCCCCTCTCTCTTTCCTTCCTTAGGAAGAAAGGACTATATAAGGACACATGTCGCTTTAGCTCACAGCCAGTTCAAGCGACTTTCCCTCCATTTGCCGTTCCAACGGACTTTGGGCACGGGGCAGATCGCCTGGGCCCTCGCCCTCCAACTGCTGGGGCTGCTCCTGAGATGCAAAGGCGGGTGGAAGCGTCTCTTCGTCCTGAAAGGGGTTGTCCAATCCCAGGACACCCCGCAAAACCACTCGTGTGTGGTGGTAAACTCTCTTCCAAGATCTTTCAAGCTCTCAGGTTCCATCTTATATACGCTCAAGTGTGTCCTCCACTCTCTTCTGGCCATGTGAAAAAACCTGCCACTTCACTCATTTCACCCTGCACGAGTTCATCGCTCCGAGCTGCTGGGGCGATTGGACCTGCGTGGCATCGTCCACCAAGACTTCCAGCGACTCAACACGTGCATGCGCAGCCGCACGGGTGCGCGTCGGCGGGTCGGGGTGCACGAGCGAACGTCCGGAACGTCCGAGCGGGGCGGGGGGGGGTGCGGTGGGAAAACATGCTGCGCCGAGTGTGCAGCGGGATGTGGGAGACTCATCGAACTTTGGTGAAAGGAGGCGAAAGTAATTATCTCTGGGTGGAACATGTGATAACAAGGGGGCCTGAAGGAATTCTTTTTGGTCCTTGTGGAACTTGGTGGCACTTTCTATAGCTACTTCAGGTGGGAGTTTGACAAAATGATGACAGTGCTTGCATTAGGGTGAATGCACAGCATGTACCCCCCCCAAATACATCCGCCCAAGAATATATCCTTTCACAAATGGCCATGGCTACCGTAGTGGACCAAGGAAATTTGGTCACCACTGCGCACTTAATTGTCCCCCAAACTGCCCAAACTGTTCAGGAAACGATGAAACAAACAAACAAACAAAACAACTCCTCACCATCCGCCAGAATCCTGGCTCCAAGCACCCTGGCAAAAAAACGCTGGATGGGAAACTGCCAAAACTCGACTACATGTCTGGTGGTTTGAGCTGGTGAATCGTGCTGGCCATCTTGGCGCCATCAAACGCGGTCGCCACGAAACGTGTTTCGAGTGAACGAGGGACCTTTTGGGCCTTGCGGCCAAGGCACGGGCACCTCATCCTGACGACCAGTGGACCGGTGGATGGGTCCAATGAAAAAAAGGATAACGGGTGCAACATGGTCCAATGTAAATACTCGAGCAGTAGTTTGTGGACAATAGATTCAATATGATTCAATGGTTCTTGACCTAGAGTATCTTTAACATCTATGTGTTTCTGCTTGAATCCACCAGTGGATGGTGTGTGCCCAGGCAAAAAGTTGATCAAACATCTCAGTTGCCCAACCTTGGGACTTGGGAACTTGTCGGTCGATCTCAGTCAATCTCTTTGGGGAGCCATGAATGGGCTGGAACAAAATGCCTTACGCGGGGCAGCTCAGCCATGAAGCATTTTCCACCTCTTGGCGGGGGAACATCCTTGGCTCCAGGGTCCGAGCTTGGAGAGTCCAAAGGCGCCAGGTCAATCTGAAGAACACCCGTCAAACTTCGGCTTTTCTGATCTTGCCAAAAACAACGGCTCTTCTTCCAGCCCTTGCAGAACCAAGAAACATGACACAAGTAGAGTTTCCTTGATCTTGAGAACTGCCAAAACTTGTGTCCATGCCGTCTTCACTCCGGAACATCAAAGGTCTCATTTCCTTCAGGACCCATTATAAGGGCCTTAGGGGTCCTCTGGTTGTAGTATATCCTTAGGGATCCACATACCCTCTGGAAACGTCGCTGGACCCTCCAAACACCCATTTGCCTTCACACAGGAGGTAAGCTAGGGCTTGCTGGGGTATAGTACCTCAACTCCTGTTTGCACTCGCCACACCGTCAGCACCCCGTGCTGGAAACCCCCACGGTCACGAAAAACCACTGCCGGCCTTGGACTCGTCGAAGTCGTCCTGAAATTCCGAGACACGGTGGATCCCTAAAGTGGGAAATGTAAATGGGTATGAAATAGGGAGACCTCCCAGTTCGACTACCTGCTTCGGAATGAAAAGAGACCAGTCTATCCAGCCAGGGCCAGGGTGTCTACCCAAAGGTCGAGAGGTTCTTTCGGGTCCCAAACAGTTTACTGCGAGTGGATCTTAATCAGCGAAGTTTGAAGCTATCACTGACGGTCCATAAGCGGCGTAGCGTCGGAACGGAAACCGCACCTTTTCTAGTCGCTTGATCCTTGAGCCAAAGTACATATGGTACATATATATGTACAAGTTGCACTGTACGTGTCGCTGCACTTCCATTCGCACCCCCCATGTGAACGGCAACAATATGTTCCGATCACACACGAAAATTTAGGGATGTAAGTGCTACAAAAGAAATTGTATGATTTGCCGCGAGACTCATATGAGGCTCATACTACGAAACATGCTGGACTAAAGCGGACTTTTACATATAAAGTGTGCAACTATGGCTCAGAACCTATGAAAATCGAATTGAACAGGTGAGACAGTCACGAGGCCTCGCTCAGTATCCACTCAAAAGAGCATCGCTTTGATGTAGATCCGAACTGGTGACTTCCACGTAGATGTCACATCGGCAACTGACTTCACACTTCTCAAAGATGTAGGTTTTGGTTTGGATACACTTACAGAACGGCAAGTCGGAGAGACAGTCGGTGACTGTCTGCCTTCCATTATGCTCATGGTATCAAATCGTCAATCCGATGATTTGCAATGATACACTTACAGCGTTTCAGGTCAGATAGACATCCGGTGAATGACTTCCTCCCTGGTTTGCATGGTATCCTCATAGTCGTTCAAAGAAATCACCACTGGCGATAACCTCTCCATCCACGATGATCCCAGCTGCCCTGAGCATCCCGCCGATCATCTTCTCCCTTCTTGGACTTTCCCTTGGACTTGCTCTTTCCCTTCCCCTTTTCAGAAGGTTGAGGTACTTCGCGACGTTCTTGCGTTAGCGCCGGCCTCCAAGATGTTCCAGATTGGCCTCCTCCTTTGGAATGTCCTCGGGATGATGAAGAAGTTGTACCTTCTGCTGCATGTGCGTTGGCGGCAAGATCTTCCTGCAAAGCTTGCTCAAACACATCGGTAGCACTGGATGGTGATTTATCATGTGGTCTTGCTTTTGGAGCAGCCTTCGCCTTGTTCTCCTCTGCTGATGAGGGCCCGAAACTCTTAGGTGCTGTTGAAGGTTTTGGCTCCTCACTTGGTGCTGACGACGGCTTGGCCTCGGTTCTGGGTGTAGATGCTGGCTTTGCCTCAGCTCTTGACGAAGATGCTGCTTTCGCTTCAGACTTAGTCGTTGATGTTGACTTAGCTGTTGCCTTGGCTGCCTGCTTCTTCTTGCCCTGAATCTCCTTGGCCCTATCTCCAAAGCCTAGACGATTGGTAAGAGCTTGAACATGCTTATGTTCTACCACGCTCATCCATCTCTCTGTATGTCCAACGTTGGGGTTTCTGGCCATTGACTCTATGACTTCCTGAGCTTGTGGGGGCAACCTGATCTCATGTTGATCAATGATCAACAGAATAGACTTCTCCCACTTGCCCTTCATTCTCGAGTACATGATGTCCAGAGGATCGATCACCTTGTGGTAGGGTGATGTAACGTCGGTTCTAAAGTAAGAATATGTCCGACACCCATAAATCGCATGGATGCACTTCTGTACCAATTCAGTCATTGCGCTGGCTTTCTTCGCTTTCAACTCCTCAAGCTGGGCATCAGTCAAGTCGGTGGAGTGTTCGAAGTTGCCATATCCCTTCTTGAAGGATTGCGGAGTATGACCAAATGATAGGATCACGAGTGCCACCTTGCAAATGAATTGTTCTCCTCTGAATCGGTGCCAGGCCTCCTCAGTCGTAATATTGTTGTCGTTGGCAAAGATTAACATCATGTCATCTGTTGGATCCAATGGTCTCCCATCGTCATCGATTTCAGTGGAATCCCCTGTACCGAACTTGCTTATCACATCCAGTCGCTTCCTTTTCCAATTTGCTTTGAAGTCGGTAAGGCTGGTGCAATAGTAGCTCTTGTACATCAGGGAGATCATGTTCAGCACACATTTGACCACATACCTATCCATCAAACCCGATGCATTCATGGAGACGTCCTGACAGTAGGCTCTCCCTTGATGCGCATAGATTCGAGGTTCCGGTACTCGACAATAGATGGGGAGATCTTCGTTGTCTCTTCCTTCTTCGGGATTGAACTCGGTCGCTCCATGCTGTGCATAGTATCCCGGTTCATCACGATCTGTCGGTCGATTCGCCTCCGGATGTAAGTCGTCGGTGACGTCTTCATCCTCGGGTTCACCATCTTGACGTTTCTTCCCCTCATATTGTTGTGTGCTCCTCTGGATCTCGATGATCACGTTTCGTTCGTCTTCATCTTCTAGATCAGAATCACGACCGTAGTCGATCTCGTCCTCGTTGAAAGATGGGGTCTCGACATTGTCACTCTTGAAGTTTTCTGCACCATCAGACGGTTTGGAAGGATCTAGATTGTCCATGTCCTCGTCGTCGTCAGCTGCTTCAGTTTGAGCGATGTCTTCTTCCCAAGCCTTTCTGATCTCGTCCATAGTGGCCTGGTCCAAGATATCTTGATCATCATCTTCAGGCTCCTTCTCTTCCTTCTTTTCCTCTTCATCGTCGCTCACAAGATCAACGGGTGAATCGGAAATGACAGTGTTGCGAATACCACACGAGAGTAGCCTGCCTTGACAAGATAGACACACGGACAAAGATGAAGAAGTCAAATGCATACATGATGGACACAAAATATTGCCATCCACGTTGCGATACCCTTCACATGTTCTGGAGATGATTTCGTCCCAAGTTTCCTCACTGATGGAATCCTCGATCAGCTCTCCATTGTCATCGAATTGTACTTCATCGATAAGGGACACGAGCTTTTGGACGTTGTCATCTGTCGCCGAGGCTGACTTCGTGACTTCGTCGGCTCTCTCGAGGATGGTATGCTTCTGAGCAACCCAAAGTCCATGATGTGCCGCTAGAACAACTTGCTCTCCAGTGCTTCCCAGCAGGAGTCTCCTCCATGCCTGAACGTAGTCGTCCCAATACCAAGCACCTCGTACACATCTCCATGGAACTTCTCTACAAACAACAGTGTAGGAATTCTCCGAAATTCTTCCCCCCAAGCTTCCTCAAAGTCATGATTGGAACATAAAGGCAAACGGGCATTCCCACTCTTGGCCATCTTGATCTCAGAATCTTTGATGATCGATCATCCCACGGCGCAAAGTGGTTGAAGAAAACACTACCTCTATATCCCTCCGTTCCACCAGGGACAATTCCTAGTTTCATGATTGACTCAATATTGGAAAGCGATGTCATGTGAAAGCTTCCTCCAAGCTGCATTGCCACATTCTCTGGAATGAGATGTGAAGTCCACACAGGATATATTGACACATCCCCTTCAAGAACAGTCTCTCTTCCAGAATTGTGAGAGGCAACAGCTCGAATTGCACAAGGAACGATCCAACGTTCATGCTTCAGAAATGACGGTGCATCTGTGCTGTAATACATGAGGTTTGCCCAGTATTGCCTTTCCTCTTCGAGTGAGACATCCTCCCTTGAGATACGAATGGCGGCAATCTGATAGCGTACTCTGTTCTGCAACTTCTTTGCATGCCACATCGCCTTGCATAAATACTGGTATCGCTCTGTCTTGACATCTTGACGATGCCGATCACCTGAGATAGTACTGATATCGACACCATCGTTGAAGACATGGTCATATTCCAGGATCTCATCGATGTTCACCCATCCACCCTCATTGCACTTCGGGGACACATGAGGTTTTCGACCGCGGTGCGATTGAATCCCATTATGCTTTCCCACTCCATGCCTGAGTAGTCTATTGAGTCTATGGCTAACCTCGTTGACCCGCTGACTCTCCTCGCTGAACTTGTCGATGCGAGTTGCTGGGTTCATCTTTGGTGGATCCGTGAAAGTTGCATCTCTCTTCGGTCCATTCCAGTACTCCACATAGAATGTAACTCCATACTGTGGAATTATCTCGATGCTTCCTCTATCGCAAGTCACCTCAATCTGCCGATATCCAACCTTTTGAACTTGTTGTGGGTCAGGAGCAAGGTCCTTCACTTTGGGCATCTTTATTCCGAGTGCTGCAGCCTCCTGAATAAGTGCATCAAGTTCCCACTTTCCATTAGGACCTGATCTATCAACCCTGTGATTTGCGACCCTGTACTCTCCTCCTTCTTTGTCATCGGCAATGTCAAAGAGGTCGACGGGCTCTTTGAATCTGGTGACGAAACTGGCGTTCCCAAAGGCCTTCTTGGTTGCCTCGACCGCTTTCGCGTATTCCTCTTTTGCAGAGTCTGACGAGTGTGGTCTACCTTTGGCTCTCGGAGAGTGAGGTGTTACCTTACCTCCTAGTTCCGGTTTTTCTTCGGGAAGTTCAATATCTTCATCATCCACATCCATGTAGTCCTCGTCTTCGACGTCTTTGGATGACTTTGCTTTCCTCTTTCGGCTTTCAACATCACGTCGGATGATTGCCTTGTCGTCCTCGGTGAAGCACTTGCGCATAGTGTCCTCCATGTGAGAGAATGAGTTCATCAACTCGTCCTTCTTCTCAGTGTTGGGACAAATAGCCAGGTGATGTTGGTTTGAACCACAACAATAGCACACCTTTTGGCTCACTGCGCGTGCTCTGACCCTTCTGAGGTTGTCATAGGCGGTTTTCCAGTTGGAAGCGGTTGCTGTACCTTGCCCACTGCGCTTGGCAGCTCTTTTCCGTTCTTCAGTATCTGGATTCGATGTCGGGTAGTGCGACCATGTTTTCGTCGGGGATACTGAACGACCTTCCCCATCCTTGTAGTCTTGCGGATCAAGCTCAGGCGTAGGTGGTTCGGGCTCCTCGACTCCTGGAGTGGTACTCGCAGGGTCGGCTTCGCCATCCTTCATCTCTACATCAGGCTCTTCCGTAGACGTTCTTTTGGGCTCTGGGGCTATGGCCAGTCGTACCATTCTCCTGAACTCTGGTCTGGTAGCATACCTGGACATGACGGCATCGATACAGGCTTGTTCTTCAGCTGTAACATGGAGCCCTGAAGGTTTATTCCTCTTGGTGTTGTCATTGATTGATTTTCGGCTCGCTGCATAGAAGTGAAGAAAAGACATTTCTATACCTCTTCTGCATTCATTGATCTGAGCCCAATCCTCGAACAGCGTGTCTTTGAAGATGCCGGCCAGTTCGAGAACACCAGTCCAAAACTCCATGATATCGCCCGCAAGCTCAGAATTTGTAACAGTCCTATATTCATTCAACGAGAAGACGTCCTGGTACTCCTTGTGCGTGAAGAAATATTGGATGTAGTCGTGGTACGCCACATTCCCATAGTCCATATACGCTCGGAAGCCGTAGTCTTCACTGTCTGGATCATAGTCTCGGTGGATGAAAAGAGTGGATCCCTTCCCTTGGGTACAGTACTGTTCCACAAGTTCCGACGGGGCTCTGATTCCACCATGATGCGAAATAGCTTTCAATGCTCCTTGAATCCAAGGCGGATTCTTCCTGGATAGCATCATCGCACCCTCGACCATGAATTCACGGAGATTCTGCGCTGGATACAAACGGTTCCATTCAGCATTCTTCTCCCAAAGGACTCTAACTCTCACTGCAGTTTCCCAAATGCTTTCTCTTTCTTGTTGAATCGTGGGAGTGCCGCTCTGAACACACCAAAAGTTGAAGTTGCAATTCACACAATGGCTTCTATTGTCTTTGTGTGTGTTCCAATCCTCGGATGCATCATGTTTGTTGCAATCTTCACAAAGATATGGTGCGGCATCTGCAGTGGCTTTGTAATTCTCAACTTTCCGATTTCCCGTCATCCAATATTCCATCCTGTCCTCCTCAGGCTCCGGATCTTTCAGAACGAATCTGATGTCCCTCCATTCGGTACCTTGACTGAAGCTCCCACCAACAGTATGCTTCGTGCTGGTCTTCTTCGGTTGCCCATCACTTGCCGACATAGCAACGTTCAAGTACCTGTCGAAGTTGTCCTGAGAAATTGGGACCTGGATCTCGTCCTCTGCCATGTTGTTCAAAGCACTGACATGAACTTTATTCATTGAACACAATAGGATGACCCTTTCTCTCGTGAGTTGTTTCTCCATCACAGCCCAAATCTTGTTCTTGTCGCCGCCTGTGATATAGTTCGCACTGGGAGCACCTGCAACTGAGTACATAGCTTTCCAGGCACGTGACGATTTGGTGGCCAAGGCACCATTTCGTCTCACTTGGTCTACAATGTCGGTGACAATGTGACTGTGATCATATCTTGCTGGCCCGAAGAACTTTGAATCTGGCTGGATGTTCACTAATACTGGAGTAGTCAGGAGCTGTCCGATCGAATGGACCTTCTCAGCCAACTTCCTTGAGAACTCTTTGAATGTCGCCTCGGTCAACCTCAGTGTGCTGCCGTTCGGAAACATACAATGAAGACACAGCCAGATGTGGACGGTTGTACCGTCCCCCTGATCTTGTCCATGTTCTTCCAAGAAAACGACTACTCTATCAAGAGTATCCAGGATGTCTTGATGCCTTTCTCCCTGAACTTGGAATACACAGCAATTTTCGAATGCCATCTCAGTTCGGATACCGTACTGCATCGTCGTGATTTTCTTTGACGAACTTGTTCTAGTCGCATAGTCAAGGTCTGTCACAAGAATGGTGTGTCCGGTACCGACTCCTCTAATCTGGCCACTCAAATGATCAACATCCATGACTCCTGTATCCCCGTCAATCATCACCTTGTCCTTCTCCTCGGTGTGGCACCCAACTTTGGATGAAAGGAACTTGATGTGATATGCGGCCTCCTCTGGCACATCGTTCAACTTCAAGATAAGTACCATGGCCCTTGCTGAGGGATACTGAAAACAACTTGTCAGATCGAACTCTTCAACCATCTCAACATAGAGCTTTGTCCAAAAAACCGTCGCTCTCGTTCACTTTTGTCCTCAAATGAGAATCGGTGAGAGGTTGAAGCCCCATTGATGAACTCGATCTATAATTTCCACCCAAAGTCACCCCGACATAATACGTGAGCCTTCTCACATACTGTCTCCAATCTCTTCCTGGCTCGGCTGTACGAGGACCAGCAAACGGAGCTGTAGCGTAAGCAGTGGTACTGCTTCGATAAGTCCAGAGATTGAATATGATGGGTTTGCCAAGGTAGTCCATACCGTTGCACCCGATAGTCGTCACACCTTCAGGAGGAAGCGTGACAAACCATTCTTTTGGCTGTGCAGGCTGTTTCGGCTTCGGCATGGGTTTGCACTTTGGCGGAGCTTTCGGTGGAGGTCGTGGAACATCATACGCTCCATGAGGTACATCGGATGACCAAGGATCCCATTGTTCATTGTTCCTTTCCCAAGGTGGCCTAGGACCTGAACTAGATGAAGTGTAAGGACCGCCCGGTGGTACCGAACTTCCTTTTCCTCCAAAAGTCTGGGTATAGTCATCACGATTCTTTGGTGCTCCACTTTGATCTCTTGCCCTTCTTGCTTCCTCCCTCATCTGTTTGGTGATTTCATCCTGACTAAGCCCTTTGTTCTTGGCATGATGGATCCGAAATTGACACAACCATTGAGGTTCCACCGCACTGAAATCTTTCAGATTGGGTGGTCCGATTGAGGGATTCTCGAAGGTTAAGTAGATCTTCTCCTTTGGCTTGCCCAAGGTCTCCAGATCTGGTTCTTCATCCAGGTTGGCTTCGGATAAAT
>CAXAMN010006313.1:0-15289 GCA_963970005.1 Durusdinium trenchii
GAGGCTGAGGATGAGGATGAGGGAGAGACAGAGAGAGAGAGAGAGAGAGTAAGTGAGGTCCCCTAACGCTAGTGAAATACAGTAACGAGACAATGTCTGTGCAGCCTTCATCCCGTTGTTGAAGTCCGGCTGTACGACTTGAGGCCTGCTGAGTTCCTCCTAGATTGCGTGAAATCTGGAAATATATTCTATTTGTGCAGTAGGGTTGCAACCGTTGACTTCACCCTGTCTCTCTAACAAGCAGCTTCTGCGCTTTGCTTGATTTGTTTGCCAGCTTCTTCACACTTCACGGAAATTGTCCAACTCAAGTTCGCCAGACTCAGTCTGTTTTTGGAGTTATATAATATTATGCTTTGATGCTTTCCCATTTCCTTGCATGCTTATGTTCGGTGCTCGTGGCTTACTTTTGTGTTCAGTATTGTTGTCAAAAGGGGTACCTTACAGAAAAACATGATGTACTGTAGTGCTTCCTGCAGTGATCATAAGAACATTCACCCTCTCTTTCTCTGCTGGTTGGAAGCAACATCGTGTTTTGTAGCCTCGTTATGTATTTCGATTGCATCTGCTGCCTGTTGACTGGGCCTTCGTTCTTCTTTCTTGTCTCGCTTTTTCCTTTGATGGCACCTTGCTGCATGTTTTTGGTCATGAGTCATGATCTTGGGCAAAATGCTGTGCTTACAAGGGCGGTGGGGGTTGTTGTTCATACATATACAACATATATACAGAGAGATGTCTCCGTGCCCACAATTAAGAAACCATCAATATCCCTGCACAAATGGAAGGACTCGTTGCCGACCGCATTGGACTTTCTACTCTCTTTGGGGTCACCTGCCAGGCTTGGGCTGTTGGAAGGGCTGTGTGCACGCTGGAGTGTGGCTGTTTGCATTCTCGCAGTTCTTGCTTCTCAGGCTGACAGCCACATTAGCAGCTTTGACACAGAGATTGCATTGGACTGAGAGAAAGAGCTTCATATTTGCAGCTGGTTTTTGAAGTGTGGTGTCATTCCGCATGTCAGCGCTCCAGCAAAGCTGTAGCTAGCTGGAGTCTGTCTTGCTTTAGCAAGGAGGGTGGGAGCCCAGGACCTGAGTGCTGTTACCTGATATATCAGGACTATACCCCCCCCCTTCCCCCCCCCCTCCCCCCTCCTCCACCCCTCTCCACCTCCCCTCCCTCTCTCTCCCCTCTCCACCCCCTCCCTCTCTCCACCCTCCCCCCCCTCCCCCCCCCCCCCCTCGCGGGGTTCAACTCCACCCTTCTCCTCCGCGGTACCTGCTGCTGCTGCTTGGTCGCTGCTGCTGCTGCTGCTGGCATCTCATCTGCGCCTGGCTTTTGGCTGCTTGCTGGTTGCTGCTGCTTGCTGCTTGCATGCTTGGTGCTGCTGGATGCTCTTGGCTGCTTGCTGGTTGCTGCTGCTTGCTGCTTGCATGCTTGCTGCTGCTGGATGCTGGCTGCCTGCTCCTTGTTGTCTGCTCCGTTTTGCTGCTGTTGCTGTTTGGGGTTGTTGGCTGCTGTTGGTGCTGAAGAAAGCCTATTCGTTAGAATCGAGAGTCGTTGCATTCCCTCTGAGTCGTTGCTAATTTCATTATATCCTTAAGAAGCTTGTACAGGCATGTACCCACCCCACAACCCCCAAGAGTACAAATCAGAATGCACTTACTACACACATGAATGACAGAACCCAGTAAGATGTTTGAACGGGCTGTTTGCCTCACTCATGGTAGTCCGCGTTCCATGTTCGAGCGACAGGGAGCATGCACAAGCGTTTGCGACAGTCTTCGGTCGCTGACACATGTTCGCATGCAACCCCTAGATGTAAATCATGCACACCGCTGCTAGCTGCATCGTCAGCATTTCTTCGTGGAAAAAACAGATATATATATATATATATCTATCAGATATTGTATCTGTCTTTCCACGTCGCCCTTCTACAAGTACTCAGGCAGCGCCTATATCTGCTGCTTGGTAGCTGCTGCTGCTGCTTGGTAGCTGCTCCTGCTGCTGCTGCTTGGTAGCTGCTCCTGCTGCTGCTGCTGCTTGGTGGCTGCTGCTGATGCTGCTGCTGCTTGGTAGCTGTTGCTGCTGCTGCTGCTGCTGCTGCTTGGTAGCTGCTGCTGCTGCTGCTGCTGCTTAGCAGCTGCTGCTGCTTGTTAGCTGCTGCTGCTGCTGGTGCTGCTGCTGCTTGGTTGCTTGGTAGCTGCTGCTGCTGCTGCTTGTTAGCTGCTGCTTGTTAGCTGCTGCTTGTTAGCTGCTGCTTGTTAGCTGCTGCTGGTGCTGCTGCTGCTGCTTGTTAGCTGCTGCTGGTGCTGCTGCTGCTGCTTGGTTGCTTGGTTGCTTGGTTGCTTGGCTGCTGCTGCTGCTGCTGCTGCTGCTTGGCTGCTGCTTGTTAGCTGCTGCTGGTGCTGCTGCTGCTTGTTAGCTACTGCTTGTTAGCTGCTGCTGGTGCTGCTGCTTCTTGGTTGCTTGGTTGCTTGGTTGCTTGGTTGCTTGGTTGCTTGGCTGCTGCGGCTGCTGCTTGGCTGCTGCTTGGCTGCTGCTGCTGCTGCTGCTTGGCTGCTGCTGCTGCTGCTGCTGCCGCTGCTGCTGCTGCTGCTTGGTAGCTGCTTGGTTGCTGCTGCTGCTGCTTGGTAGCTGGCTGCCTGCTGCTTGTTGTCTGCTCCGTTTTGCTGCTGTTGCTGTTTGGGGTTGTTGGCTGCTGTTGGTGCTGAAGAAAGCCTATTCGTTAGAATCGAGAGTAGTTGCATTCCCTCTGAGTCGTGAAGCGATGGTAATTTCATTATACTCGAGGGATTTGATTGTGACCTTAAGAAGCTTGTACAGACATGTACCCACCCCACAACCCCCAAGAGTACAAATCAGAATGCACTATCCGCTATCCATGCAGATCAAAAGATGATACTTACTACACACATGAATGACAGAACCCAGTAAGATGTTTGAACGGGCTGTTTGCTTCACTCATGGTAGTCCGCGTTCCATGTTCGAGCGACAGGGAGCATGCGCAAGCGTTGCGACGGAGTCTTCGGTCGCTGACACATGTTCGCATGCAACCCCTAGATGTCAATCATGCACACCGCTGCTGGCTGCATCGTCAGCATTTCTTCGTGGAAAAAACAGATGTATCAGATATTATATCTGTCTTTCCACGTCGCCCTTCTACAATTACTCAGGCAGCACCTATATGTGCTATTGTTCGAGACCAAATGTTGGGGCGCGAAAGACTCTAAGGAAAGCTCACTCTTTGCTGCTGCTGCTGCTGCTGCTGCTTGTTAGCTACTGCTTGTTAGCTGCTGCTGGTGCTGCAGCTGCTTGGTTGCTTGGTTGCTGCTGCTTGGTAGCTGGTGCTGCTGCTGCTGCTGCTGCTGCTTGGTAGCTGCTGCTGCTGCTGCTTGGTAGCTGCTCCTGCTGCTGTTGATGCTGCTGCTGCTTGGTAGCTGCTGCTGCTGCTGCTGCTGCTGCTGCTGCTGCGGCTTGGTAGCTGCTGCTGCTGCTGCTGCTGCTGCGGCTTGGTAGCTGATGCTGCTGTTGCTTGGTAGCTGCTGCTGCTGCTTGGTAGTTGGTGCTGCTGCTTGCTAGCTACTCCTGCTGCTGCTTCTGCTGCTGCTTGGTAGCTTCTGCTTGCTGCCGCTGCCGCTGCTGGTTACAGTTATTTTTGTTGTGGCTGTTGCTGCTGCTGCTGCTGCTGCGGTTGCTGGGGTGGTTGTGTGTTGCCATGTGTTGGCTGTGTTGGGGTCGTATTGGGGGGGCGCTGTTGGCACTCCCTTTTTCCCTTGGCCATGGCATGTTGCGATTCCCGGCCATGCTTTTGCTGCCTCAAGAGCCCCAGCGTTGTTTCTTTGCCTAGCTTTCGCCACCCCTCTCTGGGCCACAAGTTTCAGGCAGCCGAAAGAATACACCAAGATGATGACGATGGTCTTTCAATGAGGCCCGCTTTCTGCATTGTTTCTTTTGTGCTAAAGAAAATAGTTTGATCTCTTTTGCTCTGTGCGCGGTGCAACGACAACTCTCCTGCTTCGCCTTTGTGTTCACCATGGTGAGGACCGCGGTTAAAGGCAATTAAACAAAGAAACCGTTTTTGTTTTTCTATTTTATGGTGGTGGCTATGCAGCTATTTCACCAGAATAGGCCGCCTGTTGTAGTGTCTCGAGGCAATTGCACAAAATGGAGCGTTTTTGCTGGGAGTCTGTATCAAGCTATCCAATGCTTGATCCAAGTTATTGAGGCCGAACCCGGGTTTTTCATGATGTTAAGGGCTCACGACACTACCTGCTGCTATTGTATTGCAACTACTACAACGACTACCACCACTACTGCTTAGACTTCCAAATTGACTTGATTTATTTGGAAAAGAACTAGAATGGTAATGCTAGTAATGCTAAATGGGCTTATTGGTATACTAAGCATTCTATTTTCAGTTCTCTTGTTTCCAAGGTGGATACAGGGCTCAGCCAAGTCTGTACCCTGTGCAGATTACTAAGTGAGTAAGCAACAACCAATTGCTAAGACCAACAGTGCTCACAAATATCATTCTACAACACATGCTCTGACTTACTAATTTCAATGTTTCTCAGGGCATCCTCCCTGAGGGGATTCTTAGAAAGTACCTTTCTCGTATTAGAAAGTACCTTTCTCGTACGCCAGCAGTTTTTTTTCCAGTTTTGGGTTTCATCGACTTCGTCCGGATTTGGTTGAGGATCTCCTTATTCAAGATCGCGCTCGTTCATCCTTGCCTCAAGTTAAGTGGTATTCCTCGACATCATGCATTTGTTTGGAGCACTCTTCCCACGCAACAGATACAAGAGTTTTATTGTCATGGCAAGTTGTTACATCAGATGCGATTGGTGAAGCGGAGGGACCTGCGTGTCGCAGGAAATGCCCCTGGACAAAACATGTTTGCAGGCGGATTTGCATACATACATTTCAATGAGAATAGCAGATGCTACTAGTCAAGGGAACTGCAGAGTTGAAATCGACTCGATCCATACAAGGTGGTCGTTGAACCACACTCTGAGAAGACAATGAAAAGTTTTTCTAGCCGGGCCATGGCCTCAACTCTGTTTCCAGCAGATAAGCATGAGTGATTGTGATGAGAAGCAACCAGCTGCCAAGGTTGCTTCATACTCAAAGAGCCCAGTCTGGGACTTTATCGTCCCACCAGCATGTTTTGAGATTTGGAGCCTTGGCCCAGATTCGCGGGTTTGCCAGGTGGAACATGAGCTGGAAGTGCGAGCAGGCAAAAGGCCAACAATTGAAATCAAGGCCTGTTTGGCAAGGTATGGACATGCGAAAATAGAATGTCAGAACTGGAACTTTGTATATAATATATAATATACAGTAATATAGAAGGAATTGTACTGAATAGTACTGGGAGGTATGTTTCTCTCGACATGGACAGGTGCTATCGCCACGGTTGATTGGGCCTCGTGAACTAGGACAAGCCACCCAGCTTTCCGCTTTGCCAATTGAAGAACGTATACCCGAGCAGGGCATGACAGCAACATTGAAGGAATCTATTTCACTGTATATAGCACCAATGAAATTGACCTTTTCCCAACGGATGATATTTTCACGCATTGAGGCTCTGCATTTCTGCTGCCCAATGTGCGGGGCGGACAAGTTCATCGTCAGGCACATTGAAAAGTCACATAGTAGGGGCCTTTACAGTTGCGTCACATCCTGATGTTTCATTTCGAGCTTGTGCTGTGGCATCAGGTTGTGTTCTAGATTCTATGTTGGAATCTTTCACAGCTGACCTGCTATTCCTGCAATTGTAGCGCAGTAGACACTTGTGTGTTGTTCTACTCTCGCGGATGAGGGATAGCCTGATTGCCGATGGCCTGCCATATCAACTAAAACTTTTTTGCTTCGCAAGCTAGACCTCAAGAGCAGACTAGAAAAAGTAGAAAAAAGATCAACAAGTAAGAGGTCAAGTCAGAGTTTCTGACAAGAACCTGATGTTTGGGGACGTCTACTCGCGGGTGGGGTGCATGGAGATTAGCATTCAGTGTGGTTGCAAGTCTTGTTGTTAAAGTCAAAGTTCTCTTGCCGAAGAAACATCGCTTCTTGTTTTTCCCTGACCTCTCAACCACTCTGACCGAAACATTGAGAACAGGTTGCGTTGTGTCTCACTGTCAATCCGTCCCATCTCAACCGAGATTGACCAATTCCGTCACGCACTCGCCGACTGTTTCAGGAGTTGCCCTTCAAGGAATCGCCATGGGCTGAGCCTGCAAGACCGTGTTTGCAGATCAGGCTCTTTAGACATGTTTCGAGGCCCAGCCTCTTTCCAACGTGGAAGTCTGCCTCTAACAATGCAAAGCTGATGGCCAGCATCCCAGAACCGTAGTTTCAGAACCGCAGTGTCCCATTTCCTCTCACACTGAACCTTGAAAGGTGGCTTGGCAATTGTGTGATCCAAACGCATTCAAGCCAGATCTGTCGCGAGCGGGGGGCCACATTTGGACCAGCAAATTCATGTCGAAAGATGCTTCACGGTTTATCAAACGTGCGACTTGTCTAGACCAGAGGAGGGTCGAAATCGCAGGTTGGATTGACTGAATGAACTCCATGCTTTTGATGGTAAGAGGTCCAGTTTTGAGGCAGCCTGAGTGGCAAGAATCAAGAACCCCCTCAGGTGGCGGAGATGACCGCAATGGCAATGACAAAGCGCTCATTCAGCATGCAGGTGCGCTGAGACAGCATGAGCAGCTTTCTGCACAAAAGGACTTTGAGATCCTTTCCAGAAAATTACCTGATTCTTCTGCAAGGTCATAGTGAAGCAAATATCTCTGTTCAGAGGCACGTTGTGTTAATTGAGACTTGAGGCTGCTCTATGTTTATGGGAAACCGCATTCCAGGTATTGTCTCAATACATCATGGTCTCCAGGCTGATTTTTCTTTGCGGTACTCCTCCTCAGTGCCCAGACTGACACCAGCACTGAACGACAAGTAAAACTGAGGGTCAGCTGTGCCAAAGTGGACGAAGCTGGAGAGAAGGTCCCAACTTCCATCAGTACAAACGCACTCAATGCTTGACAAGTTCCAGGAGGAAGCAGTCATTTTTTCCGAAGAGCTTCCAAGCGAAAGGAGACAAGACAATTCAGGCTGCATTTTTGAATCTTTTTTACTGATACTGAAACCTTTGCATCGTCTCGCCATGCTTCAACCCTTTCTTTCTAGGTTCAGGATCAGCCAAGAATATTGTTTGTACCTGTCAAAGTGAGCCACTCTCTCAGAGCCAACTTCCTAACCATTTCATTGCTCGGAACAGTTGGAGACCAGAGAGTCAGTGAGTTTTAGCTCAGGCCGACTTCCTGGGAGATCATAGACAATGAGGCGGGAATGCATATTCGGCTTTGAAGAGGTATGGAGGTGCCTGAAACTATTGTGGTCTGAAGTAGTGTTGATTGAGACACAATCTGTAATCATTTCCCGGAGCCACACCGGGGGGTTGCTCCAGGTTGGTCTTGCGAGCCACGAATTCCAGCTTGAAGCATGGCTGCAGCCCACAGTTGCCAGCACACAGAAGGCTCCCGCGAGTATGGCTTGACAGCGTTGAACACATTTTGCCTCAGTTGGAGTTGAAAGCCTGAGAGTGAGCACAACAACAACATCAACAACGACAACAACAACAGGGCGTGCACTAGCTGGTTTGATGAATGCCTGTGTCACCAATGCCATTTTGTGCGCAGGGGGGGCAGCTGCAAAAAAAGGCCCTTGGAAGGTGGAAGGAGCTCAGCTCATGAGGCATAATGCTCAGCTCAGCTCATGAGGCATGCTTTTCTGAGAGGAGAGTTTGGCAAATTTGAATGACAAGATTTCGCTCAACCAGCGGAAGCCACACCGGCTTGTCGTTATCAGGTGTTTGTCTCACATGCATATGACTCGACAGTATATAGACACAAGGAACTTTGTTGAACAAAGGGGGGCCTTCTGCAAAAACAATATATATGGTTGAATGTCCACATAACTAAACTAAACACGAATCAGATGGGTCTCCCGCGTAGCTTTGGGCTCGAAAGGGCATGCAAGCCTGCTCAGCGTGTGGGAAGTGGAGACTCCTCGCTGGGCAGTGCACTGTGTGTGCCTCGATCGAGCGGCTAAGGGCAGGTGTGAGCAGCTCTAGACTTCCCACAACTCTTGAGGCGGAAGCGAAAGTCACCAAGATCCTTGACTCCGCCTACTACTCGGTTGCCAGACTCTTCCCGGAGGAGGACGAGGTAACCGAAAAGGGAGAAGCCTCTCCCAAGAAAGCTGCCAGAGGAGAAGCTACAAAGGGAGAAGAGTCTCCCAAAGTTCACTCGGAGGAGAAGAAGAGGAAGTCCAGGAGCCCGAAGAAGGATCACAAGGAGAAAGTGCCTAAGGAGGAACCTGCAAGGTCAGAGGAGGTTGAGAAGAAGGAAGAAAAGTCAAAGGAAGTTCAGCAAAGCGAAGAAAAGAAGGTATTGCCCAGGCGAAGAGAGGAAGAGAGACCAGCAAGGGAGCGATCCAGGACTCCCAAATACCAGAAGGAGAAAGAGAAGAGGAAGGCGAAGAAGAGAGACAGCAATTCGAGATCAGTTAGTGGGTCCGTGGTGAGAAGGAAGAAAAGGGAGGACCACACCTCCCATAAGCCTGAGAGAGAAGAGGAGGAGAGGAGAGCAAGACCCAGTAGTGGCATTCAGAGAGAAAACTACCTGCGACCCCGGCCCAGCCGTCGTGAGGCCAGGTCTCCGCGAACGCCTGATCATCCTCCCCCAAAAGCACCCCCAGTTGAACCTGGACGAGGTCGAGGAGGTTCACAAGGAAAAGGTTGGCAAGGGCGAGTGCCTTATTCGTATCATCCAAGGTGGACAGAGGGCACAAACAAAGGAGTCACGAAAAGAGCCAAGCAGGAACTGTTCGAAAGGAAGCAGTACAGAGAACGCTGGTAGAGGGGAGCAATGGCTCCCAAAATGAGGAGACCGGCGGCAGCAGCTGCCAGAGTGAGGCCGTTGAGAAGGCCTGCCCGGGCAGAAGCTGAAGAAGGTCATGAAGAGGAGAAGCCACCCACGGAAGAATACAACACGTTGGCATCTTTGACGATGGAGAGGTTGAGGAGCTTGGACATTGCGGAGTTAGGAGAGACTTCGTACTACGGCGGACACGCCAAGGTCAGTGGGCGTATTCGCAAGTTGATGCCTGCTGAGGAGGAGGTTGAAGTTGAGCTGACGGGGACAATGTCGGACCGCGTCTTGGAGCGTTTTGGAGGAGGCGGTTCACGATTGATCCAAGTTCACGTCTGCCAGCCAGGTTGCACACAGTTGACGACTGGCGACACCTACATGCACAGCCGAGGCTATTGGGATTGCAGTGTTGCGCCGAAGCCATGGCACACCAACCTGATACCGGCCAAGGCTGGAGGTGAGGCTGAAGTGGATGAGTTGGCTGGACTACGAGAGATGGTGATGGAGCGTGGAAAAGGAAGGGGAGGTGAGAAACCTCCCAAGCCAGAGGAGAAAGAGGACAAAGGTGAGTCCCCGGCAGGCGAGGCAAAGAAAAAAGATAAGAGGAAGAGGAAGAAGAAGGAGAGGGCTGCAGAGAAGGCCTATGATGAGATGTTGGAAAAGAAGGAAGAGACAGAGGAGTTGGAGCGAGGGCAGAAGACCGCCAGAGCACTGTTCAGTCACACGTGCTTGGACCCGAACATCCCCAGGAGGAAGCGCTTGATGAAGAAGGCTCGTGGGGTCGGAAAGAAGAAGGACAAAAAGAGGAAGCGGTCAGATTCCAGTGACTTGGGATCCTCGTCAACGTCGACGTCAGAAGGCAATGAGGCGTCCGAAGAGGAAGGACCGCTTTTCGAAGAAACACGGCGGCTGCGACGGTTGAGCGAGAAATGCCCCGGAGCTCTGACAGCCCAAGCGCTCGACAACGTTCGAGAACACCTTCTATCCTCGAGAGGCGAACTCCACAGTCTCTCAAGAAAACACCTGAGTCCGCTGTTTTCGATGTACGCACACCAATACTTGCAACCTCTTGCAAGTCCGGTGATGCTACAGGAGTTGTTAACCGTGGCTCATGTCACCGACCTACTGCTCCGGAGGAAGGTGGCCGCTGCGATGGACACTCTTGTCCAACGAGCGAAGTCGCTCGAGGCTACCTTACGAGGTAGCCACTATTCAGTGTCGAGGCAGCTGGAGCTAGTCAATACAGAACCAATAAGGATCTCAGAGCCCGCTGAACAAGTTGAGGCAGCCAGGACGGCGCGTGATGAGTTCCGCAATCGTTCGATTGGCAATAGGCCGCATGGCTTGAGCTCCCGTGGAGAAGGTGAAGCGCATCCCAAAGGTCGAGGAAAACCTGTCCCTACCTCAGAGCCCGCGTGCAAGCAGAAGGGAGGAGAGAAAGGCAAAGGAAAGGAGAAGGGAAAATGGGGAAGAAAACAAAAAGACGAACAGTGACGGGGGCTGACGAGGTAAAAGGGACAGATGACAGGACAAAGGGATGCAGAGAGGAAAGGAAAGGTGAGGAGGTGTCCGAGAAGAGCCAACAAGTTGTAGGGAAAACAAGAGAAGAGGAGAAGGAGATTGAGAGGGCAATAGATGAAATGCTGAACGAATGTCAAAGAGAGGCACAGGAGAGGACAGAAAGGAAGAATGCATATAACCCTGGAGGTGAGTCTAGAGGGCAGAAACGACCGCTGGACTCGCCGGGCTGGGGAAGGGAGGAAGGAGGTCCCTCCCAGGCAGAGAGAGGGAGTAAGCAATCCGCAGGCTTGGGCCGTGGACAGCGCCGTCTTTGTGTCGGAGGAGATCCTCAGAGTCGTACAGGGGAGAAGAAGATGTTCTCCCAACTTGCATGGCGACCTCCTTCACGACTGGATTTGAAACCGTGCCGTGAAGAGATGTTTTTGACAGAGCATGGAGGCCATGAAACGTGGCATATGGCTTTGAAGAGCGCTTGCGCCAAAAAGGAAAGCTTGTGGAAGGATATGAGTCCTGCACTATCACAATCCCTGGAGACCACGCGTTGCGGGCAGTCCACGGAGGGGCTCTTTCCTCTCCCACTTCCAAGGGGTTTGGGATGGTGTGAAGATGAGGATCCGTTGTTGGAAGGGCTCATTCGAGGGTTGAACAGTTTGTATGGGGTTGAATCGTCGGGAGGAAAGAGAATCTCAAAAGTCCAGCGGAGGATCCTGGAGCGATTGAGGGGAGTGCTCAAGACCAGCGGGCTGCCCCAAATCGTCCTTCCCCCACTTACGTTTGGTCAGTTCTTCACCACAAAAGGCATTGACTATTCGGGTGAAGAGGTTCGTGTGGCAAGATCTTTTCAATGGAAGATGGTTGCAGCCGCTTTCCCTGAGGGTGTGGGGTCATTGGACTTGTTGAGCTTCTGTGACGGAGGCACCAGGTCTTATGTTTCGGAGTTCGAGAAATTCCTCTTGCCGCCCCAGGATCAGAGCCTCGGAAAGACGCCGGCCACGATGGTCAGCCAAGAGCACTGGGCAGAGGTGTGCCTGGGACTTGTCGATCAGGGGGTTTGTGGCCTCATGAAAAGGGAAGATCTTTTTCATGTTAAAGGACGTCCTGTATTGAACGGGCTGTTTGCGGTAGAGAAGGGCGAGAAGGCAGTGGATGAAGGAGGCGAAGAATTTGAGGTTTGTAGATTGATCATGAATCTTGTGCCAACCAATGGCTTGTGCCGAAACCTAGTGGGAGACACTTCGACTTTACCGACGGTTACAGGGATGTCTGGGACCGTCTTGGCTGATGGTGAACTACTGTTGACGTCGTCCGAAGATATACGGTGTTTCTTTTATTTGTTCCGGACGCCTCAAGAATGGCACCGATTCATGGGGTTTGGACGGGAGGTCCCTGAAGAAGGCCTCCCAGAGGGCTACACTGGCAAGGGCTGGCACCTTGTTAGCAGGGTCTTGCCCATGGGGTTTATCAACTCCGTGGCTATTGCGCAGCATGTTCATAGGCGGGTCATCCAACAGGCCCTGGGGGGAGAGCGAAAGCTGGCAGGGAAACAGCAGGAGATCCGTCGTGATCGCCGCCAGAGTTTGTCGTCCCAGCAGTATAGGGTCTATCTCGACAACTATGACGAATTGAACAAGGTGGACAAGACACTAGCAGAGACTTTAGCGGGAAAGCCGTCCGCATGGTCGTTGGCAGTGCGTGAGACATATCAACAGCTGGGCCTGCCCCGGCACCCGAAGAAAGCAGTCACCCAGGAGGTTCAGGCAGAGGTTCAAGGGGCCTGGGTAGATGGTGACCTTGGTCGAGCATCTCCGAAGACGGAAAAGATAGCCAAGTATGTTCGACTTGCTTTGGAAATCTGTGTGGCTGGCAAGGCTTCGCAGCGTGAATTGCAAGTGGTCGGAGGAGGTTTTGTCTACATTGCAATGTTCCGCAGGCCGTTGTTGTCAGGTTTGAATGCCATCTGGAAACAGGTCACGGAGTTGAGTGCGAAAGGCCCTTTAGCTCGCAGAGCGCTGCCGCAAGAAGTCGTGCTGGAGTTGCTTCGCTTTGTTGCCTTGAGTCCTTTGGCCTACATGGACTTCCGCCTGGCCACCTCTGAACTTGTGACGGCCAGCGATGCCTCCACCACTGGAGGTGGACTGTGCGTGAGCAGAGAGCTTAGTCCTTTCAGTGTTGCCGCATGCCAGGCTGAGTGTCGTGGAGATGCCGTAGAACCAGATGAAATGGACCAGGTGTTGGTGGTGTCGCTTTTCGACGGGATAGGTGCCCTTCGAGTTGCGTTGGACGCATTGCGCGTGCCTGTTGGGGGCTATGTCTCGGTGGAGATATCCCCCGAGGCCAATCGCGTGGTTGAGTCCTTCTTCCCGGAGGTGGTATGTGTGGGCGACGTTGCGCTCGTGACCAGTGAAATGGTCCTTGGTTGGAGGTTGCGGTTTGCGAATGTTGGCCTTGTGCTGTTGGGTGCCGGACCACCCTGTCAGGGTGTGTCCGGGCTAAACTCGGACCGGAAGGGGGCGTTGAGAGATGAACGGTCCTGCTTGTTCCAGCATGTCCCCAGGGTAGAGACCCTCCTCCGGGAGCATTTCAAGTGGCGCCCCGTGCACAGACTCATTGAGAACGTAGCTTCGATGGATGCTAACGATTGCCAAACGATTTCAACAGCCTATGATACTATGCCGTGGCACATTGATGCTGGTGGACTGAGCTTGGCACGTCGACCGCGGTTGTATTGGTGTAGTTGGGAACCATTGCAGCTGGAAGGTGCCAAGGTTGTCGAGGGGAAGGAAGGTGTCCTCCCAGTCAAAGGCAAGGTGGTGCTTGAGGTGACCGTGGACGAACGCGACTTTTTGGAAGGTGGGTGGCAGCGAGTCCGCCCTGGCGCTCCGTTTCCCACGTTCACTACCGCTCGGCCTTCAGCAGTTCCAGGACGCCGGCCAGCAGGGCTAGCCCTCTGTCCTCCTGAGGCAGTAGCCAGGTGGAAAGCTGACCTTCATCGTTTCCCACCATACCAAGAACTGCGTCACAAACCGGCAGGGTGAGGTGCGTGTCCCGTCGGTCAAAGAAAGAGAGGTGATCTTGGGTTTTCCCGTCGACTGCACCCGGCGTTGCCTTGAGGGGAGCACGGCTCACAATAATGACTGTCGACTGAATCTCCTAGGGAACAGTTGGTCCATCCCGGTGGTCGCGTACCTGCTGTATTGCTTGTTTAGGACGCTGGGGTTGTTGCCAAAGCTGGACCTTGTCACCTTGGTAGAGCGATTGACTCCTGGACGTGAGCAGTTCTTGTCTAGTCTCCTGATGCGGCCTGCTGTGAGGCAGACCACCAAGGCGGGCAGTGTGCAGCAGGGTTTGGTTTCTCGCTTGATGGGTCAAGTCTCTGTGAAGGGAGAGGACATCCTGCTACAGCTGGGGTCAGATCTCCCAGCGCGATATCATCGATTGCGGGCTTCCATCCCCAGTAAACTCTGGCGGTGGAAAGATGTTGCGGGGTGGCGCTGGACAGACGCCTTGGAGCTGCGTGCGGTCAAAACAGCCATTGTCTGGAGGTTGAAGGAGCTTGAGGAGAAGGAGTGTCGTTTCTTGCGCTTGGTTGATTCATTGGTGGTGTTGCGTGCCTTGTCTCGAGGAAGGTCTTCTAGCAGGAGGTTGAGGAGAACATTGTGTCGGATCGGAGCGCTTCAGTTGGCCGGAGGTCTTGTTGGTATTTGGGGTTACGTGGATACCCACCAAAACCCCGCTGATCGGCCATCGCGCCGGCCCCTTCGGAAGAAATTGGTAAAAAGACCACGAAAGTGACAGTGATGGAAGGAAAAAGCCAACAAGAGCGCAAAAAGGTTCGAAGTAAACTTGGTTCTCTCAAAGGCCTCACTGTTCAACCACGTACAAGGCAAAGATACACAGAATGTCTCAACCGCTTCTTCGATTGGATGGCAGGGGAGGGTCTTACTCTCCCAAAACAACAAGTTCGTTTGGATGCCCTGGTCAGTGACTACCTAGAGCATCTTTGGGCCGCCGGCGAAGGTAGGTCAATAGCAAACAATACCCTAGCAGCACTGCAGGATCGGGATCCATCACTGAAAAGGAAATTGCCAGGAAGTTGGAGGTTGCTAAAAGCCTGGACAACGGTCGAAATACCAAACCGTGCACCACCTATGACCCTTCAAATTCTGGACGCTTTATGTGGATGGTCCATTTTCAACAACTGCCCAACCTTCGGGTTGTCCTTGCAGATTGCCTTCTTTGGACTACTTCGTACTGGAGAGTTACTGAGCCTACGGGCCAAAGATATTTTCATCCCAGGGCCAAAGGGACCGGCAGTCCTTTCCCTCGGACTGACCAAGGGAGGAGCTCGTCAGGATGCGGCCGAGAGTGTCACACTGCATGAGCGTTCGATCCTCCCAGATCTCTGGAGATGGAAACAAGCCGTATCCCCATCCCAATTTTTAACCCTCAAACCACATGCGTGGAGAGCATTGTTTACCAAAGCCACCGAGGCACTCAAATTGAATGACCTGCGCCTCAGACCGTACAGTCTGCGCAGAGGGGGCGCGACGTTCTGGTTCAACCAGCACGGTTCGTTCGATAAATTGCTCGTGCAAGGCCGGTGGGCCGCTGCACGTACGGCTCGAGTGTACCTCAACGACGGCCTTGCACAGTTGGCCGACATGTCTCTGTCTAATTCGGTTTTAATTCCACACGTCAACTTGTATCGCAGGAGCCCAAACCTTGAGCCTGGACCCCCTCAAGGGGGGTCCAGGTCAGGGGGACGTGGAGCGAAAGCCAAGAAGGGACGAAAGGTTCAAATTTTTTTGCGCTTTTTCTGTCGTGCGCGCGTCGATTTCTCGGAGTTG
>CAXAMN010006313.1:15299-26687 GCA_963970005.1 Durusdinium trenchii
AGACAAACATTCTGCAACGCGTGGGAAAATAAGCTGAGGTCGTGTTTATATATACACAACATATATATATATAGACTATATACATATACAATATACTATATATATATATATTCTTTATGTAGCCGTGTGCGCTTTGGAGCTTGGATGCCTGCCGCTGCACAGTGCTGCTGAAAGGTGCTGCTGCGAGATCAGATGTCCATGGCCGTGAGTGGTGCCGCTGCCAGATGTTTGTGGCAGTGTGCGCTTTGGAGCCTGCATGCTCGTGTCGCTGCTATGGTGCTGCCGGCAAATGTCTTCTGCCATCTGGGGCTTATGCAGACGTATTTACGTTGCAATATACTTTGTTCTTTACATACTGTATGTAGTTGATGTACACAGTACGCATGTCTTCGCAGCTCGCCAGCACCAATCCTGTGTGCACCTAGCACTCACCAGCATATGATTGTGCAGCAGCTGCACTGCCGGCACCAACAGCACCAGCACAAGCTCCGGGTATTGAAATATCAAAATATTGTGTTTTCTATGATGGTATATGGTTCTATTTTTGCAACATATGCAAAAACACATTTCAAAGTATAATGTATCATGTTTACTTTATACTAGATTATACTATATTATGTCGGTGCATCCTGGTTTACGGTTTAGTCCTATATGTACTAGACATATAGCTGTTTTCTCGCCTGGTCGATGTTTCTGAAGCTGGTGTTTGCTGGCATGAGTAGTGAAATGTGGTCAGGCAGCATATTCGGGCGGAGCTTCGCAATGAAGAGGCAATTGTTGAACTGCTTAATTTACACCGTGAACGATTGACACCTTTTCTTGGGGGTGAGGAGACCAGAGTGGGATATGTCGACTTTATTTTTGACGTCGTACAACCAGGCCTGGCCTGGTTTTTGATAAGCTTGAACATCATAACTGCATTGTTTCAGTGCCGGCTGAGCCGCCTAGGGGAAGATGTCCATGATGATCCATCCATAAGGCGTTTTTGCAAAAATATTTCTGGTTGAGTGTCGCGTTCCCAAGCACTTTCTACTAATTCGGAAACATCATGAGTCATCAAGTTCCTTCTCGTACCAGTCCCTTCAAGAACTTGCAAGGACAGAGAATGGGAAGGAAATGCAGGACATGCAGGCAATTAAGGCACAAAGAGTCCATAGCTGGCCGGTGTGATCAGATGACATCGCAACACTGAGATCTTACGTAAGTATCAGTTCTGAATGCCGCAGGTGAGTTCTGGCCTATTCGGCAAAGAGTGGGAAACATCCGGCACGTTTCACGTAAGCAACTCACAACCAATCATCAAGACATTAGTACTCGTTATAATTAGCCGCTTGCTTCAGCAAGAACTGCGGATTGTGCGGCAAAGGTGTCAGTCGCGGCCTTTGGACTGCGGACGTCGCAGTCTGAGCGAGCCAGCGAGCATCGAGGGATAAAGGACTCCCATTCTTGGATTGATTAGTTATGAATTATGACCAGGAAGGTCCAACCTGCTTTCGGACCGTTCTGCCCCAGGCGATCACCAGTTCTGAGAGTTTATTCTGCCCACGGACGCCACGAATGCAATATGCCTGGAACTTGGAAAGACTAGTTTTTCCAGAGGCTAGTAACCTGATACCTCATCGCGTGGATTTTTGGTGATGCCTTTGGCTGCGGTTTTGGGCTGGAGCGGCCTTCCTGTTTCCTCTGCTGCTTCAAAGCCTGCACAGGCTTTCTTGCTCCACCCAGACACATGAGCTTTGGCGGCCATGCTTGGCTTTTTGAGGCTTGAACCTCTTATGCTCATGGCTTCTTGTATTATATGGACTTGCGGAATCTCACAATATATAGACTTGTCAACTTTGGGTGATGTCTTTGGAGAGCTGAACGACAGTCCTGCTTCGCGCCCTCTGCCTTGTCTTTTTCGTGCCGGTCCTGCCAACTCGACATCAAGTGCTCGCTCGATCTTCCTCGGACCCTATCCTCTTCTGAATTGCAGAGGCTGGCAGCTTGTGCTCCTAGTGTTCTGCAGCAGAATCAGAATCTGCGATGCCATCCCAGTGCCTCTGAGGGGCGAACATGAGTGGCTGCGACTGAGGGCTGAAGAAGAGAATAGAAGAACCCCTGTTTCCTCTACTGTAACCCCTTGAGGTCAAAGTTTGCACGCATAGCAGGAGTTCAGAGAGCTCTCAAGCTCTCCGAACTGAAAGCTTGTGGTCTCCCTGCTCTTGGCTGTTTCATGCAGTTGAAGGTGTGGGGTTGGATGGCCTTCTTCAAGCTGGACATGAGCCTTTTGTGTTATATATTTCTGTCTGTTCAAAAGTATGTGTGACTGTCAGCTCCTGCTGGCGTTCTAGATGGCCCAAAATGTTGCAAAAGCATGCAAGAGAAACAGCGACTCCTTTGCCACGCTCGTCCGGACAACCATACCTTTCTTTTCGGAGGTGCACTGCTCTGTTTTCTTGCAGGCTCAGGGCTTGTAGTGTCCCTTTCTTTCGGGTGAGTTCCGCTTTACCCCACAAACGAAATTCCTTAGGGCCAACCGTTTACTTATGCAATTTCCATTTGTTTGCTTTCTGTATTTTGTTCGGAAGTCTGATGTGCATAAAGAACGGCCTAGGTCTGCACCTCTTGACGGTAATGATGAGTGGCTGATCGAATTTTCCCAAGCACTCCCGGCCAGGTGCTGAGACTTTTGCATGGGACACAGTGTGAATTTTGTATGCGCACTCCAACAAAGACTGAGGTTGCTATTTCGCAAGCCCGCCAGAAAGTCCGGATTGAGGTTTGGAGTGATGGTACCTTAGCTTCCCTAAACGTGCAATTGACAGTTTTTGCATTTCCACTGAGGAAAACAACTTGCTTCAGACGCTCCATGCCCAAGATAGGCTGATTGGGGAGGCTCAAACCTGCAGTTTTGAGGGTTTCAACACTGCCACCTTGTAAAAATTGGGTCCGTAGAGACAACACCCCTTTGAAGGGGTTTTGAAGCCTAATCCTGGTTTCGCGTTTCGGAGTGGGACATGAGCTGTCATGTCAAGCTTGGTCTCTACTTGAAAGCTTCCAAATCGCTGTCGCAGTTTCACGCACCAATAAAGCTTGAGCAGAGTCTCTTCTAAAGTGCAGATCACTGTTGCGGTTGTCTGGATTTTGTGTGGCCTTCATACTGGTGGATATATACAGCTTTGCAGATCAGATTTGCCTGTGCCAAGCCAATTTGTCATGAAAGGTAGCCCTCAGGGGTTACCTTGAGTTTGTCTTGCGAAGCAAGTGGTGGCTCCTCCGGGTCTATATAATATATAGTTGCAACCCCCCCATCCGAATTGAGTTCTCAATACAACGCCCCCCCTCGAAGTGTTCGGATCATCGGCAACTTGGAACACGAATCAGCAAATTATCGGATCGATGTCTCGTCGTCTCGATCATCGGCCACTCAACGAAGCGATCCTTTTGCCGATTTCATCGGGTCTGCAACGCTCGAAGCTCAAGCAGCTCACGGTTCAGATCAATGGACCATTGGGTTAACTCATCTGACCAATCGGATCTGCAGCGGATCTAGAGCCATCCGATCAGCTCATCATCGGTTCAACAGTTGAACGGATCATGTGGAACATCAGATCAGCCGCACCTCTGATCGTACTCGGATCATCTATTACTTGTGGATCCTCGGCAACACTCTGGGATTGAATTCCTTTAGGTTACAATGCCTGCAAACCCCTTGTATTGATGATTCATGCTCGTTGAAGGCTGAAGGTGGATTTGATCTGCAGGGGATCATCGGACCTGCAACAGACGGATCATTGGATCAGCGACGCTTGGATCAGTAAGAAGGCCCACCCGACAACAAACGTTGTTATCGTGCATCATGCATCCTCTTGAAGTTGGTTCCCATGTGTCCATCGCGCGAAGCATGGGGCGTCGTTATGTTCGCGACGCTGCGCATCGGGTATCGCCCGACAGGTTGCATGTATGCGTATGTACATATATATATATATAGAATATAAATGTGTGGCTCAAGCCTGGCTCAAGGTTTTGGCTCAAGCGTCACGACCGCCCGCCTGGGCACTTCACGAGAACGAGCTCGACGCTTTTGAGACCAAGGCCGGTGTCCTCTGCAGGCACTTTGTCATCACGATGACCATCAGCTGGGGCAGACGATATCAGGTTTGCCGCAACAGCTCATGCGGCAATTGGATATGGGACGACAAGGTCTGTGAAGGATTTGTGTGCCGCAGGTGTGGTCAGAGCTGGTCTAGGCCTGCGCAGGAATTCTCCACCAAGAAGTCCCCATCACCGAGACGGTCCGGGCCTTGTCAGAAGCCTTTGACTCCTCCTCCAGGCTTAGGGGGTACCAAAGGTGGAAGACAACAGCATGTTCACAAGGCCACCACCGACCTTCTAACAGCATCGTGGGCATCTTTGGACCCTAAGCTGCAGCACCAACTTGAGCAACTGGGCATCAAGCCTCCCAATCCGACTCCTGAACCGGACTTGACCGATGTCCTCAAGGAGAACTTGTCTCAGCTACCCACGGTGGTCAAGGACCTTGTTGAGAAGATCACTCGACCACCACCAGAGACAGAGCGAGACATGGCTCAAAAGCTCAAAGCCCAAGTTTCCACCCTTCGTGACCTGTCTCATCGCAAGCAGGTTTTGCAGCAGAAGTTGGATCAGGCAAAGAAAACCTATGGAGATATGCTGGAAGAGATGAAGGGCATTCAGACCAAGCTGGAGGCAGAGCAAGGTGCTCTCAATACCACCAGCTCCGCATACATGGCCCTCGCGAACACCTCCAAACCGGTGGAAGGGCTACAGCCTGAGGCGATGGATGACACTGTGCCTGAGGCAGTAGCGGGGTTCATTACCACCCTAGGGGTCAATTTGACCGATGACCAGAAGGCCCAGCTCAACACGATGCTGAAACGGCCTCAATCTGACCTCAGTGAAGAAGAAACGCAGCGGCGCCGCACTGCCGCCATGGAGGTCCAGACATGTGGGGAACCCAACCTCTTGGGGCTTGAGCCCACCTGCCATTGGATCTCGCTTTTCGGGGTTTGCTGACTTTTGCAGTCAGCCTCATGGGGTTTTGTCGCCGAGTTGCAGGGAACGAGTCAACTCACTTCGACGTTCTGATTTTGAAGGCTCGAGGTTCTTCCAAGGCGGCCGTTTATGGTCCGTGGAGAACCGAGCCTGGTATCTTCAAAGTCAAAGGTGGAGCTGGCCTTGACGAAGGAACTGATCTGAGCAACCAGCCTGACCCAGGGGCACCGTGTTCTTCTACCTCAGTGCGGACCTGCCCAGGTACCGTAACCAACGGGACCCCTCAGGCCAGGCTGGCTAGGCTCACGGTGGACATCATGGAGGACGACAATCCCTCCTTGACGGAGGAAGTTTTGACACCCGGTCAACGAGCTCTTTATGATCTTTGCAAGCAAGATCTCTTCTCCTCCTGCCTTGCCTATGAACAAGGCTGGAACAGAGTTCAAGGACAGCAGTTTCTAGTTGATTTGAAGCGCATGGAAAATGTCTTACACAAGATACTGGCGGCACCCGGGACCTCTCCCACTTTGCCCATCAATGTCTATGTCATTGGTCAAGCCCTCACCAGCCGGCTGACCAACCCTGGCAATTTGTGTTACGGCAATGCTGCTTTCCGATGTTGGAGTTGGGCAGGTGCTCATGCAGAAGATCAGATTCTGGCATGGGGTCGAACCCATGACGCGGTCAGGACTTTCCTGGCCAGCAATGAACAGGTCTCCCTCTTGGACCTCGAGACTTTGCGGCCAATCTGGCAGCATTTCCATGCTGATCAGCAAGAAGATGTCGGCGACTTTGTCGGTCACCTCACCAGTTTTGCGGGCAGCACCTTTTATGGGGGCAAGTTCTTTCATGTCACCCAAACAGGGATTCTGACGGAGCGTGAACAGATCCCCTTGAACATGATGTGTCCAGAAGGCCCTCAGTCGATCTCCCTGGATGAGATCATCAATCAATGGGCTGACGAAGAGGGAGGTCAATACCTCTATGGAGCCCCAGGCGGTCTCATCATTCACTTGCAGCGATCCGCTCTACTCCATGGAATCTGGACCAAGCACCAAAGAGCTGTGGAGATACCTACTAGAGTTTCTATCCCCTTCTCTGAGGATGGAATCCATGTCCACAGCGCCACTTACACAGTTGTCAGTCTTGTTTTGCACAAAGGGCAAAGCCACGAAGCTGGACACTATGTGGCTATCCACGCCCTGGACAATGCCTACTGGTATGCAGATGACGAGTCATATCCGGTCCCCATCGAGCACCTCACTGATCTCCACCTCACTGAGATCGTTCAAGTTTGGCTTGCTTTTGAATGCAATGGGGAACTAGTTCCGGACACCATCGAAGCACTAGTTCCAAGCCAGGCCAAGAGGGCCAAGCGCTACTCGGAGGTCTTGCACTTCGTTTTTGCCAACGTGACCTCTTTTGGACGGCGAGTTCAAGATTGGCTTTGGACCAAAGGGGAGCACATCATCCTCTTGCAGGAAACTCATTTGGGACAGAAGAAGCTTGCCGAAGCGCAACAGTACTTCAGCACCCGAGGATGGAAGACTCATGGAGTGCCTGCAGAACCCACAGGCCGAGGGGGCACCGCGGGAGGTTTCCTTGTTCTTCATGGCACGAGACATCTCACGCACCAGGCCGGTTTTATGTCAAGGAGGGCAATGGATGGCAAGCCATCGGGCTCCAACGACAAGGGATCACCTTTTTCCTCATCCAGCTCTACTTGAGGACAGGGGAGACCTTACAACCCCCACTCAATGCTGACATCTTGAGCCAACTCTTGCATTTCCTGGAGCAACTGCATGCGCCTTTCATTGTGGGGGGTGACTGGCAGAACGAACCAGACGCAGTTGCGGCCACTGTCATTCAGAGTAAGTTTAAAGCTCAGGTTCTTAGCGCATCCGGGCCAACCACTCTTCAGGGCTCCACCATTGACTTTGTCTTGGCCTCGCAGTCCATCGCAGGTCATCTCACGGTGAGGGCGGATTGGGATGTGCCCTGGAAACCACATTGTGGCATATGCGTTGAATTCAACTGTGAACAGTCCGCTGTTGCCGTTCAACAACTGCAGCGCTTCCCACCGATAGGTCGCACTTTCCAACTCCCTGGCAACTGGAGCAGCTTTTGGGAAGATGACGGCCCCTTCCACATCATGGGCCAGCAGATCACTGGCATTGGGTCAGATTTTGCTCGCTGGGCAACACAAACTGAGAAGTACCTCACTCAGTTGCTTCATCATCCTACGACTGGTCGGGGCTCGCGCATCAATCTTTATCAGGCACCACTTGTGGACCAAGGGAGATCCACCACCTGGCGAAAAGGACACTTGGCCTACTGGGAAAAGATGAAAGTAAGGATCAATGTGGTGCACCACTCTCACAACACCCGGGTGGGCCATGATCTGGTTCACATGCTCGAGGCCCTCCATCTCCATGCTTCCGAGACTATGAGTCAGGACCTTTTCAAGGCCCTCCTTGGACATTGGATTCAACATCCTGAAAATGAACCCACCGAACTCCGACGTCTCATAGCCGAGGAGGAGCAGGAAGCACACAAACGCCTCTTCAGCAGCACCAATGATGAATACAAGATTTGGTTGGAGAAGGCCCATGAGAAAGGTTTGCGAGGGCTCTTCCGCAGTCTACATCAACGAGACATTCCTTGGGAAAGGCCCTTTCAGCATCTTCCAGCAGATCAACGTCTCCATGCCAGAGAAGCCCAATGGGGAGACATTTGGCAACCCCGCCCAGATCCACGGCCTCTTCGCTCTTGGGATCTTTTGCATCAGGCTGCCATAGCTCAAGCGGAACAGCTCCCACCCTTTCAGTCCTATCATCTACAGCAACTGCTTCGGAAGCTTCCGCATAAAGCGGCGGGCCCGGATGGAATCTCCTATGACTTCCTCAAACATTTGCCCTACCCGGCGGTGGAGAAACTCGCTGAACTGCTCACCAACATGGAACGGGAAGGTGAATTAGCCGTTCAACTCAGAGCCACCAACATTGTGCTCATTCCCAAGAACAGCAGGGTCGAACGTCCCATTGCTTTGACCAGCTGCCTCTATCGTGTTTGGTGCTCCTGCAGGAAAGCGGATCTTCAACGATGGCAGCTCACTCTGGATGACACTCTCCCTTGGGACCAAGCGAGACCTGGCAAAGATTGCCTCAGCATTGCAATTGGTCGCATGCTGCGTGCAGAGATTGCAAAACACCAGGGCATTCACACGATTACATGCTTAGCCGACCTCACCTGCTTCTACGATCACGTCGATCTGGATCAGATCATTGAGCCCGCCCGGGAACTGGGTTACCCTCCTTTACATCTCAAGTTTGCCTTGGACCTTTATCGAGGGCCCAGAACCATTCAAGCCGAAGGCATCAATGGAGCTCCTCGCCATTATGAAAAAGGCATTCTTCAGGGCTGCCCTCAGGCTCCAGCAATCTCCAAGCTCATCCTCTACCGACCTCTCAGGGCTCTGGTTCAAGAACATCCGGCTGTAGCTCTGCAAACTTGGGTCGATGACGTCAGCTATGACATTCATAGCCGGGATGCAAACTTCGCAGCCAGAGAAGCCATTGGAGCTTTCCGGACTTTCAAGAGGCAGCTGGAACAGGCAGGGCTGCGGCTGAACACCGACAAGACCGGGTTCCTCACCAGCTCCACAGAGGCCGCAAAGGCTCTGAAAGCCCTGCTCCAAGAAGGGGACCCTGAGCACTACGATGTTCTTCGAGATCTTGGAGTTGATGCAACGGCCAGTAGAAGACGTCGTGTCACCCAGATCAAGAAACGTTTCCTCAAAGGCAAGGGCCGGATCGGCATCATGCACCGACTTCGCATTGCTCAGGGCATCCGCTATCGGCTACACAAAGGTGCTATCCATCCAGTCATGTCCTGGGGGGCAGATCCAGGCGATTCGATTGTGCTCCAACATCTGCACACCATTTGGAAGGTTTATCATGGCTTTGATGAGAGCAAGCAGCATCTCTTCTGGACGAGCTGGAACACTGCATTGGGTGCGCTTCAGAAAGCCAAATACCGCTGGCAGGTCGTCTCAGGGCCGCTCCAAGCTCTTCAGGCCTATCTGCTTGACTTTGACTTCGACATCTCCAATGGGCAGAAGTGGAAGAGAACTGGATACGGGGGCATTCCGGATTGTGTCTTGTGCTTGACAGATCCATGGCCCCTCGTGCATCACAAGATGACTCAGGAATTCCGGTGGCAACGACTTCTTCGTTTGACCAGGTACGAGGGTTGCCACGATTTGGAGAGACCCTTAGATTGGATGATCAGCTCTCACATCCAGCGGACTACCAGTGACTCCATCGCCACTGGTCTCAGAGCCTTTCACCAAGGAGTCATGCATGGGGTCCAAGGTCATTGTCCCCTTTGTGGTGATGAGTTGAGCTTCATTCATCTCTTGTGGCAGTGCTCCTTTTGGAAAGGGAGAGTGAAGGATTTGTCTTCGGAGTGGGCAAGCCGTTTGACAGCTGGCACAGATCCTGAGTTGTGGCAACGTGGGCTGGTTCAGCAGATCTTCTATGAGCCCGAGGAAGGTGTTGCGACCATTGAAGGCACCGGCTTATGGCAAGATCTTGGTCAACTTCGTCTCAACAAAGGGCGCATTTGTTCCATTGCCACGGCCCAGACTTGTGGGGACAAGAGGCACAAGCGATTCGCCTTTGCAATTTGTGCTCATTTGACCTCCAACCGGCAACGGGTAGCCTCCATCACTGGCATCTGTCCTGGACCGGCCACTCGGCAAAGGGCTATTTTCTTTGCCATGAAACAATTGGCTCTTCATGTCATGGAGAAAACTCCGGTTGCTTTGTATGATGGGCGAGCCTGGAAGAACTGGAAACCCCATGTTGCCTTCGAGACCTTCCCTGACCTTTTCACTGGCTTGGAGTTTGAAGATTTTGACCATGTCTGGCCACTCTTGTTTTCCAAGAAGGAACTGGAGCAGAATGAGATGAGACGCATCACGCAGGCTGACACTCAGAAGTTGGCTGACCGGACTGGAAAACTCTTTGAACCCACAGAGATTCTGGATCTTCAGTCACATGTCGATGATGATGCCCATGCCATCCTGCTCAGTGCCGGGGAGCGGATGAGTATCTTGATCAAGGACAAATCTCACTTCATCCACCGCAAGGAGGAACAAATTCAGCACAAGATCCCGCTCATTCAGCAAAAACGAGAAATCCTCACAGATCTCCTGGGCAAGGAGTCCAAGGCTGGACATCAGTGGGAAGCTTTCAGAAGTGGCATTCAGTGCAAGGTTTGCCGGCTCCGGCTCCACAGCAAGAGCTTGCTGTCCGAATTGAAGGAGGCTGAGGACAAACCATGCCAACAGGAGGCCAAGCCAGCTCCTGTCAAGCAGACACGCATGGAGATGATCCATGCCTTAGTGGCATCACAGCAGGAGCCTCAGAAAGGCGTGCACCACTTGCAGCTGGATCGAGCGTACCTACGCTGCACAGTCTGCAAAAGCTACATCTTAGCCAGGTGCAATGAGGAAGCCTTCACCAGATTTGTGGGCGAGCCTTGTTACTGTGGCCCTCTTGAACCCAGTCTTTGGCATGGTCACGAATCTCACACCGTCGAACGACGAGGCAGCACCATCGAGTGCACCAGGTGCAAAGCTCGCTCCAAGATCACCAACGGAGAGGTGACGCTCACTTCCCGTCTTCGCGCAAGGTGCGTGTACATGAAGCACCGAGACATCCGACAAATGTTTGGATGAGCCTGCAGACACAAAAAGGCGCGCCAAAAAAAAACAATATAAATGTGTGCGTGGGGGGGGAGACGTTGTCGTTTGCTTTTCACACACTTTTATTCTTGGCGACCTTTATATTGCGGGTTGCCCTTTCACCCAGAGTTCCACCACAGCACTGAACATTTCAATGAACGTTGGAGAAGTGTTGGAACTTTCCAATACAGAGCGTTTTTTTTGATCTGGTTCGCGCAGACAATTGAAACCAATCCTTGTGCGGTACAAATTGTAGACCAGACCACTCAAACAAAACCAGTCCTATATAGATTCTTCATTTTTCCACTTGTGTTCTTTTTTCCCCAATAGCCATGCTATGGGGTCTTGCAAAACTAATAGGCGGACGGGCGCCGTCGGGTCACCGTCAGAGCTAGTGGGCGGATGGTGTCCCGGTCATGTTTTGATGGCGCCCGGGTCATGTGATGCTGGTGTCCCGGTCATGTTTTGATGGTGTCCCGATCATGTTTTGATTGTGACCCAGTCATGTTGTGATGGTGTCCCGGTCATGTTTTGATGGTGTCCCGGTCATGTTTTGATGGTGTCCCGGTCATGTTGTGATGGTGTCCCGGTCATGTTTTGAAGGTGTCCCGGTCATGTTGTGA
>CAXAMN010006313.1:26787-78877 GCA_963970005.1 Durusdinium trenchii
TTTTGATGGTGTCCCGGTCGTGTTGTGACGGTGTCCCGGTCATGTTTGGATGGTGTCCCGATCATGTGATGGTGGCGCGGTCATGTTGTGATGCCCCGATCATGTTTTGATTGTGTCCCAGTCATGTTGTGACGGTGTCCCGGTCGTGTTTTGATGGTGTCCCGGTCATGTTTTGATGGTGTCCCGGTCATGTTGTGATGGTGTCCGGTCGTGTTTTGATGGTGTCCCGGTCATGTGATGGTGTCCCGGTCATGTTGTGATGGTGTCCCGGTCATGTTTTGATGGTGTCCCAGTCGTGTTGTGACGGTGTCCCGGTCATGTTTTGATGGTGCCCCGATCATGTGATGGTGGCGCGGTCATGTTGTGATGGTGTCCCGATCATGTTTTGATTGTGTCCCAGTCATGTTGTGATGGTGTCCTGTTTTGATGGTGTCCCGGTCATGTTTTGATGGTGTCCCGGTCATGTTGTGATGGTGTCCCGGTCATGTTTTGATGGTGTTCCGGTCGTGTTGTGACGGTGTCCCGGTCATGTTTTGATGGTGTCCCGGTCCTGTTGTGATGGTATCCTGGTCATGTTTTGGCGGTGTGCCGGTTATGTTTTGATGGTGTCCGGGTCATGTGACGGTGTCCCGGTCATGTTGTGATGGTATCCTGGTCATCTTGTGATGGTTTTCCCGTCATGTCATGTTGGTGTCCCGGTCAGCTTGTGATGGTGTCCCGGTCATGTTGTGATTGTGTCCCAGTCATGTTGTGACGGTGTCCCAGTCATGTTTTGATGGTGTCCCGGTCATGTTGTGATGGTGTCCTGGTCATGTTTTGGCGGTGTGCCGGTTATGTTTTGATGGTGTCCGGGTCATGTGATGGTGTCCCGGTCATGTTGTGATAGTGTCCCGGTCATGTTGTGATGGTGTCCCCGTCATGTCATGCTGGTGTCCCGGTCACCTTGTGATGGTGTCCCGGTTATGTTGTGATGGTGTCCCAATCATGTTGTGACGGTGTCTCGGTCATGTTTTGATGGTGCCCTGGTCATTTTGTGATGGTGTCCCGGTTATGTGATGATGGTGTCCAAGGAAGAGATGGTCGATGTGTTGAAAACAGCAGCTGTTTCCAGATTTTTCTTTTTGTCCCGGTTTGTATCTTGCTATTGGGGTCTCCAGCTGGGCTAATTGTCTTTGTTTTTCTCGCTTGTTCTTCCAGACTTTTTCCTTATTGCTTTCCTATTTTTAGTGTCTCCCCCTCCCCAAGTTATTGAAGTGTCGGCTTGCTGTTGAGCACTGTTGAGTTCTTCGATGTTTGTTGCAATGGTCAGCGCCTCAACTTATTTTTGATCAGTGCTGCAGAAATTGGCAACCTTCTGACTAGCCGAGCCACAACCCATCATATTTTCTTCTTCGTGTGGGCGAAGGTGTTTGTTTAGGTGGAACTTCCAAAACTTGTTGATGAACCCTCGGCGGAGGCCATTCTTGTGCTCATGTGACAGTTACGTTACGTTCATTGTTGTGCTCGCGACAACGAGGAGTCTTCTCTTGTGCAGTTCTACGATTAGTGCTGCTTTGCATTTGAGAGTGCCAACACGCAGTCATCGAGTGGACCCTTGAGCGAAAGTTCCTCCATCATTGCCACTGCCAGGTGATTGCAAGGTAATATTTGCTTCCAAGTTGTCGGAAGATAGTTTTCATTTGTCATGATCCGTTGTCCCATCAAACCGATTTTGTAGGATGTTTGACGGGTCCTCATCCCAAGACTGGCAGGCGTCTGTATATGCTCCCACTCCTGGAAGGTGTGAGTGGCACTGCTCTTAGGTTTGCTGTGTTAGAGAGTTTTTGCATCGATTTCCTCCCAGCGTGCAAGGCGACACTTGTATGGTGGGGCAGTCACGTACAACTATGCGCGAGCAGAAGAACAAATGACACGAGGCTGTGACTTTTTGTTGAGAATGCTTCTTGACTGGAAGCATTGGAAGGGACGAAATTGGTAGGTCGCATAGCTCCAAGTACTTATCACGGTTCACTGGTGTTCGACTTAGAACAGTTTCAATTGCAGTGTCAAAGTGACGTTAGCTCTTGTGACTTGCAGTATCCCGCCAGCTGAGTTGCTTTCTTTTTCCCAACGGGCTCACGGCGGCTTACTCAGGATGGTGTTCGACCCCTGCTCTACACAATTGTATAAATATTTGCAATATAATCGACCGCTGCAAAGGTTGCTGGAGCTTGTCTTTGTTTTTTGAGTCTAGCAATCAAAATCTCTACTACAATAAGGCACACCAATGGAGGACCTGATCACGAAGTACCGAGTTCCGCCAAGTCCTCAGCAGGGTTGAAGTACCACGTTGCTTCGCCGTCGTTTTTCAGGGCACAACTGACTGTGAAGCTCTATCGCGGCCTCTATTTGGACATGCGCCCACCTGAGTTAGCATGCAAACATCTCTTGTTGAACCCGTGGCTGATTGTTGTAGGTATCTTTCTGGTAAAATCAAACAAACCATCTAGTCTTAAGATGTCTGGAAGACGTCTTGCTTCACTGTTGGTTTTCTAGCTGTTGACTTGACTTGACTTTGTCTTGATTCAATTCAAGGTATGCTGGCCAAGATGTCAATGTACTGATTCAAGTGGCAGGACACGAGCTGACAAAGCTGCGTGCAAGGTCGCTGAGTAGTCACAGGGTGTTTTGATGGCATCTTGAGGTGGCTTGCTACGTTTTTGAACTAGTTCTAGTCACTGCAGTCGGTCTTTATTGCTATACTCCTGACACTCAAATCTTGCCGAAAAACTCAGGATGCACCCTGAACTGGGACGGAAGGTGCGATTGGACCCGCTTAGCCACTGCATCGGCACATTGCAGAGCGAGAAGCGACGAAGCGAGGAAAAAAAAAAAAAAATATATTTAAATTAAAACAATATTTGGCATTTGGCTTGTGTTCTGGCCAACACTACCCTGCAATGGACATTCGGATTCTACCACTCCCTTAACTCCCTTGGAACTGGTTGTTTAGCACAGGTGTTTGGGTTGTTGCTATGTCAATGTCAAGATTTTTGTGGTTTGCACAAACCGCCACCTGTGGCCAGACACAACTTGAACTTGCTGTCGTTTCCAGCAAAGGCGCATGGACTTTTTTGTGTGTTTTGATGATTTGCTGCTGCTCTAGGCAGACGTGCATCACAAGTGTGTTTGCACATAGCAGAACTGCACATACCATGGTGCCAAACGTGTTGAGCTGTTGAGGTTGATGACGAAGGCATCATGCGCTTTCAGGCTGACGATAGCTCTTCGGCATGAACGCCGTCCATCCTGTCCATTCGTTTGCAAGTTTGGCCCACTTTTGTTTGGAGCTAAGGCTTCTTTAGCCTTGGGGAGGCACAAACAAGTTTGCCTTTTGGAAACGACCTCGACGAGCGGCCGACCCTCCTCAGGACAATGGCTGGGTTGAAAGAACCACACCAAAGGCCTGATACAGCGGCTTGCTTGCTTGCTTGCTCTAAGTTGCTGCATGACTGGACTAAGGAAGAGAGGCTGGGATTGCCGCGGACAGGTGCTGCCAACCATGTATGCGTGTACATCGTGGTGAAAGGGGAGGAGGCCTGCAAAGTGAATACGGCATGGCTCAACCTTAGCGGCATTTTGATCTCCGCAGTTTCATTGGTTGGAGGACAGGCCACCCAAAGCGTTTGGCCGCTTGCGCCTATCAGTGCTGCTACCTCAAGCAACCGCATTTCAGCAAACACATGCAACGATGTATGACTACCGTAGTCGCATTCATTTGAGCCGTTCTGAGGGGGATGGAGGAACGACCACCTCAGTGGTCACGAGTGACATGTGATCAATCGGTCGTGCAGCTGCAAGAGCCTGAATCGCTGAAAGACTTTGGAGTTTCCTCAGCCAGCCGCCAGCCTTCGTGTTTTGGAGGGTTTGTTGGGCCGAGGCCTCCACAAGACAAACTTTTCAAGGATGACTTGGCAGGTACACGTTTGCAGATTGCTTTTTGCGTTTTGTCAAACACCTTGAACTTTTCACTTTGCATGACTGTATCACTAAACCGAACATTTATGCATATATAAGATATAAGAATGCCTGCGTCGCTCCGGAATATGCAGATTGAATTCTGAGACATGAAAGTGGCAAACCACACCTCCAATACTGATGCAGAACGGTTCCATTACATGAAGTGAACAATTTATTTGAAGAGGCTGCAGGCTTCATTGGGAAGGCTGACTTGCACCATTGTGCAGACATATGCCCTTGCTTTTGCTTGCTTGCGTGCGTCCACTCAAAGCGGTCGGCTCGAGTCTTTACTTAGAAAAGAGAAAACAGAGGCCTCGCTGTAGTGTTCCACAGCCTCTTCCGAAAAAGGGGGCTGCGCACGCCGGCATTAAGCATGGCGTGTGGTCTCATCACACAAATCTCACGGTCGAAAAAGCAAAACACTGATTCCTGCAACCCCTGCAAAAGGGCTAGGCCCAGAAAAGGTAAAAAGTCCCTCTAAAAAGGCGCAGCTCTCGATCCCTGCACAGGTGTCACCTGAAAAGCAAGAAGCGAAAAGGGCAGCGGGGAGACAAATGGAATCCAACAAATCCGGAAAAAACCTCACTCACTCATTGGCCAGAGACACGCAGAGCTTGAGCTTTCAAGAGGCATTTAGCTGCAGTGGTCTGATTTCGCAACATATTGCACGTTTCAGATTACTTTGCCAGTCATTCGCCACTTGGACTGCACACGGCATGTCAGTCTATACGCGCGCCGCAGTGATTGAAGGGATGCCAAAGCTGTTACTTTGGCGCGCGCAGCCTAACTTCAGTGTTGATGCCGAACTGTCTCTGAGAGACTTACACCCACGCGTGTCAGAGAGGACTTTGCTGGACGGCACCCTTCAACCCGCGCCATGAACGATTCAATCCACGAAGACAAACAGCTACGCACTGCATTTGGTGCGACCCAAAATGTTCCATGCGTGTACGCGCAACCATTTCCACTGACAATGAGTCCTTGATCCACTACGCAGGCCAGCACAGCGCCACACCTTGCACGAAGAAGGTGCGGGGTTGGGCTGTTGGTGAGATCAAAGCTACCCGAGCATTGGGAGAGCACTGTTCTGAGTCTCAAATGCAGGTCGCCTTGCATGCATCAGGTGCTTGCCACCCAGAGATGTTGCCAAAGGCCCTGCAGGGGGGCAATGTCTTTCTTTACAAGCTCGTTTGCCACTCAGAAAGCGCCGACAGCTGAGGCCGGATTTTCACAAGCGCCCTCCCATCTTTGATGACCTTGACGAAAGCAAGCTGGACACTCTGCTGAAGGTCAACTAGCCGATTCATGCTATCATGGAGACTGCTGAATTTCGGAATGGCCTGGCGGCGCTCCGCTGTTTCCACTTGGCCAGAGCTGCTGCCAGTGTGTGCCAGGCCGGCCCGAGAGACCGTGGCTCTCTGAGCCTCGGCACCACGGCTCCGCTTGGGAGGTCTCACGGCCGCAGGCTGGCCTCTTGCAAAAAGTCCAGGCCGGGCATGTTCGCGGGCAAAGTACCGATCAAGCTGGGCTTGAGCTGCTGGTCTATATAGCCGGTCTAGCAGCCGGAGCTTGAGCCAAAGCAGCTTCGCTTTGATGCTGTCCATGAAGTGCGCCAGCATGACCATGGTTGCGCGCAACACTGCCACAGGAAGCCTTGTCAAAGTGTCGTTGCGCCGCAGTTTTGGTCGTGAAACGTCTACTGCAAAGCGGACACGCATTTTGCTGTACGGCATGCCTGACCATGTGTCTGTGGGTGAGGTGCGACTGCAAAGCACGTCGGTTCTTCCACGGGCCGGCGTTGCATCTTGCACAGAAAATGCCAGCAGCCAAGCCTGCAAACTCCTGCTGCTGCGGCTCTTGCACTGGTTCCGCCGCTATTGGCGCAGCTTCTGTCTCAGGGCTGTGAAGGTGCCGAATGTTGGCGACAGCGACGCTCCCGCCCAAGAAAGCTTGTTTCCAAGATCCACAAAAACCAGTGAAGCCAGCCCCTAAAGCAAGAAGATCATGATGCAAGAGGTGAAGAAAGCGAGGCCCCAATGTTGTCGGAACCCCACTGTCCGCAGTAACACAAGCGCCTAAGGCGGGGGAGTCACCAAACAAAGTGGCCAGTTCGAGGCGTTGTTGCCCACGTGCTTCTGCAAGCAGAGAAGCTCGAAGCCAAAGCAGACGACGAACTCCCAGCTCTGAAGAGACGGTTGCCAGGCGAGCTCGGCGTCTCAAATCTTGGATGGTCACTGAGCGGTGTTGAGGATCGCCTGCGCCAAATCCTTCACGGCCGAAAAGACGGCGCAAGATTAGGCCCCTTGCTTGTTCCAATTTGTTTGTGTCGGATTGGCTCAGCGGACGAACCTCCAGTGCAGCGAGCAAAGCTTCATTGACAACCGCAGCAAAAGCCAAAGTCCTTTGACAAAGAGAGACCCGCCGTCCGCTAAAAAAACTTCGCAAATCTCGCAAAGCCAGCTTTAGCAGAGGAGATGTGCTTAGTGGTCTCCGCGCTGAGAGAGCCATTGTCTTGTATGTGTGCCCCCAAATACACGACAGTAAGTTTCAGTGGGAAACCGGTCCAGTCTCCAGAAAAAGCCGCGCGTGCTGCAGTGTAAGCGCCTTTCCCACTGACATGCAACAACGTTTCACATTTTCGTTCAGACACAGGCCACGAGGTCGAAGTAAGTCCTGCAGGGCCTTCTGCTGTGTCTCAGTACAGAATTGAAGGTCATGGAGGGTGGTCCCTGTTGTAACACGCACGAGGTCATCTGCGTACGCTGCAACACTAGGCCTATACTGATGGTCGTTGTATTGGACAGCAATGTCTTGCGCTGTGTTGGCAGGGTCATCCTGCCAGGCAGCGACGCATTCATCAAATGCTTGGCGAAAAACGCGGGGGCCAGTGCCGCCACCTTGCAGGACGCCACTATCGAGCTTCATTTGTAGGCCAGATCCATCTGCAAGTGAATTCGGAGGCGTTGGTGAAGGTCAAGTAGAAGTTTCTCCGCAGCAGGTGGGCAGTTGCAGCTCCTGATGGAGTTGGTCTGGTTGAGGGTGTCAAACGCCTTCGTCAGGTCAAACAAAGTGGTGGCGGAAGCAACTTTGTTATTGCGCAATCGGTCCAACCAAGCTTCAACCTGTAGAATGGCATCTCGTCTAGACCTGGGAGGAGCATATCCATACTGGTGGTCAGCAGGGCTGTCAGGCACCAAGGAAAACAAAGCGCTGTAGAAGAGCTTGCCGCCGTCAAATTGATAATGCGCTGACCAGCTGGGCCAGCTGCGCCGCCAGGCTTTGTGGCAGCGGGCAGCCAAAACGTTGTAGCCAAATTAGCTTCAAAAAACATCGTTAATCTTGTTAATCCTTCTGGTGTCCAAGAGTACGAAAAAGGTGCCAGCAGACGAGGCTCAAAGAGCAGCTGCCACGGTTCCGCCGGCAGAGCGCCAGGCGGAGTGGCTCGAAAACGCTTCTGTTTTCGAGCTGCTTTCAGAAAAGTCCGTCCCCTCAGAAATGGCTCCCAAATTGCTCCAAGTCAATGCTCATCAACTTCAACGACGGGAAATGTGTCGTTGAGCTTCCCAAACTTCGTGCATGTGTTGTTCCCATTCACCTGCCGGGATGAATATGGCTGGCGGAGCGGTTCGAGTCACGACACGGCTTGCGCCATGGCCTGCAAGTTGCCTACTGACAGACCATGCTTCACGGGAATCAGTGACAGCCAGAGCATCATTCAAGCGAAGTTCAAGCCTTCTGTCCCAAATTGCACTGTCGACAGCTGCCTTGACACCCCTGCCAAGGCGGGGCAGCGTGCGCCATAAAGCGGCAGGAAGCAAAAAACCAAGGCAACGTTCCAGCGGCGCGCTGTTCGCGCCAGGATGCAAAAGTGTGCCAGCAAAAGAGCTTGGTGGCCACGCTTTTCTCTCAGCAAGTCAAAAGTGTGAGGAAGCAGTTTTTGAGATTTCTGGGTGGGCCGCGTGCCAAAATGGTCAAGGGCGACATGGTGCATAGCTGCTCTGACTTTCTCCCAATGACACTCAAGTTCAGTGGAAGAGTTGGCTGCGCTGACGTCGTTCGCAAAAGGCGCCCAAGCAGCTTGGACGTCACGAAGAAAGGCTGCTCCCACAGCTGGGTCAGGTGTGGTTGACGAGGTTGGCCAAGCAGTGTCCAGGGCTGAAGCAATTTGACAGTGACCTCCACAGGCCAGTGATCACGCGCCAGAGAGAGCTGCCACCGGCGCCCCAAAACCTTGTTCACCCGACATTGTTGAATCCGTGAGCGATATTCAGCTGGGATTGCAATAAAATCTAAGCAGTGCGCTGTACCACCGTCCGGACTCCACCAGGTTGGACCTTGCCCCCAAAAATGTTTGCAAGTATGAGGCTCGAGGCCTTTCAAGCTTGCGCCAGTGAATGGCCGTTGCTGTTAGCGCGCTGCGTTGTAGACCGCCGTGCCCGTTGAAATCGCCCATGACCCAGGCACGAGTGCGTGCAGGCACGGCGTGCGCCATATCAAGCAATGCCTGAAAAAAAGCCTGTCGGAGCGCGACGTCGTCGGTCTCTTGCGGTGCATACGCAGTGACAAAAAGGTCGTCCACGTCGAAGCCGCGCCGTCTGCTGACAACGTGAACGCCGCCAAGTCTGCCAAGAAGCCCCCCTGGAAGGGTCGAACCTGGTGTGAACAAAGGCATATTGAAGAAGCTGGTGACTAATAAGCAGCTGCGCTCCAAGCATGGTGTTGGATGAGGTGCGGCCCCAGCTAGAACAGTCGTAGTGAATCTTGCCAGAGTAGCCCCGCGCAGGCCATTCACTTCTTCCGTCGCTGGATTTCCAACGTGTGCCTTGCAGTGCTGCAACAGTGACCCCCAGTGAGGACATGTCCTCTGCCAGTTCGCAAAGACTGGCAGTTGTAGGTTAGTAGTTTCAGAGATGCTGCCAGGGTGTTGGAGCCAGAGGTGAGAGAAGTTCTGCGGCCAGGCCGCTGCAAGCGCACCACGCCATCTTGACTTCGCAAGTGAAAATGTGGATCACGTTCAAACCACCAATGCCTACGAGCTTGCAGTTTGTCTCTCTCACATAGTTAATGTCACAAGCAGGGAAAAAAGCTGCCAGGCGATCAGCATTGTTGATGAGATTTCCTCTATACCATGTCCATCCTTGCAAGTAGAACAGCCGGAGTGCACGCAAAATGCTTCGTTTGGCTGTAGAGTTTGCATGGTGGTTCCTGCCAGGTCTTTCGTTGTTCAAACTCATGGCAGTTCAGGTTGGGCCCATGCACCCAACCAACCCTCGCCCCAGCATTTAACACTGGGAATGACCCATTGCTGCGCCCCACGGACTTGGACCGTGGCACCTGTGGCCGCGGCGGGCAGAGTTTGAGTGGATAGGGCTTGACATTTGCCCTTTGCAAGTAAAACAACGATGTTTAACTCATTTCAAAAACCCCACATCATCGGATTTTAAGTGTTGGAGACATACGAAGACATCAGCGAGGTAGGATCAGACACCGCGAATACAACCTGGACACCCAAGTGGCTGTGGGTCAAAACCAGGATGCCTTGGTATACCTGGCAGGTGAGGCTACATGGTGCCAGGGCTCCAGGTTTTGATCCGTATTTGTAAATAGGAGACACCTGCAAGCTAGAAAGATCACTGTATACGAAGAATCCATTGCCATTAGTTGGAGGTGCCACAAGCGCAAACCAAACTCTTATCATCAAAGGAATGCAGAGCGTATTGTCAGAGCAGTGTGGAGTGCGAGTTGGGTTGCTTTGCAGTTACATTGGGGAATATATATTCTGGGTGCACCGTCCTGGCTGTGTAAGGTGCGTATATGTGAAGAGACGTCCAAGAGCGAGAGAGAGAGAGAGAGAGAGAGAGATAGAGTCGGGAAAGAGGCAAGCAGCGATTGGCAGGCGCACAAAAGAACATGCTGAACGCAGGTACAGAGCAGTGCAGACTTCCAGAGAGCTAGTCCAGAGATGCACTACACAATTACCGCAGTACCTTTCACCACGCTACAAATCACTCCACTCCACTTCACCTCACCACTGTACATTTCACCACATCACCATCACCCATTGCTCTTCTTGGTTGCTTCAGGCTGATCGGACCTGATTAGGCTGATCGGACCTGATCAGCCACGGAGCTTTGCCACCAATACCACACGTGCACCTTCCAACCACGGTGGCAGAAGACGGAATACCGTTTGTGCTCGCCAAGAGTGTGACACCAACTGAGGAACCGTCATTTTCAGACGAGGCTTTCCAGCGGCTTTTGCGTATGTCCCTAGGACTGTCCACCCATCGCAAGGATCAAGAGGGCTGGGCTACAGCTACTGAGCTGGCTGGGCTTGCGAAAAGAAGAAAAAATCACTACGCGTTGCCGCCTCACAACCTCTCAATACTACACTTGCACCACACCATACCACAGAGCGCTACCCCTTACTTCTCCATAATGCAGTTTACTACGCCGCAAATAATCGCCTCAATACACTTCACCGCATTGCAACTTACCATAGAAGTGCCACCCTGGAAAGTGCAACTATGGACAATCGAGGGCTGGAAAAACAGGTTTCGATGGAATGCGCCCAACAGCTCGCTGATCTTGGATTCGTGGAAAGGGATTCCATGCAGCGCATGCTGACCCTCCTGGCTGACCCTCCTGGCCGTAATCCAAAGCAGATCCAGAATTTCCAAGCTCTACGACTCTACGACCACCGGGTGCCAAGGCGATCGCAATTCCATGGAAACTTCAAGTTAGTCTGCCAACTGCAGCTCCACCTCGAACAGCCTTCCCAGAATGCCATTTGGAAGGTCACCCGGGTTGAAGGCCAATGCAATTGTGGATCTCTTTGGCGGAATGCAGTGAAGATTCAGTCCTGCTTAGTGACACGGATGCTCCGGCGCCTGGCGCCTCTTTTTGCCCCTTGGCATGTCCACCATGGGATGCCCACCATGGGATGCCCACCATGAACAACAGTGCGCTTCAGAGTTCTCGCTTTGTGCTCTGAACGGGATCACACCAGCAAAGGCTACTGACCAGTGAAGGAGCACACGTGTCTCACCGAAGCAATTTTTGGGAGCCTTTGAACTTTGGCTGGCTGGCTGAGTTGGACAAAGCATTTTGGCGATGCACAAAACCATTGGTTCGTTGACATACTCATATGGCGTGCGCACTGGCCTTTTGGTACACCAAAGGCGATCTGCCTGGTCCAGGACCATCCGAAGCTGGGTCCACACATTCACTGGCGTGGGCGTTGGGCTTACATTTATTAGTTTTTGGCTCAGAGCAGCATGCCACATGGGCGGCCCCTACGGCGGCCATTACACGGCTTGGTTGCGAAATGAGGGAGAAGGATGGCCGTTTGCTGACAACAACCAACTGCAGCAGCACAGCCGCCTGCCGCCGAAAGTGTTTCAGGAGGCTTGGTGTTGGTCTGTGAGACACCTGATCTGACGGACACAGCGCTGGGCAATCCAGCCGATCGTATCGGCGACATGGCGGCGCAACTTATCGCTATTACCTACCACTACATGGCACTGCACCACGCCAAACCTCACCACATCACAAAAAGCCTTTTTGCACTCCAGCACATGACGTCGAAAGTCACCTTAATACATGACATCACATTTCACGTCGCAGCACCCTTTGGACACTTTCTGCTCTTGATTCTGCCCGAGACTACGTGGTAGAATGACCGGCTTCGACAAAATATGACTGCGTGGCACTATCAGCGCGACATGTGACGGGGCTTTATCAACAAATATAATCATTCGTACGCACCACACACTCAGGATAAGAGTGTGTACGATATGAATGCGGCATGCCACACCCCGACTTCGGTATGAAACCTGAGAATATGGGGTCAAGAAATAGAGGCAAGGCGGCGAACCCAGCTCAAAATCTAGAGTCAAGTTTGAAGTTCCAAAAGACTCCGAACGGTCCAGGCTCCAAGTTTTCAAGGAATGCATGTCTGCCGACCTGAGATCAACCTAAATAACAGCCTTGGAATTAGAGTGGGACGTAGCTATCAACATTCACAAGTAGAGCAGGTACGTCACAGTGATCAGCCATGATATCCGCATGTACTGTGGCCGCTTTGTTGGACACAGTACATGGATGGCCCCCTGCTTTCTGAGACCAAAAGGTAACCTGTGAATCCAAGTGTACACACACAAACACTTGCGAGTGTCCGTCTCGCAGCTCACAGCCCTTCCACTGGTGGGGTACTGGAGATTTGAAGAGTGAGAAGCTAGAGAGAATAACATATGTACACATGACAAAAGTTGGTAGCAAGACATGAAGAAACACACGACAACATGGCATCTAATTCCGAGTTACCACACTCGGTCTGGAATTTTGAAAGGTCCAAGGACACTCTTGTATTCACTAATGTCTTTACTTGGCGCTGAAAGACCTAACAACGACTCTCGAACTCACGTTCACCCAAGAGAGGAACTGAATTCTTGTGCCAATCATTCGCAGGCACCCAACATATCTGGAAGCCTTGGACAACATGAAATGCCGAGATCAAACATACGCAGTTTGCACCTTGTATTGTATATCATCAACGGATTTTAGTAAAGTGCTTTGCATGTTCCGAAATGTTTTTCAGAACATCGATTTACAGATCAACTCTTCGAAGTTTCATCAGGTGCCATGATGGGTGCAGTTGGGTTAGAAATGCTTGTGGTTTGACAGAATCTGATTTTCATTTCCAGGCTTTCTTCTTGGAAGTGCAAGGGTGGTAAGACTCGAGGATTTTGATTCGATGTTGCCTTCAAAGCAATATTGAAGACTTTCATGTGGCAAGCTTCGGGGGTATGCAAATGACCACCCAATAATTCAAAACAGACATTCATCTATATATTCAGGACAAGCAAGCGAGAAGCAACAGCAGACTCGATGATGAGGGTTCAAGCGACGCAAACGCGAGATCCTCATTCAAAGAGCTTGCTAAGAAGGTGCGGCGCAATTCGCTGATCTTGTTTGAGTTGCCAGCTTTGCTCGCGTACATTCTTGCATGCAGCATGCCAACGCAGATGGAAGTCATGGAAGAATTGGTGGTAACTTCCAAAGGCAAAGCTTTAATGCCTAATGCTCAGCACTGGATGTTCAGGCAATATGTTTGATATAGTCCTGCTTTGCAGAGGACCAAGCCAGGATCTGTTCTTTGTCAACCTTGCACGGTGTGGAGCCTGAGTTAGCACCATGCCATGCCCACAAGAACACTTGCCTTGCCAAGGGTGAACGTATTCTCCAGATTGGCCACCCTGGAACAGAAGTGAAACGTAGCGGGTCACCCAGCAAACACCATTATATATGCAGTTTTGCGAAAAGGAACACCGCTCCGCAGCAGCACCTTCCAGGCAAGCAACCACCGTTGAAAGACCGCAAGGAGGTGCAAAGCAAAGTTAGCAGCTTTTACAAGTGCAGATTTTCCACGTTCCTCATGGTTCGAAATTCATTTGGTTCTGCATTGTCCTGCATCACTGGTTCACCTCCTAGTTCATCGATTTTAATTTCCCAGCAGCAAACATTTGAGCTGGGAATTTCTTCTGAAGGCTTTTGCCTTACTCCAGAGAATCTCATACAACTTCGTCTTGTTCCAGGCATTCAGGTGATACAGGTGTAGTGCCGTCCCTGGTTTGATTCTCTGGACAAGATAAATAAGAAGCGCATGGAATTCCTCTATTGACTCGATTCTGTGAAGATCCCGGTCTTAAGACAGTCGACAGTCTCTTTATATATATCATATATATATATATAAATTCCATTACAGTAAACTCCTTAGCACATTTGGGCAAGCTTTGCAACACAGACCGACCCTTCTAATTTCTGGATGGCATCCACCCTCGAAGTTTTGACAGCAGAATTCGACAAGCCTTACTCGTACCTCAAATTCTCAAATCTCGATCGTGACTTTATTCTTTCTCAATGAGCTGTAAGCTGTGAGTCGGCTAGCTGGTGCAGATGAAGCCGTTTCTGGTTTAATTCCAAGTTTGGTTTCAAAGCTGTTGTGCATTATATCTATAATCCCAACTTAGTGTGAAGGTGTTTTAGTGTTCATGCTTTGTGAACGCCTGCACTTTGTAATCGCCTTATACTTTCCAGTTTTGGTGTTGTTTTTTGTTTTTTGAGTGATTGTTTTGCAGATGTCATTGTTTCATAGTGCTCATTCCTGCTGAGGTATACTGCCACATCGATATGCTTACAGCTAGGTGCCTCCCTGCTGCCGATGAGGACTTAAGCACACTCGAATCAGTGGCTTGGGGCTTGGCAATGAGGGTGAAAGCTCAAGCCAGGATGGCCTTTGCGACGTTTCTTACGAAATCAGGGCCTGCAATCTTAGCCAGTTTTTTTTCAGCTTATTTGGCACCTACTTTGCGCTTGCTTTGCACTCGACCAGAGGTTGGTGACAAGGCTGTGCTTTATGACGATACGCCACTTCGATTCTTTGCTAAATCTGAGTTCAGGTTGCATTTTGAACCGTGTGTGCTTAGCCAGCATGGTTGGGACCAGGATGGCCACAAGCTTCATGCGTCTGCATGCGCAAGGTGAGCTGATGGGAAACCGTTGCTCAGCCCCTTGCGCACCCTTCATAAGGTATGCAGCTTTGCCCCTTTATGGCAACAATTCAAGCTCAAGATGTGTTGAGCTCCCAAAGCTCAAGTACAGAAGATGATTGGATTCCTTTTTTCCATCACCGTGCACATACAGCCGTAAGAGTTTGGGTGAGAGCGACCAAGCCAGGAGGTCATCTACATGAATCCACATGAGGTTGTTTCCTGTAACTTGGCAGGGAGCTGATGTGCACAAGGTCCACTTCTCTCCCAATCAGGAGCCCCTAGTAGCATCCTTTGCTCCTAGTAGTAAGGCCAGGAGCCCTTAGTAGCGTCCTTTGCTCCACAGTTTCTTTTCTTTTGCGCACCATCTCTGTGCGCACTCGATCTGCACAAAAAAGACATCGTTTGTCCGACGCGCTTGGAGCTAAAGAGCCGGCAGACTTTCTCTCCAGCCAGGTCGCATTGACAGCTCCCTTGCACACAGTTCAGGAAGACTCGAGGCAGCTCCCATGCCCAAAACACTGAACCAAACAAAGAAGCCCACAAACGAAGCAGAACACTCAGGGCCGAGCCTGCGGGGTCCACAGACTGTTTCTGCGCACCTCAAACCTGGACTTGTGTCTCCATTCGACGGCAGATTCAGGGGTCGCACCCTGGAATGTGCTATACCAAAGCCACATTTGTCGCCCTTTAGTAACAAGGGCATCGCTACTAGTAACAAGGGCATTACTGCAACAAGGGCATCGCTACCTTCGTTGCGGACATATTTTCTCAATGTATGTGATGCAGGGGGTGAGGGCGAATTGAATCCTTTGGCTCTGATTGACACGAATCCTTTGGCACGAATCCAATGGTTTCATGGTGATACAAATGGGGACACCCATGTGCATACGGTACATGCTTTTCCAAACTCTGGGTTATTCATCTAGTACCCTCAGTAGAGCTTAAGCTGTTTGCTTTGACGTTTCAGTTCACATTTTTCAGCCAGTTCCATTTTGTCACAGTGACTAGACCGTAGCCGTAGGATTGAGAACTCAGGAGGGTGCCCACCCTCGAACTTAGTCAAAGGGACTGACTCCGGTGTACAGCCATCCTAGAAGTATAACACGGATGCAAAGTCCGGAGTTTTGTTCTAGATATCATTATGCGGAAAAAACCAATTCAATTGATGGACAAGGTGCAGCGAGTAGATGCAGAAATTCCAACAAACACGGACGGGTGAGTCCAGGCTGGTCATACATACGCACATAGACAGAGATGTAAGAGCATGTCCGAGCTGAGGATCACTCAATCCCATCTTTATGCACCGCATGGTCATTGGGCCAGTTGAAGTGGAGGTGCCGTAGGGCGGCGTGGTCTGAAATGCTGGTGCGGTGCATGTTTGTTGTGTCCAGCCACAAGGCTGATGCTGAAGGTGAGTTGCGGGATTCTAAGATGCCTCCTGGAACCCGTGCTATTGCAACAACAATCAGATTCAGGTTGGACCTGCCACCAATTGTGATCAAACTGCCTATGCCTCAGAGCAGTCGGACTTGATAAAATGGACATGTGACATGTATGTATTTGTGAAGGCTAGACAAAGATGAAGGCAGATTTGGCACAGACGAGTTTGAGCTTCTGGGCCGAGCCGTGCGCCAACCCGTGTTTTAAGGACATGGGCATAGCATGCAAAATCAATATTCAGATATTGTGTTTTTGAAATGCAAGCCAGGTTGTTCAGAATCCGCTATTCTTGGACAAAAAGGAGGTGGTCATTTGTGACGAGCAGGACGCGCATTGAGAATAAGCCTGATACTTTCAGCAAGATGCAAACACATTCAAACGTTCCCCTAGGGTAAGCCGCAGCAGCTGGATGTGGATTCCATCCACACACCAGTCAACTTCTGAGTTTCTCCCAAGGACCGTTACCTGTTTTGCTTTGTGGACAGTTGTGTATTTGGGTACAATCCAATCGTTGTTGGACAAAAATCAGAGTAGTGTTCTGATCGAAGGTCTTGATCATTGACCGCTTGTGTTTTGGTTTGATTCTATGGATGCTGCTGTTGTTACTGGTCGACTCGGTCGACTTTGCTCTGCTTTAAAGTCCAATGTCGCTCGAGCTTGAGCCAAAGGTCATGGTCGTTTTGACCAAGTGAGGTTGCGTGCTGGAATTTGCACTGACCACTATTTTAGCTGTGGAACCAGTGGATTTCAGCCCCGTGTCGCTCACGAAGCTTTTGCTGCAAAGCTGAACCCTCTTCAAGGATGCTCCATTTTCCATGCTTCATCACGTAGCGGAGGTAGTTGCCACGAGCGTCCTTGGTGAGGCTGTCAGCCAACATAGTTCGTCCATCTATCCAACGGATGCTTCCGTTGAGCTCTTGGATCTCCTGTTTGATCAGGGCCACATCAATGGAAGTGCGCTTGTCCTCACATTGAGATGCTGGATTGGTGTCTTGACTGCGTCGTAGAGGGACTTGGAGTCCGTGATGCACAGGAAGGGTAGCTGTGCAACTTCTTCCTGCCAGCGCCTTGCTGACAGAGACAACCCACGAGCTTCCAGGATCAAGACACGGAACCAGTGTACAGAGCCAAGACCACGACCAGAGGCGCTAGTAATACTGCATCTCCCACGCGATCAGGTGGAACGCAACCTGCGTCCAGCAAAATGCTAAAGCAACAAAGGAATGATCCTCAGATGAAGCTTCATACTCATATCATCTCATATCCAAGAAGGTGACATGTACATGATTTCAACAAATGTAACATTTGCAAATGTTTCAAACCATCTTTACCACCCAAAACAAACCCCGTAAATTCAGGTAGTGGTCGATGTCCCTGATCGCCAACTCGAAGAATAGCGCTGCCAATCGTTGAGCATTTTCGATCACCGACCCTGCTGAAGTCCAATGCAGCTCCCGAGGAAGAATGCCAACGCTAAGAGCGTAGGCGCACAAGATGCAGGCAATCAAACTTTTGTTGCGCTAGTCGGGATCGATTGGCAGGGTCCCCGGGAGCTCGGCCCATGTTCACCTTGTGAGTGTGGTCTCTATGGCAAGTCACGGTCAGGGCCGCTGCAATCTGCGAATTGTTGGTGAGGAAGCCTGATCGTTTTCTCGCAGGATTACCGGCTGTGCTTACCAATCCAAATTGACATTGATCAACTCTGGCCAAATAGTTGTCGTTTCTAGCAAGCAGTTGTTGAACACATTTCTCACTCCACGAACTGGCTCCCCATGGATGTTCAAACACATACTGTGAAGCGTCCGAGCACGCCTCTGTTCGATATCGAGTATGTATACTCAACTGCAAAAGAGTACTGAACATGGTACATGGTGGTGCCAACAAAACGAGCCCAGGTCGCTCTGTATGTAAATACTCACGCGCATGCTGCTGCGCTGCTTTGCCCAAGAGCATCACCGCAGAGCTTTTCCAGTTCATTTGATTTTCCCGGACGCGCAAGGACCCCAGAACTGAAATATTTGATGTCGGAATGGGCCAACGCGGCAGAAGGGCAGGTGTTTGATGGCAGAGACCTGTGGCGCAGATTGGGCGCTACACTCAGCTAGATGGAGCCTGGGCCAAACGCCGCAGAGCGCTCCAAGTGCCTTCTATCTTCAATTTGCCAGTCACCCTGGATGGAAATGAAACAAAAGAACGATGCAGTACTCAGTCATTGGTTTGCTCTGTCATTCGGGCAATGCGCACCAGAGCGGGCATTTTTATGCCCTTTTCTTTTCAGAGAACTCTACTGGATTGTAGATGATGGCTCCTCCCCAAGAGCCATCCCAGTTCTCAGTGAGAATGTAAAAGCTCAGATTGCGCAAATCTGGGCCATACCCTCCAGTGTGCTTTTGCCTGCGTCACTCAAGAGTGATTTTCCCACAGGCAAGTCGAAAGGAAGGGAAGAGGAAGAAACTGCGGCTAAGCGCAGGTGCCAAGAAGGCATCCACTTCGACTTTGCCAACGTGACCAACCCCGGCCAAAATGTCAGGCAGTGGTTGATGAGCAGGGAGAGAACTCCCATCTTCATTGCTGAGACGCACCTTGGCCAAGAAGATCGCGAGAAGACGCTGCAATGGATGAACGCGAGAGGCCTAGGGGCCATGGGTGCACCGGCTGCAGAGAGTGCCAAAGGAGGCGCCAACGAGGGTCCTGTACCCGCTGCATTTGCATTTTCATTTTGCCCATAAACAGATTGTAGAGGGCTGTGGATGGTTCGCCGTCACGTGGAGTTTTGAACAGTTTGACGTGGTCATCGTCATGGCTTACTTCAAATGCGGGGAGGGCATGCAAGGGCACACCAATGCGCTCCCTTGGTCCGGACTGCTGACTTGTTTCTGGCCTCCAGAAACCTGTGGTAGTCACGGGGGACTTCAATGCCACCTCTGAAGAGCCCAGGACTACAACAATGGCTCAGATCATGCAGGTCCAGGTAGTAGCAACCGGCGAAGAACTTGCAACGCCGGAAATGAGTTGGATTGGGCATTGGTGTCGACCTCCTTGGCGCCGGATGTTCAGGTGAAAGCCAACTGGATGGTGTCCTTTCGGCCTCATGCAATGCCCACCCCTACAATAATAACACCAACAAATAGGGGCGAGTGAGGTGCAGGTATAGTGGTTGGCTGAGACTGCCAGCAGCCTGACCCCCCACTATGGGGAGGGGCACGATCCTGACCCGCTCTGAAGAGGAGGCAGCTTAGCTTTCTGGGCACACGTTGAAATCAGACTGCAACAGTGCCTTGATCAGACAAGTCGTGAGCCCAAGTACAAGGCACGTTTGCAGACATTGGGTTGGCGTTTAGCTGAACATTGGCGCCCAGATGCACGAGTCACGATAGAAGGTTTCCACATGTTGTTTGAGATGCTTTGGCGCCAGCGTGATGATGAGCGCATCCATGTCTTGCTCAGCTACGCTAAGCAGCAACGTGAACTGCACCAAACCGAAAGCTTCGCCCTGGAAACAGAAGAGTACAGACAATGGATGAGCCAAGCCACGAGAAGGGGCTGCAGGGGCCTGTTCAGGACATTGAGAAGGGACGAGATGCCATATTTGCGACCTTTTCAAGACCGCCCAAGGGCGGAAAGAATGCCGCACCACAGCGTATACAACGTGGCCACAAGCGCAATCGGCCTCTCAATGACACTGGATTTGGCAGCGTTGCAATCAGCGAGGCACCCCATCGGCTGGGTATCATGGCCTGTTCCTCGATCTGTTGCAGTAGTGCTTTCAAATCCGTCATGGCTGCATAGGGCAGGGCTTTCAAAAAGTCAAACCCAACTCCGTCCAACCCAGGTGCTTTGAGCGCCATCTGTTTGATGGTGTGCCACAGGTGTGCCTCTGTGAGCGGCGGCAACAGGGCTGATCTTCTTGTCCTTTCTTGATGAGCTGGTCCATGCAGAGAATCCGAATCTGCTCTGCTTGCGCTTGCCAGATAGCTCCCCATTGCTCAACTCTGCTGAGAGCCAGAAACGCTCAAACCAAAGCGTGGGACGGAATGCCTGCAAGTCGCCCTGAAGAGAGCTTTCATGACCGAGGACCATCAAGCTCACAAGCGCACTGTGGTGTCAGTGCTACTTGACATGTCCAATTTCTACGACCGCGTCCAGTAGGAGCAATTGGCTTGATCATATCCGGCTCTTCATGCTGCTCTGGCCATGCAAGTATACTGTGGCAACCGAATTTTGGAGGCTGAAGGTGAAGCGTCCGAACCATTGTGGACAAAGAATGGAAACTTGGCTGGAGACCCACAAGCGCCGCTAGCTGCCAAAGTATACCTCCACCGAGCCTTGAAGGAGTTCAGCAGAAAGTGGATTGATGAGCTCAGCTTTGATGTTGTTGAGCGTGATCCAAAGAATGCTGTCCGCGTTGCAGTTCAAGCATATGAACTTGTCAGGGCTGAACTTGAGAAGGGCAATTTGAAGGTATCGTCACGCAAGACAGGAACTCATGAGCTTCCATGGACGGAAGCTCTCCTGCAAGCATCTTCTGGATCAGAGTAGTCTTGCTTTCAGGGCCACTTCATTGCCACCCTTCAGAGTGACCGTGGCCTTCCCCGGGCATGCTTCTTCTTTGACCTCAAGCAGATCAGCATACTTGAGGTGTTTGGTAATGCGCTTGCTGCATTGTTGGCACTGGAGCCCCCTGAGCACTGGCTGCCATTGGTGCCCATGTGCCTCACTGCTGTCGCCAATGTCCAAGAACAACTGAGTCTTCCTGTCTCTGGCTTGTTTCCTTTGCTCTTTCCCTTCCACTTTGGCCTTGTGAGGGAAATGGGCCTGGTCTGCCATCAAATGCTTGATCCTCTGGATAGCCAGAGGTGCAACACGGGCATACCGCGGGTCTGTGATGCGGACTTCACCTTCCACTTCACTGCGTCTAAGAGACAGCGCTGTCTCCTTTGCCACTTTCGTGGCATCCTTCATTCTGGACTTGACCGTGTAGAAACCAGGTGGCAGGTCGTTGATCTGCTTGAGGCTCACGCTCAAAGGCCGGACTCGGCTGGGTTGGTCACGCGTGACCAAATTGTTGAGGCGCAGGAATACTTCACGGTGTTTGGCCTGAACCCATGCTTCTCAAGTTCTAGTGGACAGGACCTGGACCATGATTTGCCTGGACAAATCTACACACGCAATCAATCTCAAACCATAGAACCATGCTCGTCCCAATAACTGCTTGCCAGGGAGGACCGTGGTGACTGCGCCCTTCCGATACAATTCTCCATCAATGCGCGTGCGGTGAACCAGCGCCACGCACTGGTACGCGAAATGCCTATGGAGGCGTGCTTCATCCTGAGTGGTCCACGACCCCCAGGCTTGAACGGCAGCACCACCTGTGGATATCTCGTATCTGGGCAACTCAAATAGCCCTTGGGACAAGAAATCCAAGTTGATGCACTCCTCAATCTCTTGCTTGTCTTCAGCGTCCATTGACGGGAAATGCTTCTGCGTTTCTGGGCAAAGCCAGATGACATGCACCACAGTGGCTGCTTGTTTGCAATGTGGGCAAATCATATGACTGCCTTCTTGGCCATCAGCCATCTTGTTGAACAAAGAGCCTGCAGGTTTGTAGGGCAACACTGCTATGTTTTGGCAGCTTGCAGTCCAGCCGGCGCCACGAACGGGATCCAATCTAACGGTTGTTGTACTTCTTGCAGATTGGAGCGCTTGTTCAACTTCATCACCGTCTCCCACTTCTGCGCTCTGTCCAGCTCTTGTTTCAAGAAAAGCCAGTCCGCGCGCATGTTCAACTTGCAGTCAGGTTCTCCATCGTGCCCTGGTTTGGTCCATTCATCGTACCTGTCTGCGCTCCATCCATGGTCCATCAGGTAGCACTGTAGGGCGGCAACCGGACCTTTGGCATTCGGCACGTCGCCATGGGTATTGAGCTTGCTGCAGCCGAGTTCGATGGTATTGCCAAGCTTTGTCTAGGTCTCTCTGCAAAGCTTCCGGCCTTTCCAAATCCTTCGGCGCAGTTTGACTTGATCAACAAAGGCCCCATAGTCCGGATCCCTATGCCTGGGCTGCGTGTCATACACAATGTCAATGTTGCCTGTTTTGCGCGCGCCACGGATACGCCTTCTCACCTGCGGCACTAGCCCCATGGCTTCACGCCCCCAGTTTGCTCCCGCCAAAACGTTGCCTTTGTACAGCCACAGGCGGATCGCTTTGGTTGGGATCTTCAACGTGTTGGAGCTTTTTGTTCTTTCTGGCCGCTTAGCCTCTTCTCTTCTTCGGCGAAGCTGCCACGCAGTCAATGCCAAGGTCCCGCAGCATGACATCGTGGACGGTGAGCTGGTCCTTTAGCCGCCTTCAAGCCTCTGAATTGGAGACCACGAAGCAGCCCGCAAACCAATTACATTGTCTGCTTTGCGAAACACAGCAAGAGAGAAACTCCAGAGCATGGCCTGCCAGCCATGCTGGAACCAGATGCATCAGGAGGCAAGGGCACCCCACACATGAGTTGTGGCGGAAAGGTGTCTGCCGGAAGTGCCAAGCCCATTGTGTGGCACAAGGTGGAGAAAAGTGGACACCCAGCAGAGCGGTGTTGAAAAGGTGCGGAGGTGACGACAGTCAGCAACGACTTCCGGCACTGTTCAAGGCCCAAGCGGCCGATTGAGCCTGCGGAGTAAAAGAGACGAGGAACAAAGAATAGACTGTAGTGCCCGAAGCAGCACCAAACGGGAAACACATTTGCTGACCCATAGCCATGGACCCTCGAGGGTCGTTTTTGACATTTCTATTGAGGGTACTCTATATGTGGTTATATAAACCATTGTTTTTGGGCAAATAAACGCTGGGTACCTTGATTTTATACAGACCAATTTATAGAGAATCAGCAATGTCCGCTGCTTTATCAGGGACCCCTGGGGCCCACAATAGAATTAAGGCACTTGCTCTATGTTCTCAACTTTATCGACCTGATATGGCTATTGGAGTGGGTAACTCTAGAGTGGACCACCTCGAGAGAGCATGTGTTCTCAAAAGGTCCAGATTGCAACCGTGAGGGGTGTGATTCTATATTCTGAAACTTGAAACCTTTTGTTCCTCCTCTGGGTGTCTAGGTTTTATAGTAAAACACTGGGGCGCACAAATCAGATGTATAAAGTAACCACCCCAGAGGGGGTAGGGGAATTCCTACCCCTATGAAGAAATTTGACAGAAGATGAACACGAAAGAAAATGAATGAACCGCAGTGAAACCCAGTCCTAAAAACAGACCAAGAAAGAGTGAGCGGGTGTGCTGTTTGATTTGTGCATCTGGTGGTAGCAGGGCAGGAGCTGTCTGAAAGGCAGCCTTTTCTGTTTTGTTAGCAAACGCACTCGGTGTCCTTTTTCGTTCATTTTCTCTATGCAGTTGAAGCCTGTCAAAGGTTTGGTACTCGCTGGAGTCTGAGGGCCAGACGAGGTTCATTCGATCCAATGCTGGCGCCGCCCATCCCTCAGATGTAAGTAAGCCTTTGCAAAGGAGGTGAGAGGAATCGAGAGCAACCCTTAGCACATCGGGGTACATGGTCATAACACCTGCAGACTTGCGATGAATCTTGGAAACATCGGCCTCGGCTACTCCTGGCGGCAGGCCGAGCTGTGGAAAACATGGAAGAATAGATTTTAGAGAGATGCTGGTTGCAACGGCAGGTTTTTCTTTCTGTCCACGCTGGAAGACCGCGGCTGGCGCGGTAGACTTTACCAGACACAGGCCTTTGCAACAAGATGCCAACAATAATTTATGAGAATGTTTATTCAGCCAGCGTCTGCAGAACCTGCACCATGACCAACATCAGGGCAAAAGACTCTGTGCCAAACTCAGTCATATCATATCATATCATTGAACAGCACAAACTTGCACACATCCTACCCGCTTATCACGCGCCGTATTGCCTATGCATTGCTAGATCACACATGTTTTGGGGCTCTTATTACACTTTAGAATTGCAGCTAAAATCAATCAAGCTGCTTGCAGGTCAGCTACAATATTACACTGGACGTGCTTGGTCTCAGGCTAGTTGATGTTCAACAGCTGGCACGTTGTTGTGGATAGAAACTTGCTGGTCAGGAGCATCAGGGAGTCCTTATTTCAAGATGACATGAAGCTCCAAATTTCGCGACTTTGGCACAATTGGCACCACATCCAACAATTTTGAAGTCAGTGCGTCCGTTGTTTGTAGGTCGTACTGGACAAACAGCGAGATGTCCACGCTGAGCTTGGATCGAAGCCGCGTACGGAAGGGGCAGCTCGGTTTGGCATTTGCCAGAGATTCCTTTACTTTGCCCGGTTCGACCGAAAAAACGACACCGAGGTTAAATGGCAACTCCTTGGACCGTACCTTTCGGGGCGAGAAGGCGACAGGGGGGTAGGACTAGAGACTGTCGCTTGATAAATTGTTTGTCATCTTGGTCAGTGGTAAATGTTGTGAGAAGCCTTGCTAAGTCTAAGTCGTTCCTCAGGTTGAAGCAGAAAGGTTCAAGCAGCGGGCGAAGGGTTTGCTTGACTTTCAGGTGAGAACTCGCTTTCTTGGCATTCTTTGAGCTTGCAGTTTATGATATATATATATGAATGCATTTACATGAAGTGCTTACTGGAAGAAGCAGGTTGAATGCTTTGTAAATTTGGTTGCAAAATGGTACTGGCTCTAATCACCTAGCAACAAGTTTTTGCATGTTTGCATGCTCTTGCTTTCCCGTTGCTGCTTTGGCACAAGTTTTGTGCTTTTTGCCTTTGCGTTTTTCCTCCTGATGTCGTGACCTTAACAACTCAGTAGAATAGATCTTTGTAAGCCTACCTACAAAATCATTTCACCGGCCTCTGCACTGAGGTCGCAGACATTGAAGAGAGAGAGGAATCATCGTGCATGGAAGCCAGATGCGGCATCTTGTCCTAGTGTTTATTTGCACGTTCGGTTTTCTGCCACCCCATGCTCGTTCGTTTCTAAGTTTTGACATTTGCTGATATTTTGATGGAGAAGATTCGCCAATTGTACCGCGTTTTTTTTCCTCGAGATCCTAGACTTATTGACATAATATGCTTGAGCATCGCTAGCCCACAGAAAGTTTTACACGGGACAGCTTCTAAAGCATGGTGAAATGCAGGAGAGTCCAGATAAGAAAGCGCACATTAAAGGATAGAATGACATCGAGTAACTGAAGAGGCAAAGAACAGAGCAAAGGCAAAGTAAAGAGTGCTTCCTTGGGCAACTCTTCTTTCATAACTATCTTGTGCCTTTCATTCCGGTCACATTCTCCTTGAGTACTGGTAGCATTGCATCTCAGACTTTTCTAAGGCGTCAGTAGCCGTGATTGGGTGTGCACTCGCAACTGTCTCTGCAGTTCGATCAAGACATGCTTCTTGACTCTTCAAAGTTAATGCTAAGAAGATTCCGCAGTTGTGCGTTGAGTTGTGTCATTTCTTTTTTCATCGGTAACTTTGGCCTGGCCAAATTGGAATGTTGCTCGAGGAGTTTGCATTTGCTGGACCCAGTGGTGGACGACATGCCTACCCTGCAGCAGCTCGAATGCATTTCAAGACTGCCAGCGGTGCCCTCGGCCGTGCAGCCTTGAGGTTGTATCTCAAGCTGCTCCAGCGACACCTGCCGGAAGGGTGAGGAACCTGGTCCTTTTGAACCCTTGCTGCGTTTTGACGTCGTGGTCATTCCCAATTCCCAAGCCTTAAAATCTTGCCTTTCTTTAAACTCAGACGTGTTCCCAAAAGCTGCTGCCAGGTACTTCGAAGGGTTCAGGATTGTTCCGTCCCTGCCATGTTCGCTCTGACTGGTGCAGCATTTGCACAACGTCTAAGAGGACTGAAGCAGCACTTCAAAGTGTTTGAAGTCTTGTTTCCCAGCAAATTGTGCCAGGAGCAAGAAGCTCTGCAACTGCTCTCCGCGCGCGTGGTGGGGCCATTTGGCTCAAGAGTTAATTTCTCTTGAGATGCAGATGAACTGCGATTGACTGGATTGTTGAGCTCAGCATCAAAAAAATGAGCAAGTTGCCCAGGCCGAAGATTACTACCAGGTCTTGGGTGTTAGCCGGGATGCGTCTGAGAGGCGGACGAGCTTCTTTGTGAATGCACATTTGCTTTGTGTTTATGCAACCAATGTATTTGGCATGAAATGTATGTCAGACATTCCTGTGTACTTACTTCTAGGGATTCTCATGCGGGTTCATGACAACTTGTCGGGAGAGTAGATAAATGAAGATAGATTCATAGGCAGATAGAGAGAAAGTAGATGAATGAAGAAGAGATACAGAGATAATGAAACTCAATGATGGATACTAAGGTACATTCGGCCAGAGTACCCCCATAATCCCCCATATATATTCCATTTTATGTTTTGCGCAATTGTTTCACTATGGCACTGAGAGCACTCCGAATGCCAGGGATCTCAAAACCGCTTTCCGCAAGCTTGCGCGCCAATGGCATCCTGTGTATTCCTCAAGTTGATCAAATGATGAAGCTTCGGGTTCTCATCAAAAGATTGAAGTTATCACGCTTTGATTTCGAAACTTACCTTTTGCCAACGATTTCTGGTGGAAGTGTCTTTGCCTTACCACGGAGCTGGTACACAAATTTTGATAGGAACAGGTTAAATTGGACACAGCTGGCTGACATCATTTTTTGGCTTGGCCAAGGACGTGAACAAGGAGCCTGGTGCGCAAGAAAAGTTTCAATCGATAGCAAAGGCATATGAGGCCGTTTGAGTTTCTTGTGTCTTTCTGGTGTTTCATTGGATCGTTTTTATTGATTGTTATATATACAGTGTTTAGTTTAGGCTGTGAGTAGTCGCAGGGGAAGGTAGTAAGATGAGCTTACTGGCAAGAGACAGTTCTACATGCAACGCAGAAGAACCCTCACTGTATGAAACGGTTCCAGCTTATATATTCTTTCTCGGTGCAGGTCCTTTCAGATCCACAGAAACGACAAATGTACGACCAGCTTCTGGAATGCACATAGTGTTATGTTCGGATCGATTTTCGTATTTCAAACAGTCAATCACACGACTTATACGTTTATTGTATATGCATGTGACAGAGTGACACATACATTTGTACAATTGATGGCTCAACCAGTCCTTGCTAGAGCAAGGCAGTTGTGTCCAAGGTGTGAAATTCTTCAACAGGAGCACAGCTCTTTCCCTTCCTCCTCACATCTTTAGACCTTTCTTTTCCTTTCATCACTTCCATCCATGCTTTTCATGTTCGAACTGTCGATTTTGAATCCTTAACAACTCAGGTTTGGAGAGGCCGGTGAGAGGCTTAACGAGTTGTAGAAATTGGCCTTGGTTGTGGCATAACTTGTTGTACACTTAGGTGTCAGTGGCATGGGTGGCGCTGGTGGCATGGGTGGAATGGGTGGCATGGGTCTAGAGGATCTTTTGAGCCAAGTGCCTCTTGGATTAACCAATGGATTTGCCAGAAGGGTTGCTGAAGTACACAAGCTCTTTTGCATTGAAAGCGAGAAACCAAGAGTTTGCATGTGTTCTTTCACCCGTCGTCACAAAGCGCAATCCTTCATGCATATGAGCAGCTTGGAAGGCGGAACACAAAGCAAGTGGTGCAGAATGCAAATGCAATGCAAAACAACATACAATGCAATGCATACAATGATGTAATGCAATGCATGCTGCCTGCAAGGCATCTAGCTGTGCCGGTTAAAGGTTTTCAGGGTCGAACCACCTAATTCATTATGGACAGTAATATATAATACTATATATATATATATAAACTAAATTACAAACATATTTAAGCTGTTTGGACCGTTCGGACAGCATTTTCTGCTTACCTTGTTTTACAAGTCTAAATGCTCGCTTGGTACTATTGGTAGCTTTCTGTCGGTCACCCTCCACTCTACAGACAAGCTGGCCCGCAATTTGTCATGGCACTCGGAAACACACTCCGCAGTTGCCACAGGGTTCCCCGAAATTTTGCCAGCGGCAACGCAGCAAGTAGAAGGCCCACGGCTCGTATCCAACCTTGTGTTGTTGGACTGCATTTGCCCCCGATGGAAAGAGTTATTGGAGTTCTTACTTCAAGCATACAAAGAGGTGCCTGTGCGAGCTTTGGGGGCCTGGGTGCCGCTGCTGCTGCTGCTGCTGCTGCTGCTGCAAGGTGCCGCTGCCAAATGTCGAAGGCCGTGCGCTTGGGAGCCTCGGTGCTGGTGCCACTGCAGGGTCCATGGCTGTGTGCGCTTTGGAGCTTGGGTCGTGCCGCTCCGGGGCGCCGCTGCAGGATGCCGGTGCTAGATGTGTAAGATATGGCAGTGTGCGCCTTTTGGATCTTGGATGCTGCTGCAGGGTGCCGCTGCCAGATGTCAATGGCTGGGCTTGGCTGTAACGTCGAAAGAGGCACAAATGGCAGCTGGTCGCTGGCCATGCAACAGCTCTACGGCCTGGTGTAGATACATGTATTTACTGCAAAGCAACCTCTGAACGCGTTTCAAAGTAATGAATTACTTAATTACTTCAAATCTCTTAATCTCTCAAGGTTCGGCGGCATGGGCGGCATGGGCGGCATGGGTGGCATGGGCGGCATGGGTGGCATGGGAGGCCGACGACAGAAAAAGAGGGGGCCACAAAAGGGAGCCGATTTGCCATTTGGCTGCATCTCTTTGTGAGTTTTCAGCTAGTATGACTTTCAGGAGCCAGATAGTTGCAGTCGGCATATCGTCAAGAAGGGGCACATATGTTGGAGTGCAGTGATTTTGGATTTGGGTTTCCACATGCATCAATTCTCTTGATTTGCCATGCCTAGGCAGCTTGAGGTCAAAATACCTTTCCTGTGCTGCCCATAGTTCGTCAGTGCTAAAAAGCAAGCTGGAGTGCACAGTCCTATGATGGGCATGTGTGTGTGTGTGTGTGGGTCATTGCCATCTATTTGCAAAGAGAAACCACCCGACCCGAGAGAAGACCTGACTGACGCCACATGAGGACCGCATGCTTTGGCGGTGAGGTGAAGGTGGACATACGGCGCGAAGAGAAACTTGGACCAAATGATTCGAAGTTTGCATTTGGGTGACAAACTATTTATATAAGGGATTCGCTTGACACAATTTGGGTAGTAATGCAAGACTGGTCTGACATTTGCTTCGTGCAAGGACTTGCAAGACTTGCAAGGGAGAAGGTACCTCTGGCACAGGAGCGAACTCTTGGGTTTTTTGCTTGGCTGGAGCATGTGGAAGGTGCATTCATAGTTTGACTGGATGCAGGATCAACAGTTTGCAAGCAGTGTAATGGCAGTGGAGTAGTCTCTGGGACGCATTATATATATATAAGACTCCTTTTGGCAAATGAAAAACTGATAGTTTGTTGTACCTGATCGCAAAACAGCAGCTGAACGCCATATCACCGTCACGTAGCAAACGAAGAGCAGGTTTGCACACGCCACTGATTGCTCTGATCGTCTTGGTTGGACTATATAAATATAGACAGACAAACAAACTTGTGTTTGAGGTCATGCAAGTCATGCAAACACCCTTTGGTGTGATGCAGACCCAGCAGGTGTGCTGTGCGTTTCATGTCTGAGCTTTTGATAAAATGATATGGGTGCAAGCCAGAATCAAAGACGAAGGGACCACAGGCAATTTCTTTAAATTCTAACCTACTAGCGATGGCCTCCAACCTACTAGCCATGGCCTCCAACCTAGAAGCGATGGCCTCCAACCTAGAAGCGATGGCCTCCAACCTAATAGCGATGGCCTCCAACTGGCCTCCAACCTAGAAGTGACGGCCTCTAACCTAGAAGCGATGGCCTCCAACCCAATAGCGATGGCCTCCAACCTGGAAGCGATGGCCTCCAACGTACTAGCGATGGCCTCCAACCTACTGGCTGTGGCCTCCAACCTAGAAGCGATGGCCTCCAACCTAGAAGCAATGGCCTCCAACCTAATTGCAAAGAGTCAGCAGGTATTGGATTCTCGGTAGTTGGATGCAATTAATTCTGATCGCTGACCACAGGTCTGCCCCGCTTGCGGTGGTGATGGCATAGATCCATCTTGTCTTTGCTCAAGCTGCGGCGGGAAGGCCTTTAGTGCCTGTCAGTATTCATATCTGACTCAACCATGCTGCATGAGTTATATAATAGTTGTATAAACATAAATATGTAAGAGCCTCACTTGATGAGGAAACCTTGTTCCCTTTGGGGCCTTTATGCGATATTTGTTGAATGGCATTGGCACTGCAATTGCTTTGTCGCCAAAGCCGTGGTCCTGTTGTTTGTTTGTTGCCACTTCCTGCCCTTTTCTTGCCATATCCTTTGAGAGCTTGCCATTTCAAAGATTCCGTTCACAACCAATGCCACGATGCCAATGTATCCATTTGGCCAAACTGTGGCTACAATCAAACAGTGACTTCGTCTGTCAATCAGTAACCGCCCAGCAAACGCTGCTTCTGTCTCTCATGAACGTCTTTAATCCAATTGCTGTGCCCCTTTATCACAAATTGAGTTCTGGCTATGTCATCCAGCATACACTGTGGCTCAAGTGTGTGCCACAATCGTCACAGCACCTTCCACGCAAACTTGAACCTGTTCTGAACGACCCAGGTGAATTGTTTACATTCACACTGACTTCACACTCTGTGCAAGGATATTGGCCTTCTGACTTCGGAGCTCGCATAACAAGCAAGACTGAATGCCCTAAATCGACACTGATGACATGTCCACAAAATAACACTATATACCTCTGGTCCATCTCGTGGATGACCAAGTTGGAGCAATTGCCGATATTGTAACATGATGTCACAGTTTGAGTCTGGCGTTCCATGCCTCAATTCTTCTAGAGTAAATTTGTTTTGGTGCCGTGGAGATGTTGTGAAGTGGAATTGGTGTAACAAAGCATCGTGTGTCTGTTTTCTTTGTCTTGGTGTACCAAAAGCAATTAGAAAGGATGATTTCGATGCCTTGCTAGGGAACAGTACCTGAAAGGCAACAGGTGACCGTGAAGGCGGGGAACTTTGGATGAAAAGCTTCAGCGTTGTCGTTGTCCAAACTGAGCAGTTTCCGAGAACATTTTGATTCGTTGCTGGCCAGGTTCCCGCCGGCTGCAACAATGGATACTTGCACATAAAGCAGATGTCTCCATTGAACAACAGGATGTACACCTTTAGTTTTGGATTGTGGGGAGTGTGTCCAGATTATATGACTTGATGTTTCCTTTGTCAAGGAAATCAGCTTCGCCTTCGAGGCGAAGGGGACAAGGGGCCGAAGAAAGGCCCAAACGGTGATTTATACATTCAAGTGAAGGTAGAGCACCGTGGCTCAATTGAGATTTATACTTGAGAGAAGTAGAGCACACACACACACACAAGCATACTTGTTTGTTTGATTTGTCTTTGCCTGAGGCAGAACGATGATTTTATCCGTGAGGATTTCGACATATACACAGAGAGCCAAATCAGCGTCTTTGATTCCATTTTGGGAACATCAATAAAGGCCGATGTGGAGCCCCTTGCCACTTTGCCTATTCTGTTGGGGGCTTCTTCACACGCAGGTGAAAACAATTGACGGCGATGCTGACATCAAGGTGCCAGCAGGTGAAGAGCCGAGAACCAACTTTTTTTTGGCCCAGTTAAAGCTCGTTTTCGCAACCACATTCTTTCAAGTTTCTGTCGTCAGTGTATACAAAGTATATTTAGATAGAGAGCGGCACGCCATGGGCCTTATGTTTAGATAACTGTGTGTGCTTTCGAAGAATTCGGCCGCCGCGCAATGCTGGACAATACATTTTCAAGACTCACACAAGATCTACCATTCTTGCACTAGCAGATTGCAGCGAATGCGCACTTTCTAGCTCCAACAGGATGTTTGCACACCCATTTGGATGCTACAACCAAGTGCAGAAACAACTAGTAGTTGACATTCCGCATCTGACGCAATAGCTGCAAAGAGTCTGGACGAGTAGGAAGGAGTTGAGGCCACGTGGGCCAAGACTTAGTGCTCAAGGTTTTAGGGTCGCGGCCTTGACCGTTTGGTTCGTGTGCATCGTCTGCGTGGAAACATGTTTTGATCGTCTGTCCGGTATATCCCCATGATTTCTGTCGGTGATTTGCAAGTGTTGCATTTGCAGGTTTGCCGGCACATCATTATATATATATATAGTTGTGTAGTATACTTCCAGATTTGCAGCACAACTGATCAAAGTACTTCCTCAAACTGACAACTCATCGATCAACATTTTACACTAAGTGGACAATTGCCCCTTGGATGACTCTACAAAGAGGTGGTTTCCACTTCCATGACTATGTAAGGGAGTGCAAAACCTTCGTGGACAATTTGTAGTCTTCAGGATGTTGATCCTTGCTTTGGCATGTCTTTGAGTCCATAAGCGTGTGCCACAAGGAACCACTTCACACCCCTATTGTTGCTGCAACCAATCCTGCACCTTAAAAGCTTCATATCAGGCCATCAAACCTTCAGTTTCCCTAAGATCTAGGATCCACATGCATAGTGCGAGCGCTTCTTCAAGGAAGCTCCCCCCGCCGCCTTTAGGGCGGCGGGGAAGAAGTGTGAGCTATCCTGCGTCCTAGGTAGTAGCTACTTAAGCTACTAGCTACTGTTTTCTTCTACTAGCTACCTCTAGCTACTACCTCCCTCTACCGGCCTAACCCCCCCGGGATTCAAAAAGGGCTCCTGGAATCCACAGTTTGACTCCACCGAATTGTGGGGCCAGCATCGCACAAGGCAACACAAAGAGTGACCAAAACTAACAGAGGTAGAACATGCTGGCCTGTGTCTGACAGGACTCAACAGATTGTATAACATGTTGTGCGTGGACATACGTATGTCTATTCTAAATTAGCAGGGACACATGACCACTTCTACAAAGTCAGAACTGCCATGTTCTTCAAACAGTCTCTCCAAATCCTACAAAGCCGATAAGATCCTACCCATGGTGGCATTTTGGAAAGCAAGAGGTTTTGCGCAGTACTCATTCATACAGACAACAGAAGAGCACAGCGTTTTCATCCCCGTATAACTTTCCAACACTTTCCCACTACTGTCGTGGGAATGGCGTGACCCGCAGTATGTATTGTATAATTTAGTTGCTCAAATAGATATCCTCCACTGACTCGTGGCGCGGAAGAGTTTTCCCTGTTGCCATGGGTGCTTATATGAAGCGTTCTTCTTATTTTTGTGGACTTAGCTTCTCACATTGGGCGATTTGTGTTTGCTTGTGCAATTGTGCAATTTGTGTTAAGATGCCCTGCTTTGACTTAAAGTGATCGTGGTGTTTGGCCAACCCCCTCAGCTTGTAGCATACTGTACACCTATTTTTTAACTTTTGTGGTAAATAACATGCATTATGAAGCACGACACTGCACACATGTGAACTGTCGGGTGGAAAACGGCAGGCCAATGTTGTCTTGACATGTTCAATAAGGCACACGTTAGTTTCCCAGCCTGGCTCAGATTTCCAAGGTACACAGCCTGAGACCAGGCTACGAATCCGGGGAAGGGGCGTTCCCAAGCTCGGCAAGCCGCAGGACTGTCCTCAGGTAGATCAGAGGGACAAGAACACAAAGACATTTGACTACAAGCTAATAGCAAAAGTAACCTAATAGTGATTGCCTCCAATGTACTAGCGATGGCCTCCAACCTAAGAGCACTGTCACAGACACCTTTACATACGTTGACTTTGGTTCATTGCTTTTTGCCTTCACCACGAGGAGCGTGGCGACCACTACATCACAATCAAGGTCGAAGTCCCGCGGCAAGGTACTCTGTCTGAAGATGACCTCAAGAAAGTGACAGAACTGCGGGATGCAGTTGCACGGTAACATCGGTAGCACTGGAATGCTACTATCCGGTATTGCCTAAACAGGCCCTTGTAGCACCAGTGGATATAGTTGCCCAATGCCCAGCGTCGGAACCGGCGCCATTCCATGAAACGTGGAGTCAATTACTGTATTTTTGCCTATTCGTCAGCAGAAGGTCAAAACCGTAGACTTATGTATTAAAGCCATAAACAAGGATAGCTGATGACCTTGTGCTGAGATACAGTGCACTTTTCATCCGCGCAAGTCACAAGTCGTATGACTTTAGCAGATACGGTGATAGTTTGCAGACATGCAATGAGCAACACTTCTTGATTGAACTCCGCATTTGGGAAAAACTCTGCAGGTCGCATAGATAGAAATGAATAGAATGTCTTCGGGTGCAGGTGTTGGTCAAAGACTTGACAGAGCAACACCATGCCTTTCATGACTGGGCGGCTTCAGCCCAGTTAGCAAGCGCGGCTGCACAGCTTTCACAAAATTTTCCAGGCACAGTCTGCTTCTATTGGACCAATTCGATCCCTAGTGCGCCCTCGCCCCGCACCTGGCAAAATGATGCTGCGTGCAGACTTTCTAGGTTTTCTTCAATTCAGATCGGGCTGACAGGGCCAGTCAACGGATATTCAGGGGTGTATGACCATAGAGCACGCTTGACGAACGCCTCGAATACGCTTGCCAGGAGAATTCTGATGCAGAACAAGTGTCTTGGTATCATTTGTGCGTCGTTGTGCAGCAGGGGTGCAAGTTCATCAAAGGGTTTGACCACCCAGGAACAGGAAGATGCAATACCTTCACCACTTAGTGAATCCAAATCTTCAGCAGCGCTATCACCGCGGGATGAGGTTGGCTCAGGCAGAGTGTCGCTTCAAGAGTTGAGATAGTTTCACACAGTTCAGCATGTTGGGCTTGCTTGCATAATTTCTCTTGGCAGGCGCAATGAAGGTTGTGCTGTCACGTGCTTCAGCTGCAAGATAACTGGCAGATTTTTCATAATGCTATTGAAGTGCCAACACCTTTGGAACTGCATGTAGTTTGCAGAGGGTGGACAGATCACAGTACCTGTTCTTTTGCAGACTTTGTGACTTTGTGGTTTCGACATGGTTCGCTTGTCACTTCAGATGCCGTTGGCTGGAGAGCCTCCCTGCCAATGTACACGGTGCCGGTGGTTCCATATTTGCAAAAGGACCAGCAAGCTTATGATGGTCTTACCTTGTAATCAAGATTTGAGCTCTACTTCTGTTTTTGTGGCAGTTTTTTCTGCTGCTGAGGTCCGGAGCGGATTCCTTCTCGTGATTCTCAATGTACTAGCAGTGTGTTCATTCCGTGTCACTGCTTTTCACCAAGTAAGAGTCCTCTTTGTGGGAATGGGTGGGGAAGCTTGCCTTTGCCAGCGGGTTGGATGCTTCTTCCAGGCATTTGAGGGCCTGGACCCGGTCCAATTACTATATATATATATGTATATATATATATATATATGCTACACCCCCCCCAAAACCTACCTTTTAGACAATTTCACTGGTTTTTGCAATTCAATGATTTGGTGAGATTTCAGAACACAAATTGAACAGCACAGCAATGGTAATGCTCATGGCAATGCAACTAGTACTGCTAATGGCCATTCACCCTTGACCTGTGGCAATGCTATGTGGGACCTTGATGCCATTCACCATTTTCCCTGTGACCTGTGAGTGGCTCAAAAAGTGATTCAACTCCTTCACTGGAAGCAGTGTGGGTTCTTTCAAACAATGAAAATGCTCACTCAAAGACTGAATCTTTGCCATGCCAGCAAGTATTGCATGTGGTAACGGAGCAGTTTTTTCCCAGTCTATCGAGTCGGTGAGAGCACCGTACAGACAAGCACCTATGACCTCTTAACTGAGGCATTTTGTTCAAGTGAAAAAGGCGGTTCGCGCTTTGTCGATGAGGGTTATGAGCCCAAATTCGACGGTTTTTTAACTTCCGGCCATGGATCGGGCTCACTCGCTCCCGCCGAAGGGAGCGCCGATGGTGGCCAATCCATGGTGGTCAGATCGGCTGAAGGCCGAGGTGGAGCTCCGGGCGCGAAGACCGGAGAACCTCCCGATCCCACAGGACGGCGTGGATGATGACTGGGAGGAGCGAGAAGCTGTTTCGGTGCGGGACCTCTGGAAAGGGGCACGGTGAAGTGCCACAAGGGGGTTCTCAGGGTGGCAAGATGTTCGTCACACCACCTAGTCATCGTCAAGCAGAAGGCCGTGGTCAGGGACGGCGATCTGACGGAACCATGCCGATGAGCGCCACTCCGACTGAAAAGAAGTCTTTGGGAGGACAGGGCAAGGTCACCGAAGGGGGCCCTCTTCCACCAAGAGTCGACGCCAAGGCTTCAGTTTCGGAGCCTGACCACCTCCAAAGAGCCTTTGAAGCGGAGATGGTCACCTTTTTGAGGGAGCAAAATGAGTTGTTGACGAGTGAGGTCGCTGAACTGAAACGTCAACAAACCATGCAGGGCAGGCTTCTTCGTCGATCCCGTCGTCGTGGGAACGTGTGGATGGTGGGCTGGCTGGATGTGGTGGTGGTGAAAAGGTCACCATGAAGTCCCTGCATGTTGAACCTCCTCAAACCCCGAGAGGGCGAAGTCCCACCAAAAGGGGCCAAAAGGATTTGTCCAAGTTCACACCAAATGGCACGCAAGTGCCACCTGGGCCGCCGCCTTGTGATGTGGATGGTGGTCTGCACCTGCCTTCGTTTCCTGCGCCTGGCAACTTGGCAGAACAGTTGAGAGGGTATGAAGTCGCAGATGGGCGACGCCACCATGGCGACGACCATTGGTTGCCTCTTGGCTTGAGGGAGGGGAAAACCTTTGAGCCGCGGGTGACTCCAGCGGAACTTCGTGCATCTCGGCTGGAACAGGAAGTGGCAGAGCTTCGAAAGACCCTCGAGCGCCTGAAGGATGAAGCCAAGGTTCCGTTTGTGGCCAACTCCCAGGACACTTCTAGTGCACCTCAAAGGGGAAGTTTTGTGGGTCTTCGTGGTCATGATTTCCAAGATTTTCTACCGGGTCCTATGGGCAGTTCTCATACAGTTCAAGGTCATGATGGTGTATGCCCTCCCAATCCTGACGGTGTTTGTCAACAGGATCCATGGGTGTCGGTTCCAGGAGGTCGCAACGTAAGTCCTGAGCCGCCTGGTGGTGGAACTGGGGGCTGTGGTCGTTGGAGAGGGGATGATGGTGTTGGTCACGCCCCACTTCCATGGAATGAAGGCACCGGCAACAGCAAAGCAGAGTTGCCCGAGCTGGCATCGGATGCATCACCTATTGAATTAGGCTGGCGGTCTGCGGCCCTGTGTTGAGGGACATCTCCCAGGTGAGCGCTCGCTGGTGGAATTTGACATTGAGAGAGGCCCAATGCTTCTACGATCGCTGGAAGACAAGCTCGCCTCTCGCTCGGGTGCAAATCAATCCTGGGCTGCCGGATGAGTTGTTGGACGGCCGATACCAGCGCACAGAGCAAAGGGGCGTCAATTTGCTCCTGCGGGCCATTCCGGCCGATCAGCAACAGGCCTTGATCGCCGCCAGAGAGCTGACTTCGACGGCTTTGCTTTTTCGCCTCCTGGTACGATACCAGCCAGGGGGTGCGGGGGAGAAGGCCATTCTTTTGTCGAAGCTCACAGTGTTGGACAAGAGCGGAAGCATCACTGAGTTGGCGGCAGCACTCCGGTCCTGGAGGCAGCACTTCGCTCGAGCTCAGGAAATCAATGCTGTGCTCCCTGATGGAACCCTGCTGTTGAAAGCCTTGGAACCAGCGTGCGCTCAAATCGCCGCCTTGGACACTCAAGCTTCGTTCAGGTTGGCCCAAAGCCGTTTGCAGTTGGGTGTGGATCAACAACCTCACCACCAAGGAGTTTGGCGGTTTAGCCAATGTTTGCTTGCAGAGGCTGAGACCATTGCCTTGATGAGCTCTACGCCTTCGGTCCCTCCATCACCGGTTAAGGTGAAGCAGCTGGAAGCTCCAACCAAAGCTTCCACTCATGGCCCATCTGGTCATGACAAAGGGAAGGGCACTTCGCTGGCAGCAACTCCCTGCAAGTATTTCCGTTCAGAGTCTGGTTGCAAAGCTGGAAAGGACTGCAAATGGTCGCATGCTTGGGATGGTATTGATGACAAGTCATCTCGTTGTTGGATTTGTGGTGGCAAAGATCATCGCAAACAGGGCTGCAAACTCAAGTCGGGCACCAAGTCCGGCAAAGATGGCAAGACCGCCAGTGAACCGAACGGTTCAGGGGGAGGCAAGTCGTCTCTCTCTCTCTCTCTCTCTCTCTCGCTCTCTCTCTCTCGCGCTCTCTCTCTCTCTCTCTCTCTCTCTCTCTCTCTTCGAATGCTGCCAATGCAACGTCGATTTCCACGCCATCTACAGCTGGTCCATCTTCCACAACTACGACTCCCATGAAGTTGAAGAAGCTGGAGGTTGCGGGGGGGGGTCAACTTGGTCAAAGCAGTGAAGCTATGCCAACTGATGGAGGTGGAAAAGGTGAAACAGGAGCAACCTCGACGACCAGCGAAGCCCTGCTGCAAGAAGCAACAAAGCTGCTGAAGTCACTGCGGGCTCCTACGTTGAAGGTCATCAAAGTCAGTCAGCTGGAAGCCGGCCCAAACGGCTTGATGGTCCTTCTGGATTCAGGGGCAACACATGCCCTGACACCTGCTCTCAGTTTACAGGAGTGGGAAGGTGCAGTACCAACTCAGGTCACCTTGGCCGATGGAACCACGGATAAACTGCGCCTGAAGGCCGAATCCAAAGTGCTTCTCTCCAACCCGACTGACAGCGAGTTGAGCCAGCCCTGGATTGTTCCTTTAGGTGGCATTGCCGAGCTGGGCTACAGGTTTGAGTGGAAGAATGCCCAGTGCACCTTGTATGATGAGTCTGGACAGGAGCTCAATGTCTTGGTCCAGAATGGATGTCCCATGGTGCTTCGAGAGGTCGGCAAGGCCATGATCGATCGACTTGAACGGCAGCAAATCCGCCTTGTGAGAAAGGCTCAGCTGCTGAAGACTATGTCGCTGGACCCATCCTCAGCGGTGATGCAAGCGCTCCAGCAGTCCACTGAGATGGCCCTGACCTACAAGTTGAAAGCACTGTTTGAGGATCTCCCTGATGACGTGTTGATGAGAGTCATCCCGGACTTGTCCGACATCCACGACTTGGATGGCCAGTTGCTGCCGTGGAATCGGCGAAAACGTCGCCGTGTTGAACGTGCCAAGCAAATTGTTTTGCACCTGTTCTCAGGCCCTGACTCCAAGTACTGGGAACAAGCACTACAGAAAGGCAATGTGGAGGTGCTGTGTGTTGATTTGCAAGCTGAAGTTGCGGCCGACATCCATGATGACATGGTGTTCAAGTACCTGCTGTCATTGGCTGCCTCAGGCCGTGTGAAGGCCCTCATAGGCGGCCCACCTTGTCGCACGGTATCAGCACTGCGGTACCATGATGATGGAGGCCCAGGAATCTTGCGGACTGAGCAGCATCCCTATTGCTTGCCCCACCTGTCCTCATCAGATCAGGCCTTGGTCACGGGGGACAGTGTACTTCTGTTCAGGATGCTGGCGCTCTATGTCTTGTGTGAAGATGTCCGCCATGAATGATGAAGAGCCTCAGACGGCTTTGGCCATCGAGCAACCTGAGGATCCAGCACGATACCGGTCAGCGTCGGAAGTGCAGGAGAAGCAGTTCATGTAAAGCCTACATCGCTGGCGGTGGTGCTCAAAGACATCCAAGCTCTCGATGGTGTTCGGGGGCCCCCAAGTGGAATTCCGCTTGATGAGCCAGGCCGTGATCGACAGGCCATGACTATGCAGGAGCGATGTGAATCCTCCAAGCAATGGGCAGCATGGGCTCCGGGCTTAAAGACAGCTTTGGTGCTGGCTTTGAATGACCATCTTCATCGTGGTGCCATGCCTTCACTCGATGCAGCTTTGAAGCCTTTGGGTCAAGTGGCTTTGGACAGTTGGCGGCAGCATTATCTCAATGATCACATGCCTGCCCGTAGAGATTGCAAAGATTGCGTCCGATCTGCAGCGCGCAGCAAGCCACACAGAAAAATCAATCACCCAGAGGCATACACCTTGAGCATCGATTTGTCTGGCAAGATGGCGATTGGTCAAGACCAGCGTCGACATGATTGCAAGTATATGATGGTTGCAGTCTACACCTTCCCGGTGGATCATGCAGGCAATCTTCGCCATGAGTTCAGGAGCCACACCACCTTCACCCACTCCGGATGATGATGAGTACACACCCACAGAACCGGAAGGTGACGATCCAGGTGAAGACCTTCTCTCAGAAGAGGTCGTTCCGGCTCTAGAGGGCCCGGGGGAGGCGGGTGATGATGCCGCTGTGAAGCGGGGCCAAGCAGCTATGGAGGCTTGGCAAAGTCGAGTTCAAGATACCCAAGACGTCGCGGTGCGCAACGTCACCTTTGTTGAGGTGCTGCCTGGCCGGGCAGTTCACCACATCCTGCAAGCTCTTGCTCGCATCTACGCTCGTCTTCGCAGCTTGGGACTTCCTTTGTATCGCTTGCACTGCGATCGAGCGCGGGAGCTGATTTCTGCACCAGTCCGCCGATGGACGTTGGATAGAGGCATTGTCACTACGCTGACTTCAGGCGACTCGTACAAATCCAATGGTCGCTGTGAAGGAGAGTTGGGTGTAATCAAGAAACATGTCCGCACGGTGGTCTCCACTTCTGGCTTGGGCTTGGAGCATTGGCCGCTGGTTGCAGCGCCGTCTTAGAGGACAGCTTCGCAGTCTTGGTCTGCCTGTTGGACACCTTCTCCAATTTGGCACTCGGGCATATGCCCTGAAGAAGTCGTGGCAGGACAGATACCAACCCTGGCGCGACGTCAGGGATGAGGTCATCATCCTTGGCCCAGCGCTGCAATCCTCACTGACAAGCACCAGTTACTATGTGCAATCGGTGGAGACCAAGCGGTTCTTTTACACTGATGACGTGGTGGTGCCGTCTTCTACGCAGCCTGAGGCCGCCGATGCTTGTGTCTATCTCCCGGAGATTGGGGATCAACCTCCGTGCACTCCATCTTGGGAAGGCCAAATCCCTCGGCGCCGGCTTCGTGAAAAGACTGCGGTGCCACAGTTGTCCATGGTATACATGGAGGGGGAGACCTCCGCTCGTGTTCAAAAATGGCTTTGTGATCATCGTGCATTGTTTGATGAACATGCTCCCAATGACCCTGTCTTGGCCAGTCTCGAAGTGAGCAGCGACAGTTGGACTGTCGAGACGCCTGCAAGGACCAGCAGTGACAGCTGGAACGTCGAAAGGACCTCTAGTGAAGGATCCTCCCAGGGGACTCAGGTGAAGGGTTCAGGGGTGGAGGATTAAATTGGAGGTGAGGAGAAGGAGGAGGCGCCAAACAACCAGGACGGTGGCTCATGCCTGGTGGCCTCGTTACAGAGCAAAGTCCCTGGGAGGATACCTATCACAAGGATCCAAATGATTCAGGCGATGCAGGCGAATCTGGCCGACTATGTGAGCGAGGAGATGAGTCACATTGACCTCACCATGGCGGAGCAGGGTTGTTATGCTGAGGTCGTGTCGAGGGCCATTATGCGCAAGCTTGAAGCCGAAGAGACTTTGCCCCAGTACCAACAGGACCAGGAGGTGTTGAACACCACGGAATTGGAGGAAGAGTTTTTGGTCACCAGAACGGTCAGCGCCCGTGAGGTCCTGGATGACTTCGAGAACTGGGTCCCCTCCATCACCGCAGAGTTTGATCAGTTGGTGCGCACAAAACAAGCGGTGGAACAAATCAGAATCACCAAAAGAAGCCTCCAGGATCGAGCTCAACGTGAAGGCAAGACTATCGAGTTGCTCCCCGCCAAGATGGTCTGCGCTCGCAAGTCGGGAGTTGGAGTTCGGCGCTCTCGTGCAGTGGTGTGCGGGAACTACTCTGAGAGTCGTTTCAATGATGACTGTTATGCAGGAGGAGCTGATGGTTGCCAAATCCGTGCCTTGGTCCGTACCGCGGCGCTTCGCGGCTGGGCCGTGGCAGCCACAGACATCCGGGTGGCTTTCTTGAATGCTCCTCGCCGAGAAGATGGGAAACTGGTCGCAATGGAAATCCCCTCTGTGTACAAGCGGCTTGGCTTGGCAAAGGAGGGCGAGGTCTGGCTTGTGAAACTGGCCATGTACGGCTAAACCACGTCCCCACGAGACTGGTCGAAGCATCGGGATGCCACCCTGCCTTGTATCAGCTGTGGTCTGTCCTCATGTCGATCTATGTGGACGACATCTTGCTGGCAGAGGAGGATGAAGCTTTGTCCGCTGGTTTGACCTCACTGCAATCCACATGGGCCACGTCGAGTGTTGAGTGGGCAACTCCTCAAACCCCTGTGAACTTCTGTGGGTTCGAGATCACAGTTGATGAGGGTGGTGATGGTTTGCACCTCTCCCAGCGCAAGTACGAGCAGGAGATCATAGCTTGCTGGAATGTGAAAGAAGCAGTAGCTTTCCCCCGGTTCAAGATCAGTGAGGAAGATGGGGAACAGCAGGCCGGCGTCGACCGCAAGCATGTTCGAGAAGCTCAGGCCATAGCGGGTTCTTTGCTGTGGCTCTCCACGAGATCAAGGCCGGGCTTGACGTATGGAGTCTCGGCACTCAGTCGACTGGTCACCAAAAAACCCATGAAGGCGATCGAAGTCGGACGCATCCTCATGGCCTATGTCAAGGGCAATCCAGGTGATCTGCGTTACCCCCGTGAGATTCACGACAAATGGGGGGTTCGCGGTCAGCTCAAGGTTCAACGGCGTGACCGGCTGATCGAGGTTTTTGCGGACATTGCATACAGTGCGGGCCCCCGACATCGAAGCGTTCAAGGTCTGGTGATCTGTTTTGCTGGAGCTCCAATATCATGGCAGAGCTCAACACAGCCCTTTGCGACACGCAGCACAGCGGAGTCGGAGCTGGTTTCGTACTGTGAGGCCTGGTTGCTGGACGCGCCACTGAGGCATTGATGTGTGCCATGTGGGGGGAGAGGTTGGATCATGCCAACTCCTTTGAGAAGGTGATCTACGGCGACAATGCCGCAGCCATTGGCCTTGCCCATGGAAACAGCAACTCTTCCTGGAGGACGAGGCATCTTCGTGTCAGGTCCAACATCCTCCGCGAGGCCTTAGAAGAGAACACAAGCTACCCCGGTGGGCCGTGGCAACTCCACCACTTGAAGGGGACAGAACTGACTGACGGAATGACCAAACCGTTGGCAGGTCAGAGTTTCTTTGGGTTCACCTCTGACCTTGGGCTGAAAGGAGGTGATGATCAAGAAGCTCGAATGAAGAGCATGTCGACCGCCGTTGGTCAGGGAGTTCCTCCACTACAAGATCGCTCCTTGGCTTTGAAAGCGTTGGTGGTGGGTGGAGCGATGGTGCAAGCTGCGGAGGTCCAGGGTGAGAAAGATCCAGACTCCACCTTGGGAACACTGTGGATGTGCGGCCTCATGCTGATCGTGATCGGGGCAATCTGGGCGGGAAAAACAGCCGTCGCTTCGGTTGGCTGTTGTGTGAGAAGATTGCATGCAATGGTCAGCGAGCCGCACTCTCCACGAGAATGTCAAAAGGAGGATGAGGGAGACAGTGAAACCACCTCCACTGAAGGTGAAAATGAGGAGCCACAGGTCTTCAGATGGCAAGATGATGGCCTCCATAAACGCCGGAACGCCAGGCGAGGAAGGGAGAGCACTACTACCTCGAAGAGCTCTACTTCCCGGCCAAAAGAGAGACAGTCGGGCTCGCAGCATCGCGCTTCCTCTCAGCCTATAAGGCCACGATCGGGCCCGATGGATGGCATGGTGGCCAAGGCGGCTAGTGAAGCCGCCGAAGGAGCTCAGATGGCAGCTGAAGCGGCTGACCGTGCAGCGGAAAGCGCCGAATGAGCGTCCAGAGCGCTGATGAAGGCGATAGCGACGTCGGACTCCATCGTCCGCAAGCAGCAAGCGGCATCCACAGCCGCATCAAGCACAGAAGAGCCGCTGAAGAAGCAGCGACCGGGTTCGCCAATTCAGAACCCTTGGAATCGTTTCCAGCATGAGCACTCAGGCCGTGGCTGGAGCGTCCAAAAGATGCGAGCTGAATACTTTAAGGTCAAAGCACGAAAACAAATGCCTTGAGCCTGCTTTTGACCTGGTTTGAGCCCCTAGTTCGCCGACAAACTGGCGAAGGGGGAGTCTATCGAGTCGGTGAGAGCACCGTACAGACAAGCACCTATGACCTCTTAACTGAGGCATTTTGTTCAAGTGAAAAAGGCGGTTCGCGCTTTGTCGATGAGCCCAGAAAGCTTCCAAACCTGAATGCTAGCAACATAAACCTGATTGCCACCAATAGCAATTTAATGCTTATGGCACTGGCAATGTTGATGGCAATGCTAATGCTGATGCCAATAGCGGTGGCAATGCTAATGGTAATGGTACTGGCTTTTCACCTTGTGACGTGTGGCAATACTAATGGCAATGGTTATGCTCATGACAATGGTTGTGGAATGCCATTCACCCTTTGACCTGTGGGAGCTATGCACCTATATGTGCATTGTGACCTGTGGCAGCTTGATTCCATTTACCCTTGAGTTGTGGTACTGGGAATCCAAATGGAATTGCCAATTGTAATGGTACTGCTAATGGATGCTAATGATGGTTGTTTACCCTTGACACGTGGTGATGCTAATGGCAATAGAAATGCTTATGGCAATCGCGATGGGATGCCATTCACCCTGTGAGCTGTGGGAACTTGATGCCATTCACCATACTAATGGAAACGGTAATGCCCTGTGGGAGCTTGATGCTAATGCTAATGCTTATGGCGCTGGGAATGCTGATGACAATACTGATGCTGATGCTCATAGCAATGGAAATGCTCATGGCAATGCAACTAGTACTGCTAATGGCCATTCACCCTTGACCTGTGGCAATGCTGTGTGGGACCTTGATGCCATTCACCATAATGCCATTTTCCCTGTGACCTGTGGGAGCTTGATGCTGATGCTGATAGCAATGGTAGTGCTCATGGTACTGGTAATGGTCATTCACCCTTAACCCGTGGCAATGGTATGTGGGACGTTGATGCCTTTCACCGTAACGCAATTTTCACCCTCGACCTGTGGCAATAGGGATCACAATGGCAATGCCAATTCCTGCGGCAATGGTAGTGCAAATGGTGATGGCAATGCAAATGGAACGGTGCTGATAATGCCATTCACCCGGTGAGCTGTGGGACCTTGATGCCAATCACCCTGTGACCTGTAGCAATGACAATGCTAATGACAATTGTGATGGTAATACAATTCACCCTTTGACCTGTGCGGGTGAGCTGTGGGAGCTTCATGCCATCCACCCTGTGACCTGTCCTAAAACAAACGTTTTCGAGAACACTGGAGAATACGCACACACACGCCCGCATAACGCCCTTTTCTTTCAATTGACTGATAGAGTATCATCTCCAAACATGAACTTGTCTAAAAGGTAGGTTTTTGGGGGGGGGTGTGCCATATATATATATATATGCTACCCCCCCCAAGACCAACCGTTTCAGAAAAATTTCTTGCTTGTATGCGAGAGTTGTCCTTGATGATAAAGCAGATGTATTGAAAGCAGGTTTGTTTTTGACCAAAACCAATACTTTCAAAAAGGGAGGTGGGGGTACCAACGAATCTGAATCTGCAATGTGACATGTGCGCGTGGCATCTGATCAAAATGCTAAATGGACATCCTCCTACATCTGATCACATATATAACTTAACATAAACTATACAGTGCTGGAGATTTGCAATTTGCAACGGATGCCTTGCAGCAGCAGGGCTTCTACCAATTGGGGTGCATTCTGTTGCTGCTTGCTCAATGATATTTCACAGGGTCAAGCCCAACTGCATGCCAGCGCTAGGCTGCAGCCGCCCAGCTTGCTGCTCTCGCATTGCCTGCAGTCATTTTGAGCCCGCGTCCACGAAACTGCTACAAGCTAATGGTAGAACTTATGGCGGGCAGCTTTCTGTCGCCTTGCGCTGTTCCATGTCAAAGAATTGGGCGCGCGCCTCCACCAGCGAAGCTCGGTCCCTTCTGCTTTGGACATCCTTGCAGCCTTGAATTTTTTCGCAACTCCCGATTGCAAAAATTGCGAAAAACGGTCCTCGCAACCGGCGCAAATATCGAGGCCGAAATCCGGGCGCCATTTCTCTTCCACTGTCAAAATGCAGCCAACATTTTGAGCCTTTCTGGCGGCCTCGCTTTCTGATCCTCTTTTGTGAAATTTTCGCCGCCTGTCCGCCCATCCTTCCGGTGTTGAGCAACCTATGCATGGGCCACGCATGCATGTTGGCGGCGATGCTTCCAGGCATGTCTGCCACGCTACTGCGTGATCTATCTTTGCCGTTGCCCTTTGTTGCTGTCGCGTACTCCCTACGCGTGTGTTTCTGTTGCAAACTTGCCTGCGCGCAGTGGCGCATCCAAGTTTGCAAGCGCGATTTTGCCCGAGAGCGCCTGCGAAGGGTTCTTCGTAAAAAAACATCTGCAGAACTACGTCTCATCTACATCTTCACATCTTCACCTCTGCACATCCACATTCTCACCTATATCTCTGCTCATCTTCACATCTACATTCACAACTGCACATCTACATCTCTGCACATCTTCACATCCTCACATCGACATCTCTGCTCATCTTCATCTTCACACATCTACATCTCTGCTCATGTTCACATCTGCGCATCTACATCTCTGCTCATCTTCGCATCCTCGCATCTACATCTCACATCTTTACCTCTCATCTACATCTCACATCTTCACCTCTCGCTCTTCTTAACTTTCTCTCTTAAGGCCGGGGGCAGTGCCGCCGGACCGCCACGAAACGCAACCCTCTGCGGAGATCGGGCGTGTCGAGGGCGCGAAATGCAGGCGAGAGTGCGATTTGACCCGGTCCGGCGCAACCCTCTGCGGAGATCGCGCGTGTCGAGCGCGCGAAATTCAGGCGAGAGTGCGATTTGACCCGGTCCGGCGCAACCCTCTGCGGAGATCGTGCGTGTCGAGTGCGCGAAATGCAGGCGAGAGTGCGATTTGACCCGGTCCGGCGCAACCCTCTGCGGAGATCGTGCGTGTCGAGGGCGCGAAATGCAAGCGAGAGTGCGATTTGGTTTTGTCCGGCGCAACCCTCTGCGGAGATCGCGCGCGTCGAGGGCGCGAAATGCAGGCGAGAGTGCGATTTGGTTTTGTCCGCCGCAACCCTCTGCAGAGATCGTGCGTCTCGACACCGCGAAATGCAGGCGAGAGTGCGATTTGGTTCTGTCCGGCGCAACCCTCTGCGGAGATCGGATGAGTTCCATGCGCGCGCGTATCTGGGGAGCTGGGAGATGAGAACTTTAGTACGCGGAGTAGCTGGGGAGCTGGAAGATGAGAATTGGCGACTTTGTAGTAACGAGTGTCCCAGCCCCGCAAGAGCTTCCCACAAGAGTGACCGAAAAGAGTGTCCCAGAGAGAGTGTCCCACGAGAGTATCTTGACATGCTCACTTCTGCATATGTACCTCTCCACCTCCACACATCTGCACATCTATATCACTCTCTCTCTCTCTCTCTCTTCCTACACATCTTCTCACCTGCGCATCCACTGTCACTCCTTCACATCCGCTCTCTCCTTCTCTCTTTCTACACATCTTTTCTATTAATATTTTAATTTGCATCCAGAGTCTGGGACAAGTCGATGTGAACTATCGGCTTACTCGGAATTGCTGGCAAATCACCTGTCTCGCACGTTCGAGGGGTTCGTTCACGGTGTTCCGTGGAGCAATTGAAGAGTTTGAGCCTGGAGCTGCGTCGAGCGATGACGTCGCCGTTGTGTTTGGAGCCTTACTTGAAGTCAGTGCTGCAAGGGAAAACATTTCCATAAAGCCGCAAAGAATTTGGAGCATATGTGTTTGATTTTGTTTTTGTCACAATATCTTTTTAGCGCAAAGAATGCCTGTTGGCGTCGTCGGAGGATGGATGGAGGATGACCTCCGTGGTTGGAGTGTCTGGAGCTTGGATGTTTGCGTGGAGGTAGTGAAGGCTTTGCAAGTTTGAATGGGTACAGGTTGCTAGTAGAACATGCTTGCGGAACCAGCTTTTTGGTTCGAGTGCGACGATACTGGAGGCCGGTCTACCGTAGGGACAGATGACGTAGGTTCTTTGCGGGACATATCATGTATATGTACAATGTACCAGTGTTACATCGTTTTTTCGTTTCTGCTGCGAATGCTTGTTTCTGGTTGGACTCCCGGAGTCCCTTCGCATCGTTTGTGTCTTGGTTCGACTTGGTCCTCACAGGCGCAAGACGACTTCATCGAAGTGCTGTTGAACAGCGCCTGGGTCACGGGCATTCTGGGAGATCCAGTGTATGTTTCCGTGCACGACCTGTGGCGCAAAGATTGACCCGGACACTGGACACTGCAAGCGCCAGGCACAGCAGGGCTGCCAAACCATTCGTGAAAAGCGCCGCGTGAGAGCTGGTCGTATCTTTTTTGAAACACTGCTGTTGGCGATGTTGTAGAGACTGTTCGTGCATCCCCTCAGCATGATTTTGTCTTTGAATCGTAAATCTGTAGAATGACATTTATGTTGGTGATGTTATAGAGACAGTTGGTGCATCCCCTCAGCGCAATTTCTTCTTTGATTCCTAGATCTTAATACCCGAGCGACCCGACCGCATGAAGTTGCTGCTCGTCCTGTTCGCTGCGATAGGGACTGTCGGCGTAGTAGGAGTGCAAAAACAGAGCGCCTGCTTGCTTGTGACTTGTTTCGTAAGGAGTTAATGTCATGACGACGAGGATGCGAATATCCTACATACTCGTGTTTCCAACTGACTTCGATTTCGTCTCTTGAGGTGGTTCTATATATTGCGTCGCAGGGAGTGGTTGGATGCTGAGTTCACGTTTGGTGTGGCTGGACAAACTGTGTCAACGAGATCTTGCCACCTTGTTTTGGATAGGTACAAGTATTCGTGCGTGGGAGTTTCGTTCCATCCTGCTTTAAGTCTTGTTTGCTTGATATCATCGGGCGCCATGAGAATGGACGGATTTCATACCATGCCTCCCCGGGGCTCAAGAACTGGGTAGCCGCGACTCCGTGAACTTCACTGCCATTGTTGATCCATTTTGTTGTTTTCAACCATTGGTCACGTACAGACTTGTAACTCTGATCAGTGATGTAGTAGGTGCTACGGGTCTTTCACAGGGATCAGACGTTCGCCTATGGTAGTCATGGCTCTGGCTACTGGCGCTCTCGAGTGGAACGCAGCGAGAGCAGGATATCAGAGACGCTTATGCTGATAAGAGCCGGTGGACTGCTTTGGATTATGTCACAGACCAACACGACTACAGCTTTAAGTCCATAGAAGCGTGGCCTTTGGATGCTGCTGTCATTTACAGCCCTACGGACCGAGCAGCGCTGTTGCTTGGAAGTTTGAAAGCTGCGTGTAGCTTGGAAGACATTGTGGAGACCACGTCTTTGAAGGTCACTGTGGTGGTCACCATGTGCGCGCAGGAGATGAAGATCGCAGGCGCGCCGACAGACTGGACGAAATACTTTCAACAACAAGATGTCTTTCACATCCAGTGTCACTTGGAGGACACGACATTGAAGCCGGCAAGGCGTTGGCTTGACGAGCAGATTCCGGACTTGGTGGCTTCCTGTTTGCGACAGTGGAAAATTGTCTGTAGCCAGTTGTGGGAACAGTCCATGCTGGCGGTCGCCGGGAACAAATCCATGCGCGTGCTCTTTCACTGCTTTGGCGGCATCAATCGGAGCGCGGGGATTTTGCGCGCTTGGCTCGTTGTCGCTTACGAGCGTTCCGCGCTGGAAGCCGTGCAGTTGCTGCTTCAAAAAAGACCAGCGTTGGCGCAATCGACCCTATGTCTTGGAAGCGTTGTGGCGCCTGGAAGGTTTGCGCGCGGAATGGCAGAGAGACTTCAGCGCAACGCAGAGGCTAATTCATGCCGCGGGTCGTCCATCGAGACTGTTCGGGACGAAACTACGATGTCATCGCTCAAACGACGGGATCCGCGGCTGCCACAAAAAGGGACGTGACGTTAATATGTGTCTACTTCACCTGCGTGTCAAACGATGTGCAGTTGGAACGCGCGAGTCACTTGTCATGATCGTAACGTCGTTTGCTCTCAGGTCGCAGAGTTGGTGGCAACTTCAGTGTGAAATGTACGTTCTTCAGTTGTATGTTGTACTTGCGCAGCTAAGGTTGACGTTGCGCTGCCGTTGCGCCGACGCATCTCCGTCTACGTCCCCTCACCTCTCTACAATTACATCTTCACACGCTCGCATCCCCAGATCTACCTCTCCACCTCACCACACCCACACATCTGCACATCTATATCACATCTGTACATCCACACTGTCGCTCCTGGACTTCTGTCCTGTCTTTCTTTCTTTCTTTCTTTCTACATATCCTTCTCTCGCCTTTGTACATTTACATCTTCGCACGCTCACATCAATGAATCTGCCTCCCACCTCCATACATCTACAGATCTATATCGCACCTGCGCATCCACACCGTCACTCCTTCACGTCCACTCTCTCTTTCTCTCTTTCTATACATCGCGTGTCACACTTACACTCTATCTTCGACAGTGCTGGACAATCACATGTCTCGCTCTCGGGCCACCCGTCGTCTAGTTATTGACAAGACTTCTATCCAATAAACCCAAATCAGTCATCGTTGGAGGTGTGCAGTGGACGCCGCGCAGCCTGTTTACTGGCAGGGCAAGAACACTAAGTGTAGCGGTCGCGACATCACTAGCCTGCACGCTTGCTTGCTGACACAAACACACACACAGCGCTGGAGATTTGCAATTTGCAACGGATGCCTTGCAGCAGCAGGGCTTCTACCAATTGGGGTGCAGTCTGTTGCTGCTTGCTCAATGATTTCACAGGCTCAAGCCCAACTCTCTCGCAAGTGTTCCTGAGGATGACCCCATTGCCTGCAGTCATTTTGAGCGCGCGTCCACAAAACTGCTGCAAGCTGATGGCAGAACTTATGGCGGGCAGCTTTCTGTCACCTTGCGCTGTTCCATGTCAAAAAATTGGGCGCGCACCGCCACCAGTGAAGCTCGGTCCCTTCTGCTTTGGACATCCTTGCAGCCTTGAATTTGTCCCCAACTCCCGAATGCAAAAATTGCGAAAAACGGTCCTCGCAACCGGCGCAAATATCGAGGCCGAAATCCGGGCGCCATTTCTCTTCCACTGTCATAATGCAGCAACATTTTGAGCCTTTCTGGCGGCCTCGCTTTCTGAGCCTCTTTTGTGAAATTTTCGCCGCCTGTCCGCCCATCCTTCCGGTGTTGAGCAACCTATGCATGGGCCACGCATGTATGTTGGTGGCGATGCTTCCGGGCATGTCTGCCACGCTACTGCGTGATCTATCTTTGCCGTTGCCCTTTGTTGCTGTCGCGTAGTCAAACAGCTTCCTACGCGCGTGTTTCTGTTGCAAACTTGCCTGGGCGCAATAGCGCATCCAAGTTTGCAAGCGCGATTTTTTTGACAAGACTTCTATCCAATAAACCCAAATCAGTCATCATTGGAGGTGTGCAGTGGACGCTGCGCAGCCTGTTTACTGGCAGGGCAAGAACACTAAGTGTAGCGGTCGCGACATCATTAGCCTGCACGCTTGCTTGCTGACACAAAGGCACACACAATCATGGCCCACCAGTTGGAAGCTGATCTGCAAGCCGAATTGCGGTCTCATTTTTTCACAAATTGCCAAAATACGTTGCAAAAACCCATTCAAAGGAGGCGTTCTTTTGAGAATTGGCAGGACCTGCTTTGGTGGCCCTGTTGTCTTGCGACCCCTCCCTTGGATGGCCGCAAGCAACGTTTTTTTCCCTTTGCGGGACTGCAGGAACCACAGGTTGAGTGAAGAACAAAAAGTGCGCCAAATCTTGCGCAGCCGCAAAATAAGACATTTGAGGTCACCAAATGTTGCGCCTGCCACGAAAAATGAAAGCAAAGGTTTATCAAATGCTGCGCGCGCCATGAAAAGTGCAAAACAAGGTGAGCCCGCGGACCCAAAAGCAAAAAGAAGCGCACAACCCAGGAAAAATAAACAAACACAAATTAGCAGGCCAAAACGAAGCATCAGCCCCCTCCAGGCTTCGTGGCAACTATGATATTTCAAGCATCGCGGTTCTGGTGGAACACAGCTCCACTCACCTCCCAACGGGCTTCCGCGAAGCATGGAGCAGCACTACCCCCACCCATGCTTCGTTCTACTTGTGCACTGACCCGGAGCAG
>CAXAMN010006313.1:78887-95853 GCA_963970005.1 Durusdinium trenchii
GCTTCGTTCTACTTGTGCACTGACCCGGAGCAGCCTGCAATGATGCTTGTGGTGCAACCATGTCCTCGTAACTAGCATATCAGCCGCGCAAGCGCCCACACCCATGCGCTCCCCAGCCCCGTCCACACCCAAGCCACGCCGTCTCACTCCCATGCATCTTCCCTCCCCAGCCGGGTCCACACCCATGTGCGCCTCCCACTCCCTTCCTTCTTCCCTCCCCGCCCATGCGCCTCCCGTCTCGCTCCCCTCCATCTTCATGCGCCCCCCCGTCTCGCTCCCCTCCATCTTCCCTCCCAGCCCCGACCCCACGCGCCTCCCGTCCCACCTCCATCTTCCATCCCCAGCCCCGTCGCCTCCCGTCTCGCTCCCCTCCATCTTCCCTCCCCAGCGCCTGGCGTACTTCTAGGGCTAGCTCCGACTCTGCGCCGCACGGTCTCCGACGGATCCCCAGTTCGGGCCATGTGTGGCGTTGGGCGCGTGGCAGTTCCGTCTTTCGTCGGGTTGGCTTTTGGATGTATCATATACCTGGAACCTGAGTGACCCCTGTTTTGGAGGGTCAACTATCCCAAATATGGCCTTTTCCTGTCAAAAAAGGGGTCAAACGGATTCTAGGTGTATATATATAATATATATAATTGGTTGTTCTCAATCTGCAGCTAGTCTCCAATAACATTGCAACATGGCTTCTGACAACCGTTCCAGGAAGCCTGGAGCAGTATCGGCCCCCTCCAAGGTTCGTTCCAACCGTACAATTTCCCACATTGCGCTTGTGGCACATAACGCTCCTCCCGTGCCGGCCATGCCTTGACTGTTTCGCGCGTGTACTGTGCACATTTTGGACACCCAACCCCATCGTATCAACCCCGCAGCACAGCTCCACTCACCACCCAACACACGTCCGCGAAGCATGGACCAGCACTACCCCCACCCATGCTTCGTTCTACTTGTGCACTGACCCGGAGCGGCCTACCATGATGCTTGTGATGCGACCATGTGCTCAACGCAACATTGCCTGTCGCAGGCATTGTGCATATTTTGGACACCCAAGACCATACCTAAGCCCCGCAACATCGCTCCATTCACCTCCCAACGTCCCTCCGCGAAGCTGGACCAGCACTACCCCCACCCATGCTTCGTTCTACTTGCGCACTGCCCCAGAGGAGCCACTGATGCTTGTGGTGCGACCATGTGCTCAACGCAACCATGTCTGCCGCGTGCATTCTGCACATTTTGCAATGATGCTTGTGATGCTTCCGGCCTCCCGTCCCGCTGCCCTCCATTTTCCCTCGCCAGCTCCCGTCTCGCTCCCCTCCATCTTAACCCCGTCCCCACCCGTGCGCCTCCCGTCTCGCTCCCCTCCATCTTCCCTCCCCAGCCCCGTCCCCATCCATGCGCCTTTCGTCTTGCTCCCCTCCATCTTCTCGTCCCCACCCATGCCCCTCCCGTCTCGCTCCCCTCCATCTGTTCCCAACCCCGTCCCCACCCGTGCGCCTCCCGTCTCGCTCCCCTCCCTTCCTTCCCCTCCCTTCCTTCCCTTCCTTCCCCTCCCTCTTCCTTCCCTTCCCTCTTCCCTTCCTAACCCCGTCCACCTCCACCTCCATCTTCCGTCCCCGACAACGTAAGCTTTTCCTCGCTCTCCTTCGGCACTAGCGACTAAACGAGAACCCAAGCATCGGAGATGCTTTTGGGAAAAAGGACATTTGAGGTTCACCAAACGTTGCGCATGCCACGAAAAATGAAAGCAAAGGTTTACCAAACGCTGCGCATGCCATGAAAAGTGAACACATAGATTCACAAAATACGGCGCCTGCCACGAAGAATGAAACTACAGGTTCACCAAATGCTGCGCATACCACGAAAAATGACAACTTTAAATGCAGCGGTGTGATTACGCGACAATCACTTACATTGCGCTTCGCGATTTCAGCGGAAAGTCAGCGTGGCCAAAATCGAAGTACTCCCCACACGAAAACGTAAATCATAACGTTGGAATCCAACGTTACGATCCGTTTTTGGCGACAGGTTCACAAAAAAGTAAAAATCATAACGTTGGAGCGGTTAAAAAAAGAATCACAGAGTCTAATTTAAAAATGCGTCCAACGTTACGATTTCGACTTTTGTCCCACGCCTGCCATGTAAAACGGGCGTAACGTCGGACTCCAACGTCACGATTAAGCGTTTCGCCGCACGTTTGGCCACCTGGAGCTTGAAATTCCTTGTGGCTGCCACGAAACATGAAAGCAGAGGTTGGCCAGATGCCGGGCCTGCCACGAAAATGGAAACAGAGGTTCACCAAATGCTGCGCCTGCCGCGAAAAATGGAACTAGAAGTTTGCCAAATGCTGCGCCTGCCACGACAAATGGAAACAGAGGTTCACCAAACGCTGCGCCTGTCACAAGAAATGGATGTAGAGGTCTACCAAACGCTGCGCGTGTCACGAAAAATGGAACTAGAAACTTACCAAATGCTGCGCCTGCCACGCAAAGTGGAACTAGAGGTCCACCAAATGCTGCACCTGCCACGCAAAGTGGAACTAGAGGTTTGCCAAATGCTGCCCGTGCCACAAAATATTATCAAATTAGCAGTTCACCGCATGGTGCTTGCCATGAAAATTAAAATTTCGAATTTCACCAAGTATGGCGCTTACTGCGCAAGAAATCAAAGGCATTGCAATGGAGAAGGACGCCCAAAAAACATGCACACACCGTGCCAGAACTTTATCCCTGCGTGTTGAATAAGATTGTTCCCACGCCCGTCACATCATGTGGAGCATCTTTCTTGCGCACTGCCCCTTCCAACGCCTGTATTTGGGAGCTTGCTTCTGGGCCCTCAAAAACTGGTGTGTTTTGGCTTCAGCATGGTGTACCCTCACAGTGCTGGAGATTTGCAATTTGCAACGGATGCCTTGCAGCAGCAGGGCTTCTACCAATTGGGGTGCATTCTGTTGCTGCTTGCTCAATGATATTTCACAGGCTCAAGCCCAACTGCATGCCAGCGCTAGGCTGCAGCCGCCCAGCTTGCTGCTCTCGCAAGTGTTCCTGAGGATGACCCCATGGCCTGGAGTCATTTTGAGCGCGCGTCCACAAAACTGCTACAAGCTGATGGCAGAACTTATGGCGGGCAGCTTTCTGTCGCCTTGCGCTGTTCCATGTCAAAGAATTGGGCCGCGCCGCCACCAGTGAATCTCGTTCCCTTCTGCTTTGGACCTCCTTGCAGCCTTGAATTTGTTCCGAACCCCCGAATGCAAAAATTGCGAAAAACGGTCCTCGCAACCGGCGCAAATATCGAGGCCGAAATCCGGGCGCCGTTTCTCTTCCACTGTCATAATGCAGCCAACATTTTGAGTCGCGGCCTCGCTTTCTGATCCTCTTTTTTCAAATTTCCGCCGCCTGTCCGCCCATCCTTCCGACGTTGAGCAACCTATGCATGGGCCACGCATGTATGTTGGTGGCGATGCTTCCAGGCATGTCTGCCACGCTACCGCGTGATCTATCATTGCCGTTGCCCTTTGTTGCTGTCGCGTAGTCAAACAGCTTCCTACGCATGTGTTTCTGTTGCAAACTTGCCTGGGCGCAATAGCGCATCCAAGTTTGCAAGCACGATTTTTATTGACAAGACTTCTACCCAACAAACCCAAATCAGTCATCATTGGAGGTGTGCAGTGGACGCCGCGCAGCCTGTTTACTGGCAGGGCAAGAACACTAAGTGTAGCGGTCTAGCCTGCGCGCTTGCTTGCTGACACAAACACACACACAGGGTATCACTTGTTGAGCCTGCCAAGGAGTTTGCAATTTTTGTTCTGCTCGACCTTGCAAATTACCTGGCAGGCTCAAAAATAGCAAGAATCCTTAAAACCCATAGCCACAAACCCTGACAGGCTCAAAAAATCAACAGTTCTAGGATCTATGGGGGCTTTGTGGAGGGTATAAATTTTTGATTTTTTTTTGAGCCTGTCAAGGAATTTGCAAGAAGAGGTAGGCCAAAACATGTAAATTCCTTGATAGGCCCAAGCAAAAATCAATCGCCCATAGTCACAAAACCCGGACAGGCTCAACAAAAATCAACAGTTTTAGGATCTACGGGGACTTTGTGGGGGGTATCTATATTTTTTTTGTTTGAGCCGGTCAAGGAATCTGCAAGGTGGGGTAGACCACAAATTGTAAATGCTTGACAGGCTCAAAAAAATAAAACATTTCAAAAGCCCATAGTCACAAAACACGGGCAGGCTCAAAAAAAACGGTTGCAAGATTTATAGGGGCTTTATGGAGGGTATAAACTTTTGATGTTTTTGAGCCTGTCAAAGAATTTGCAGGGTGGGGTAGACAAAGCTCCCATAGATCCTAAAACTAGAACTTTTGTTTTTTGATTATTTGGAGTTTTTTTTGCAAGGCGAAATTCCTTGACAGGCTCAAAAAAATCATGTATACCCTCCACAAAGCCTCGGTAGATCCTAAAACTTTTGATGTTTTTGATTTTTTGAGCTTGCCAGTGTTTTGTGACTATGGCCTTCTATTTTTTGATTCTTTTTTGAGCCTGCCAGTGTTTTTGCAAGGTCGGGTAGACCAAAAATGGCAAATTCCTTGACAGGCTCAAAAAAATCAAAAATTTATACCCTCCACAAAGTCCCCATAGATCCTAAAACTTTCGATTCTTTTTTGCTTGAGCCTGTCAGTGTTTTGTGACTATGGTCTTGTGTTTCTTGATTTTTTTGAGCCTGCCAGTGTTTTTGCAAGGTGGGGTGGGGTAGACCAAAAATGGCAAATTCCTTGACAGGCTCAAAAGAATCAAAACTTTATACCCTCCACAAAGTCCCCATAGATCCTAAAACTTTCGATTCTTTTTTGCTTGAGCCTGTCAGGGTTTTGTGACTATGGGCTTTAAACTTTTTGATTTTTTTGAGCTTGCCAGGTAATTTGCAAGGTCGAGTAGACCAAAAATTGCAAATTCCTTGGCACCCTCAAAAAATATAGTTTTTATTAAATATTTATGTATATATATTTGATCAGATGTAGGAGGATGTTCATTTAGCATTTTGATCAAATGCCACATGCGCATGTCACATTGCAGATTCAGATTTGTTGGTACCCCCCACCTCCCCTTTGTAAAAGGTGTGTGTTTTATTTTTTGGGGAGTTACCATATATATATAGATACTGTGTATATATATATTTATACGTTCGTAAGCATTTCCTAAGAACAGACAATATGCCTTGCCTTGCCTGACCTGACCAACCGTTTTAGTACTGTAACTTGTCTCGCTCAGTCCACCAGCCAATCGGAAAGTTATTGCTAACACGAAAAATAGTAGAGAACCATAGAGAAGCTTGAGAAAAACAAGAACAGGCAAAAAGGAACAACCATATATTGTAGAAACCAGCCAAAACAAACACGTCTGGTTATGTATAGGAAGGGGGGGTGTACAATTGTTCTTATGCCTGCGTGCCCCAGTTTCTGTGTCTAATAGTGCTAGCACTTTGACACATCTTCAGAACTTTCATTTCACCTGCACAGGGTGTATCGGGCATGTGCGTTCTTCATCGCTTCTCAATGTGTTTGTATTTATATTTCGCCTGGAAGGACCGAGACGATGCTGCTACCGCCTTTGGGCAACCAGTCGTCCTGGCATGCGTTTTTTGCGAAACATTTGGGTGGAACATATTGAGTGGGAAGGGCTGGGCACAGTATAGCTGGATAAACAGTGGAAACAAGAGGAAACTTCATGCGTCATTGGTGATAAACCAATAAACCGATAATGTTTCACTAGCTTGCCTTCCTTTTTCCCCAAACAGTTTACTGTTGGGGTTCTCTTTTAGGACAAAACAGTTGGCCACAGTCTCTGGCCAAGCCCTTGAACCTTGTCTCCGGGTCTTGTCCTCCTCTTGTCCTCCTGGCAGTTGTTCTGCTGTTGTCCTCTGGCCGCGCTGGCCAAGCCTGTGTCCTCCTTCCTGGTTTCCTTCTTTTGTCCTTGCGGTGCTTCCTCTTGTCCTCCTGGTTTCTTTCTCTTGTCTTTTTGGCGTTCTTCTCTTGTCTTCCTGGTGTCCTCTTGTCCTCCTGGTGCTTGCAGTTGTTCCCCAAACAGTTTAATTGCTGTTGAAGTTCTCTTACCAAAAACACTGGCCACAGTCTCTGGCCGCGCCCTTAAGCCTTGTGTCCGGGTGTTGTCCTCCTGTTGCCCTCTTCTTGTCCAGCCCTGTGCCCCCTTCTTGTCCTCTTGGTGTCCTTCTGCTGTTCTTTGGCCGCGCTGGCAAACCCTGTGTCCTCCTCTTGTTCCCAAAGCAGCTTACCTTGTCATTGTCCCGTCCAGGCTTTGTCTGTTCTGTTGGCCGCGCCGCCTTGTCCGGGTTTTTGTGTCCTGCTTGGCCGGGCCTTGTACGTTGTTGGCCCTTTTACCACAGTCTGAGTGGGCCTTGTCAGCTGCTTGGCCACACCGCTTTTTCTTTATCCACCGCCTTGTCCAGGTATGTGTTCGTGTGGGTAGGAATGCAACAGTGATGCAACGTTTCAAATTTGATATCATCCTCGGATTCCTCATGACATATATATATATATACACACATCCCGTCGCTTTTCACACGTGACTCGGGCATCAGGAACTGTTGTTGTCAAACCTTTGTTGTTTACGTGTCGTTCCCCAGGAGCTGGAGGCTATAGGCTATAGGTATATAGTTGCAGACGTTCCCACCAACGTTAGAATTCAAGGAGTTGACGCTTAACAATTCCCACCAACTCCAAATGACAGGAGAGTATTGAAAATCTATCTATCCATCCATCCATCCATCCATCGATCTATCTATCTATCTATATAGATATATCAATTTGTGGCTATCTTGCCACAAGCACGATGTTGTCGAATCCCTGCCCTTGCCACCTGTTCAGACTTCAGAAAGACAGAAGTGTTGGAAGAATGCGTGCGGCATCAAATCCAATGAATCTATATTCAAGTGCAAATACTGTAAGCAGTTCGAAGTTTGGAATGAACACGTTTCTTTGGCCCAATTTGCATTTGTGGCCTGTGGTTCTGCAAGAAGGTGTGCTTTCGCATAGGGTTGGGTTTGCATAAGCTCTGTGTGTAAATATAGTAAGAGATGACAAACAGGTAAGGGCTCCCTAATACGGGCCCTTGAAAGGGGCCCTTATCCTTTTTAAACTCTCAAGCCGGCAAACGAAGTCTCGGCAACCAGGGAGCATTCCGCGTCTCTGGTTAAAGAAGTCATCTACTCAACACAAGTGGTCGAACGGAATCGCCCACGACGAAGGGGTATCTTTGGCCCCTTTGCAAAACGCAAAGCACAACCTCTCCAGCACTTCGTTATGAAAGGGTCCCTTATCAAACGGGCCCTTCCCTTTGCTACTTGTAGTCTTTTTCGTTGTTGCTTGTTTCATGGGTGTGCGGGGCTGCCTCACATCGCGGACCTCTGCCAGCTCAGGGAGAGAGATACTTTTCGCACTCCCCACTGTCATGCAGAGAAACATTCGGCATTTGGACACTACCTTTGTTTCGGGATTTGCTTTAGTGAAGGAAGCTTGGGTTGTGCCTTGGGGCGGCCCTTAGGCCGTGTGGGATAGCTTGGTACACTAGTCTTGCAGACTTTTGCTTGTTGTTTTCAATTTGGTGACTTCTTCCGCTTCTTTCTGTTGTCGGTTTGTAAGACAACTCGAGTCAATGTGGAGAACTTCTCAGCGTTTCCTCGGGCAATTGCAGACAGATGGGCCCAAATCCTACCTGCAACCAACTCAAAGCAAAAGAGCGCCCCTGCTCTGGAATCTGAATGGAGAGAGAATTCAGACCCAGATGTACTCAGTGAGCACCGCAAAGTGGCTTTTGCATCAATCGTTCCCAGAATGCCATTGCCTGTGCAGGCAAACGCAAAACCGTTGATGAAGGTAGCCCAATCCATGCATTGAAGCCTCGCTGTGACCCAGAGATGCAATACCTCCATTCATGCCATGTTCCATCAACCCAGCTGCTTGTTTCTTCAAAAGAAGCTGCGAGTAGCTTTTGCCGGATATTTTTGAGCTTGACTGCCCGGTAAAGCCGCAAGGGCCAGCGCTCATGAGCTGCTTATTTGCCAGTGTTTTTGGCAAACCAGCGTCTAAAAAACAGTGCAAGTATCAATGCTTTTAGCTCCAACGCACGTGGACATCATCCGAGGCCAGCTGTTGCTTTTGAAACCTCTTGCATTGCCACAAGATGCAAGCGAGTTTCCTTGTACTGGCCTGGGGCGTTTCAGTGTCCGATGCTGCTTTTGAGTCCTGAAGATGAGATAACCCAAACGTGCTTCCTCGGCCTTTGCCATGTGGACCGGTTTCGGACATGCAGCGCGTTGACGCCTGAACGAAGAGCTCTTGGCCACAAATCACCAAGCTGGCCAACGTCTCACCTACTCGGGGTGCTCGACTACCTAGCCCGTGGGGTGGTCGGATGTCTAATGCAGTGCGTGGATAATGTCACATCCTTCTTTGCCAGTAAGTGAGAAGGGCTTGGAACGACTTATCAGGCTTTCGATTTGACACAATATTGCGCAATCTAGCGCATGTCGAACTTCTGATACGTAATGCGAGGCCAGAGCTATCGTCCCAACGTGGAGGGTGTTGGAATTACTGCAAGTGGGAGCGTGATTCAAACTTGTCAGGAAGAGCCTCCACCGAAAGACCCCAAAGACAGGAGAAGAGAGAAGACCTGAGCTCAGCGTTCAGCAGTAATCCTTATTTTGGTAATAGATTTGACTTGCGTGCAATTTAGCCATCGAATCAACTGAAGGTGGCACATTTCCGGATCTGCCCCTGGCTCAACATATTTCGGCAACTAAGAGTAAAGGAACAAAATGCAAATGAGTGTTGTGTAGTACGGACATCTATTCCCTTCGTATCGCGCGGTATGTAATGGACATCTATATAGTGTTGAAAACCGTTTGGCCGTTTGGATGGAGTGGACAGACCGGACAATCAGTCCGGTTTCAAAGAGGTTTGGTCACTGACTGGAAGATGTACCTGGGTTGAAAGGAGAAAAGTCACGTGATTTCTGTACGGCCCGGTGTATTCCTCCTTTCCAGCTTGTTGCCGATGTCTAAGGATATGCCTTTTGTTCTGCTACCAGACGTTGTCCGGAGCTCTTGGAGCGGTGTTTCATGTGCTGACCTCGTTCTTCTCCGAGGTGTTCCAACTGCTTCACGATCGCACCGACTGCGGGTGGCGCAAACGTGGAACGCTTCAGTGGTAAAGCAGTTTTGATTCGAATGCAATGGTGATGCAGGACTCTTTGCTTGCATTTGCCAGCCAAATATGGGCATCTACCTCAAGCGCTCCGCCGGATCATTCGGAAGGCAATGCTGAAGGAACAAGTCGGTCAAGGCTTCACATCAATTTGAAGCACTCCTTTGATTGAAACCTTCAGGCAATAAGCACGCGCACAATTGACACCGAATGGACAAGAGCAAAGCACTCAGGCGCTTTCTCACTGTGCATATTCAGGGGTAGGCCATGGTGGGCCCAGAACGTCAATGCGCTTGCCGCTTTGCAGTGCTTGCAGGAGTTTGGAAGCCAGAGTGGCTGGAACTGCATGAAAATGCGCCTGAGCAATGTAGCAAGTGCCTGGGGGGACCGTGGTGTTTCTGGTGTAGTGGGGACCGGGAGCTGTGGCAGGTTGTGTAGCTTGTCGGCCCTGTTCTGAGGAGGAAGTGGAAGTCCTCAAACACGATGTGAGCAGTGGCTGGGCATATGGCGCCAAGACCAAGGCCCGATGTTGCCGAAGTTGAAACAGGCACCTTTTCGTTGTGGTTTGATGGTGTGTGAGTGTGTGTGTACCCCTTGGAATCACAGGGATCCTTATGACTTGTTTTTAACACTGCAGGGTGGCACAGGAGGCCCATAGAGCTGTGCCCAACGAAGCGCTGTATGGTGACCTCAGGATATGCAGCCTGATCAGCTGCATGTACCTGCTCTTTTGAACTTGTGAACAAGCTGTCACTCCTATTTTCCGGAAAGGGCTAACGAGCTTGGCAGACATGAGTGTCGTCGTCATCTTGGTCGACCCGGGATCGTCGTTTCTGGTCTTGCATTTTTGGCCTCTTTTCCGTTTGAGGACCCCCAGGCTCCTTTTGGGATCCTACCTGAGCAGTTGAGGATTTGGGAACCCAGGTTGGCTTGTGGCAACCGCTTTCAAATCAGTACGCATTTGTATAAGTGTGTGTAAACCGCTACTACAAGTGGCTGAGCTAGTCTGATTTTTGCCTTCACTCAACTAGAATCCAGCAGGGGAGCGGTGGGCATTCTTGAGGTCACCGCTCAACGAAGACACTTCAAGTTTGCTGTGATATGCAATCTGGACGCAGATTGCACGTACGTGCGAGAGGATGATGATGATGACGATGACGACGATGATGATGATGATGATGATGATGTCGTTCAAGCTGTTACCAGTTCCTCGCCAGTCGACGGTGTCGTACCTGTACCTGTTGTGGATTTTGGAGGTTACCGCCTTTATCATCGCTCCATCGTTCTTCCACCCAACTCTTCCCAGTGAGACCTGGCGACACGGTTGAGCACCTGCGGGTGACTCTAAAGTTGGCAGGGGCCTTCCCTGTAGTAGTCATGGGGGCTCCCGTGGCGGATTCGCCGAACCCAATTCACCATGAGTGGTGATCAGAGTTGCCTCGTGCGGTTCAAAGGAGCCATTCGCGGTCTTGCTTTGAGCGCAGTTGTCTCGACAGCAGTGAGCTGAAGAGACCAGCCGTTCCTTCGGGAGAATCTAGCCCCTTGAGAGTTCCTCCGGGACCCTACGTCGTCCTCACCTTACTATCATGTGTTGGAGCTCTCTGGGTAATTGTACTTCTGCGAGAATTGGCCTCTGCTTGTTCAAATTTGGACTAGACTGACTTTCCAAGTCCTGTGCTGCCTTCGACTGTTACACACGTGTGGATTGTTGATAATTTAGTTTTGTGCATTCTCTTTCATACATTGACATGGCCGGCTCTAGTGTCACTGTTTGGAGTTTTGATTACCATTGGTATCGTTTCGACGGTTCGACAACTAAAAACCCACGGATCGTGTAACAACATGTAGTAGGTCACATGTCCCACGTTTTTCTTTGACTTTTCCATCATCGTTACCAGAGTTGCAGTTTAATATGTTGAATCCCACTGATTGTTGCATCGACCGTGCGCAATCGTGTCCGAGCCATCTCCTCCGGCTGCGTGCCCCAAAGCCCATCCACCACGACCATCCTGGGCCTTGGATCGTCCAGTTTCAACGTCGGCCATTAGCGACGATGGGAACCCCACAGATGCAACCTTTTGATACCATGAAAGTTCAGGTATCAAGGTGTGACGGGCATTTCGAGATCTCCGGCTCGTCCAAAAAGATTTCACCGTTTTTCGGCAGGAAGCTCCAAGCTGAGCAGCAACAGGCCACGCAAATGATATGGAGCCAGCTAATGTGGCTGAACCAGTTCTGCCAAAACCCAGGTGGCACTGCTCCGTCCTTAGATTTGGCTCAACCATCTGAACCTCCGCCAAAACGCGGCAAGACTGTTCTTGCCCTTCAGGATACACTGCAGTCTGGAACGCAGTCAGGAACACAGCCAGGAACCGCTGTTCAGAGATCCCGCGCTGACCCTACAATGGCACTGCCTTCAGATCGATCGCTGAGGTTCAGCGTGAGCTTGATGACGGTACAACTCAGGTTCTCCTGGAATCGCAGTTTTCAGTTACTGAGGAACGCGCAACGCACTTGTTGTTGCGTCGGATGACTCCATGCGAGTACACTGAGTACTTGCTCGCAAATAGCTCCCCGCAACTTTGGGCTGTCGCCCCTTGACGTTGTTCCGCAGCGACCTCCTGGGTAGACTAGCTCACCAGTCCACCCTTACAGCTTCCTCTTGAACCTCAGATCCTCGAATGGGCTTTGAATACCTCTATGAGGATTTGCTCACGATCAAACGAGCATTAGAATCCTCCACCAGGATCCCATCAGCCTTGGAATGCGGCGCGGAACAAGGACAGCATTACGTCCGTCACCGATTAAACCTTTTACACAGCTGCTCTAGGATGGCAATTAGCGCCTAGTCTCACTCGAGCTAGCGGACCATTTGATGATGTCATTCAAGCTGTTACATTTATTTTCAGGCTGTTTTAGGTCACCCAAGTTGCCGGTTCCTCGCCACTCGACTGTGTCGTACCTGTACCTGTTCATTTAAAGGTTGTGGACTTAGGAGGTTACCGCCTTCATCCATGAGACTGCCTAAGATTTCGTTGTGGAAAATCACGGGGTCAAGGCTTACAGTTCAGATCGCAGGTTTTCATCGCTACTTGGGCTCGACCGAACCGCGGCCCGCTTCCCACTCTGATCGCTAATGGGTTCCTAGACAGAAACTGGATTTCCGGGTTCGTCGTTTCCTTCGTCGTGTCCTGGAAGTGCCATCATAGTGCCATGATTCACAGTTTACACCTTTTGTAATGCAATCGTGTCTTATGTAACATGACTTATTCTTCAGTTTGGCTTTTGGAGGCCGCACTACCTGAAGGTGAGTGCCTCAAACTTCAGGCGCTTTCAGTTGGAGGACTCTCAACCTTTTGCCTTTGAAGGCTCTTCTCATGACAACAAAGAAGGCTGGTTTCCTGATTGGGTGGTGAACCCAAGTCGCCGGTATCGTTATCTGAGCCACATGTTGCATTAGCAAATCGGGGTCTTGGTTGATTTTTTCTTGCACCAGTCTCTTACCATTTCACCTTGTAAGTTGTAGCTGAGGTTTTGGACCCAGTCTCTGGTACAAATTGGACCGAGATAAGCTTGAAGGTACGACTGCATGACAGGCTTTCTGTTTCGTCATGACTGAGTGCTAATTGCACGCGCAGGAGTTCAGCAAACTGACGCCAGAATCTCTGAAATCTGTTCCGCGATATGAACATCTAGCAGATCCTGGGGACCGCGCAGCATGCGCAAGAAACGCTGCAACTTGATGTTTCTATGTGGTGCGACTTCATTTATTTTCGCCAGGATTCTTGCGAGTTCTTCGTCGATGTGTTTGCCGCCAGAACTGGCAAGATCAGGCCCAGAAGACTAAAGAAGTTTTGTGGTCACAAGTCACAAGTGAGTCACAAGTCACATGAGTTTTTTCGGCAAGCAGCGAGTTGTGGTGTTCGAAGACATTTCTCAAGGGCTCCGCTAGGTGGAACAAGAAATTCCAGCTTGGCAGAGGCCTTCTGGATCAGACACCAAGCTGCATTTTGGAGGCTAATTGTGAAGAGAGAAGCTTGCCAAGAGCAAGTGAGATGGAACAGCAGAGTGAACAGCAGAGCCCCTCTATATACTGAGGCATTTGTTCACTATTGAACCAGAAGACGAAGACGAAGATCCTGTGGCGCAGTTCTTCAATCCTGCTGGAAGCCCATCCATGGCAAAATCAAGACAAGACATCAACCTTTTGCCATATAGCCGTTCGTAAGGCCGATTGGATGTTTGGAGACCCACTTTGCCAGGTGGGGCTCGGATGAAATGCCTAGTGAAAGTCAGTACAATTGGCATGGACTTTTCTCTTGAACGTGTCTCTCCTTTATGAAGCTGGTTGTGCTCGGGGCAGATTTTGTATTGTAGCTGAAGCCTTGGTGCATGTCTGCGTTGCGTGCAGCAAGAATATGTATACATACATATATATAATATATATATATATATAAATGAATACATACATAAATAAATAAATAAACAAATTGGGAAATCCGACTCTGCAGTTTGAGACGAAAAACCTGTTCGCCGCCCAGGATGAACCCTTTGACAGCCGGGTGTCTCCAACTTTCTCGTGTGAAACGTGCGCTCCTTGGAGACTCTGTTGCTGCCTCACTACTAGGAGCAAGGACGCTACTAGGGGCTCCTGGCATCGCTACTAGTAACAGGAAGCTACTAGGGGCTCCTGGCCTCACTACTAGGAGCAAGGACGCTACTAGGGGCTCCTGGCATCGCTACTAGTAACAGGAAGCTACTAGGGGCTCCTGGCCTCACTACTAGGAGCAAGGACGCTACTAGGGGCTCCTGGCATCGCTACTAGTAACAGGAAGCTACTAGGGGCTCCTGGCCTTACTACTAGGAGCAAGGACGCTACTAGGGGCTCCTTGGAGACTCTGTTACTGCGCAGGGTTTGAACTTCTTTTGCCTCGCATTTCTCAGCGGCGGGGTCACACTGATTACAGTGGAGCTCCATTTTCCCCATTGGCCCATTGGCAAGACACTTTAACAACGGACTGAATTGACTTGCAGGAAAGGGTTCCGCTCAGACCAAGTGTTGAGTAGTTGTCCAGCATTCAGCTGCTTTTGACGACCGCCTTCCAAAAATATTGTACTGTTCTTAAGATCATTGCCTGTTTGCTGTTGGGGTTCTCTCTTACGAAAAAAGGAGCTGGCCACAGTCTCGGGCCGTGCAGGTGAACGCTGTGTCCGGGCGTTGTCCTCTTCTTGTCCTTCTTCTGGTGTGCAGGTTGGCCGCGGCTTTCTTGACCTCTTCTTGTCCTCCTGTTGTCGCTTTTGTCTTCTGTCTTTTCCTCCTCTTGTCCTTCTTCTCCTCTTGTTGTTCTCTTCTTGTCCTCCTCCCCTTGTTGTCCGTCTGCTGGTGTCCAGATGACCGAGCCCTGTCCGGATGTCCTCCTCTCCTCTTGTCACGATCTTTTCGGCCCTGTCCTCCTCATGTTCTTCTATTGCCTTGTTGTTGTCCTTCTTCAGGTCTTCATTCTCCGCGACTGCCAGCATATCTCCGGTCGCTCTTGTCCTCTCTTCCTCTTCTCCTCTTGCTTGTGTCCCCTCATGTTGTCCTGTTGTCCTTTTGGCGTTGTCCGGTCATAGCTTGTCTTTCTTTTGTCCACTTGGTGTGTTCGTGTTGCTTTCCTTTCCCCATCCTTTGTCCTCTCATGTGTCCCGCTGCTGTCGTGCTGTTTATGTTGCTTTCCAAAGCAGGGGCTGGAGCTGCGGCCGCCCACAACAACAACAATTCTTGCCGACTAAGCTGTTTGGGGTCTATGCTGGTAAAATTTTGGATGATGCTGATGATGCTTAGGCTTGTTGCGACTACTGCAAGTGCACTATACAGTGTTCACTGTTGATGAAGCACTGGGGTGAGTTCTGGCAGGTTGTTTGAAAGAGTGATGAACAGCGAACACCATCACCTGGCGACAAATCTGCAAGCCACCATGAACGATGCGACACACACACACACACGTCACACAGACAAAGACGCATTGTAAATAGAACATGTCAGAACATCAACGTTGGTCCCAAAGCCGACAGCAGTGTTGCAAGTTGGTTCAGGCTGCGGGCGCCCACAATGCAAACGTCAAACTTGAACAACAACAGACAGGCCAACCACACCCAAGTCAACATATTTTGAACAGTTTTGCGCTACTTGCGGGATTTTCAACGAAGGTCTCTTGTATGACTCCCGCAAGCACTGCCACCCACAAAGCCTTCAAGCCCAAACGGAACACGCCATGTGCCCAATTGCAAGAAAACGGACTGTTTGGTCTCCGCGGCTGCGTTGGCCAAGGACCCAAGAGAACAAGAGAAGGTGGGCCACAGTTGCTGACTTTGTGCAGGAATGGACTCTTGCCGATATCAACCCTTGCCTTTTGTGGTGAGGTGGGATGAACCGAAAAAAGCCAAATCGCTTGAGGATCTTGAGGCTAGTTACTAGTTAGTGGATTTCTGCCCTATATTTCAGCGATGCAGTGAATTTGCACATTCTTACATTCATTTGACCTACATGATGGGAAATCTTGCCGAGGCTAGGTACCGCAGTCAGATGAGGTGCTTCCAAGCACATGCTGCGCAGCCAGCACCGGTGTATTTGTTGTCCGGACAGGCCTGAATTGCAGTCCGAGGACAGCAGGCCCACCCTCATGGCGTTGTGAGGTCTAACATCGAGTCAAAGACTCATCCAACCATGACACAAGCATAAACATACTTTCTACACGTGCAACAATGTAGCTGTAGCTTGAAAATGTGACGTATGATATATGTGCAGTTTCTCAAACAGCTTTCTCTGAGACAGGCAAGAAAAGCAAGGCGAGCATGTGCTGTCGGGCTGCTAGAGACAAATAGAGGCTTTCTATGATCCTTTTGTAGAGAACAATGCATTGCGCGTGCATGCCAGGCAAAATAAGCTTGCAGGCAGGCACGGTTCTTGAACATGCACTGTTCAGACACAGCTCGATGAGCGAGGAATTGAGGAAGATGGCAGCGAGTCATCGAATGCGCTTGATGTCAGACACCTTACAAACAATACTGGTTTTGCTGCATCTCTGGCTGTTCCCTTCCAACGTGGCCATTTTCAGGTCCAAACAGCATGTACCCGAACGGATTGATTCTGGACCTGAATTGAAGGACGTGCTTCAATTTTGAGCAACGACATTCAGCTTGGCTACAGCACGAGGTTTCAGAATTTCATGGGGTTTGTGCAGGACAATTGGCACGAGTCAGTTCATGACCACACCTTCCTCCGACAAGTTGGCCATCGAATAGAGAAATCAAATTCTGAGACAGGGACTGCTCATCTTGTTGAGTGCAGTGTTTTGCTACACTGTATGGAACAATACTTTTTGCTTGGGAACTGCTTTTGATCCATGAGCAAAGTGGAATGCGCCACTAGCCGCACTGTCTGCAGGAGGCTGGCACGCTTGAGAATGGGAATACCCAAGAGAAAAGATCGGGAGAAGCAGGCGGGGTTGAACCAGGGGCAAGCCGGGGAGGCAAGAACCCACCCTATCCAAAATCGCGGAAGTTCGTTGAGAAGTTTCTGAATTGCCGTTCTTTGCTGGCCCAGGCCAGTCGACCAATACAATCAGCATACATCTGCTTGTTGTTGTTGTTGCTGCTGCTGTTGCTGCTGTTGTTGCTGTTGCTGTTGCTGTTGCTGTTGCTGTTGCTGCTGCTGCTGCTGTTGCTGTTGTCGTTGTCGTTGTCGTTGTCGTTGTCGTTGTCGTTGTCGTTGT
>CAXAMN010006313.1:96110-109756 GCA_963970005.1 Durusdinium trenchii
AGCTGCACTATTGCATCATGTTAGTTGTTTTCAAATGGACATAGAAATTACACAATTTGCATTTGTTGCGACAACAATAGCTACCACACCAAATCATACAACACTTATATAGTGCAGAACTTTTGACTGCTCCACTCGGTTCTTATCGCTCAATGACTTCGGCCGTTTTCCTCACAGCTCGCCCATAGGCCAAGCCGAGGTGCATTAGTCTTAGTGGTGTAGTGGTTAGCCAGGAGGCTTAACTACCTGGTTCTATCAGGGTTCCAAATGCTTAGTAACCACCTGGTTATGAGGGTTCCAAACATCAAAACAAGAAACTACGGGCGCCCTGCACGTGGCTATTTAGGTGTCCTTTGTGTTTGGGTTTTCCCCGCATAGACAGGTCAAGTTACTTGTGAAATCTGAAATAAGAAGGTCTCAAAGTCCAAGGTTGAAGGATGCAAATTTGTTCGATCCTTCGGCAAAAGATCCTTGCAATTGCGAGAAGATTCTTCTGAGCGCAAGATCACTAGAAGGTTCTTGTTGATGCCGTCACCTCTCCACGTGTGAAGGTTCCTACGTGAAAGGTTTCTGCTTGCAGGTGTTCGAGGAAGCAAAGGTCAGTAGGCACCAGGTATACACCATCCATCACCAGGGATTATTTGACATGACACGACTGTACTTTCCTACTCGCAAAGGACTTCCTGCAATGCATGTTCCAGTATATGCCCAGCTTTGTGTGTTCTTTAGGTCGCTACAGAGTCACGAAGAATGGCCATTCCTGGGAAAAGAAGTATTGATCAACCACCAGGGTGGACATGCAGACATTCTCGCAGACACATTTGCACAGACCACAAGTCGTCTAGTTTGCAATGGGGTACATGAAGTATTCCAAGGTTCACGTTGCTGAGCAACAATATGGTGAAGGTTTCGAAGGACTGGTAACAACATTGTGCTACTTATGGGTGTTGCATCGGTCTAAGTCTTATGGCCTGATCCGACGCAGGACCGGCGGTACCAGCTGGCCTTGCCAGCCCATCGCACGCTGAATATTTCAGAGGTTTTGTGCTGAGATTTTTCAACATGCCTGAGTTTGTTCTCGACAATCCGAATTTGACCTGCAAGGATTCAACAACACGTTCAGCTGCGCCCTCAATTTTGGCGGACAAACCCAGCTTGTGTCAGAGTCAGTTGCCAAGATTCACAGCGTCTATTTTATGTTGGATTGATAAGAGGTGGAACTTGCCAAAGACAGAGAGCCTCTTCAGGCCCAATTGCTGACAAAACATGACAAAACTGAACAGAGATGGGCTTGTACGAAGTGCCTGTCAATTGCATAAGAGCGTTTCGCACAATATGTTGAAATGCTCCAAATCCTGGATTTTGTGGCAAATGGCAGGGGGCTCACAAAAAACCGATGCCATGCAACAACGTTCAAACATATTCAGAAACGATAGGGGACTCACCAATTTGACGATGCAATAACCGCACATAGAAAATTTTGACCGTACCTCAATGCGGCAGACAAGCCCACCACAATATTTCATGTATATAGACACTAGATATAGGAGAATATACACTACGTAGAATGTACATACATACATACATACATACATACATACATGCAATACCAGGCATGGCTCAGAACAGGCCAACTCAAGGCCTCTTTCGTGGACTCAAGAGCAGTGAGATTGCATGGCAGCGACCTACAGGCAGGTGCCTGTTCCAGACCGTATGACACACCGCCTCCAAGATTGGGGAGCACTATGGGGAATCAGAGATGACAACAACCCGCATCCCAGGCGCAGCCTCAAGGCAGAGGCCCAAACCCAAGCTCAAGCACTTGAGCCGCTCACCATAGGCCAGCTAGCCAAGGTTCTCAAAGGCTTGCCTGACAAGGCTAGTGGACCCGATGCTGTCTCCACACAGCTTCTCAAGGCAGCACCACCGCTCTCTATGCCATCCCTGCTCCAGCTCTTCCAAACCATGGAGGCCCAGGCAGAGCTTCCCACCCAACTCCAGATGCACATGGTCGTGATGCTACCAAAAAACCAGAATATCGAACGGCCGATCACCTTGACATCCACCCTCTGGAGAGGTGTCGCCTCAGGAAGCCACTTTTGGACCAATGGCAAAGGCAGCTATCCTCAGCCATGAGCCATGACAAAGCACGACCTGGAGCAAACGTGCTCTATGTTGCACTAGAACGGATACTACGACAAGAAGTCCAGAAAGCCAGAGGCCAACATGGAGTGACAGTCCTCATGGACATGTCCACCTTCTATGACACCATAGACCTTGATAGACTTCAACAGGAAGCAATCCAGCTGGACTATCCTCCGCTGTTGTTGGAGTTGGCAATGCAGCTATACACCGGTCCCAAAGCCATCTCAGCAGAGCAAGAGTTCACTCCCTTCTTTAGAGTGGACAGAGGAATCCCTGCAGGATGCCCACAAGCCCCGTTGTTGGCCAAAGCAGTCCTAGCACCAGCACTGATCCCATGGCACCAGGACCACAAGAAGGTCCACCTATCCAGCTGGGTTGATGACATCGGCTACGACACACATGGTAGCAATCCCATCCAGGTTGCCCAATCCGCTGTTGAAGCTTACAGAGATCTTCATGAGAGGCTGGTTAAGCTGGGCCTCAAAGTCAATGCCAAGAAGACGGCATTTCTGGCCACAGAGAAGGCCAGAGACAGGGCCTTGAAGGACCTCCTGCAACCTCATGAACCCCAGGTTGCCACGGTGATGAGGGATCTTGGCATAGATCATCAGGCCGCAAGGAGGAGAAGAATCCCTGTGATGAAGCAGCGTTTTGCCAAGGCCAAGCAAAGAAAGCTCAAGCTCAGATCCCTCAAGATCCCCTCTCTGAAGGTGAGACTCCGACTACACAGAGGAGGAATTCAGCCAGTGGCCTTGTGGGGCATCGAAGCTCAAGGTTCGGCGCCAAGATAAAGGACAGCCCTCCGTGCTGCGTTAGCTATGCAGCTGGGTCATCACCAGGGAGGAGCCCTCGATGCCACTTACGACACACACAGCAACAGGTACATGGATCCTGCGGACCAAGTGGTCATCCATCACATCAAGGCCATGCATACCTTGTATCATGCCTGGCCCACTGGACAAATCTCACACCTGGAACAAGCATGGACCAGCATTCACCAGCACTTGAGCGCCAAGGAACATCCATGGTACACCGTCAAAGGTCCAATGGCGGCGACCGTTGCCTACCTTTTGGAGTGGAAATGGCAGACCAGCACACTTCACCACTGGACAAGACCAGCCACGGACCTCATGATTGAGAACGACATCCACCTCCAAGAGCCTTGGTGGAAGCTTGAAAGGCATTGATGCAGGAGGTCACTGCCCAAAGAACACAGAGGCTTGCACACAGGCCTCACCACCAACATTTGCTGGCAGGCTTGGACTGGCGCGTATACCGCAAGCTCGTCAAAACACTGCCCAAGGACCACCGCGCTCACCTCAAATCATGGGTTCAGGGTGCCATCCACTATCGAGATCAGGGCAAACCCAAGTTATGCCCGCTTTGTGGAGTTCCCGCGACACCGAAGCATATAGTGTGGTTGTGCAAATGGCACCACAACCGTGGACACAAGGTCATGCCGGCAGGGTGGGCAAACCGCATCACCACCCATGATGAAGAACCCCTCTGGAATGCAGGCTGGATACCACTGGAACCCCAAGAACAACGACAGATCCAGCATCAATACCAAGGCCATGGCAAAGGCCTCCCTGTCCTTCAGCCGAAGCAGTACCAAGGTTGGGCTTTCACGCTCGACGCCACTCCGTCTACATACGACAGCAAAACCCGGCTTTGGGTGTTCGGCCTATGCGTACACACCTTGCGCGCAGGACAACTCCACCGACTTGGAGCAATCGCGGGGATTCTAGGCAATCCACAGACCAAAACCAGGGCTCTGGTAGCAGGATTAGCAGCTCTCGCCAAGCGCACCAGCACTGAAGTCAAGGTCATAGTTCAACTGGCCACAGTGTGGGAGGTGTGGGCGCATCCCAAACAAAGGCAGGCCTACCAGGATCTGCTCCATGACCTCACAGAGGAAGACTTCCACCGGGTCACTGTCCTCTATATCAGCAGGAACACCAGATCACCAGACACTCCTGGCAGCGAACCCCATCTACAAAGACGCCAGCGTGATGCAGCCTTGACGGCCTGCGAGGGCCAGCACGCTCAAGGACCACAAGGCCACGGAATGGCAGGCAATCCTTGACCAAGATCATGAGGAAATCTACAGGCATGCAGCAGCTCGTCTGGCGCTCGTGTTCGCTGACAAGCAACACTACTTGCACCAAAAAGCTCCCATGCCCATCGGATGAAGCAATACAAAAAGCAGCTGGTGCACCAATGTCGAAAGCCATGGCAAGCACCATATCACCGATGGCAGCCGCATCGAAGTGGATATCAATGCAGTGCCTGTGGAGAACGGGCGCATCAAGCCCTGACAGCAGACACCATAGCAGACAAGTTGGCCCAGCAGTGTCCACAGATGCTGCTGGAGGAAGAGCACCCGGAGCAGCATAGCCCGCGCAGGCCCATCCAGAAAAAACTCACCAGGGCTCAGATCATTGCCAATCTCCTGGCCAAGCAGATTGCCAACCAACCCGAAAGCCAACACACCCTTGAGGAGACCAAGGGATATCTGCGCTGCGCCGCCTGTGGGCTGAATGTCCATAAAAGAACCAATGAAAGTGCTTTCCACAGCTTTGTACAAGGCCGGTGCATCAACCAGCTCTATGACCAAAGCCACCCACACCACTCCAGTCACACACTATGGCAGAAAGGGGACAAGCTGAACTGTCAGAATTGTGGCACTCACACCCAGCTCGATGCACAGCAGAGACCCATCCTCACTGCAGTGTTGAGGAAGCCTTGCAAAGGAGCTCCCATCGGAGCCTCACCGCCAATCACCGAAATCTTTCGGCGGCAAACAGCCCAAGTAAGCCAATCTGCTGACAGCCAGGTCACAAGCCCGTCAGAACCGTGCCAGGCTGTTGTCCAAGACACAGCACAGATCCAGGGAGGTGATGAACCCCAGCCCAACCAGGATCTCAGGGCACGACCTGGCCTGGCAGACAGTACCTCACCCATCGTGCCAAGGCACCTCACCTACCAGACTGACACCACAGCACTGCATGAGTCCTCTCTGTCAACAGTGCTGCGACCTGAGACCACGCCATGGGCTCCAGGCCATGATACCCAGCCACTAGCCCAACAATGGCAGCAGGCGCAAGCGCCTCAGACACCGGCAGCAAAAAAGCAGCGTTCCGCTGAGACGCACCGCGACTGGCCAGAAACCCACATAGATGAAACGCAAGAGGATGCTACCTCTGAGAGTAGCCATGAACATGACTTCGAAGTCGACTACTTCTGAACCTGTTCAAGGCCTCCCACGGCACTACATGCACCAGTTGCCCAACTACCACTGGCGGCCAGCTGCTGAACGGCCAATGCGCCAAAACCTCGTTCGCCCGAAAAGACAACCTGAGGAAAAATAGAATACATACATACATACATACATACATACATACATTGTTTTTTGTCCGGCTCTTTTTGTCTGCGTGTGCTCGGCTGGTCTCATGCCAGCATCTTCCTGAGATCACCAAAGCCGCTGTTGGAGCAGGCCGCACGGAGCTTCTGGGTGAGGATGATGGCCGCTTCGTATACTCGGCTTCGTTGGTGGCAGCAACTGCATTCCACCGTGTTGCCAGTCCGAGTCATCTGATGAGTGGGGTGTCCACTCCATTGATCTCTGTCGATCGGTCCTGTGTGGCAGACCTCTCCCAGGAATAGGTTGAAGGTGTCTTCACCTGCTCTTGCCAGCACGTAGTTGCCGCGCAGAGAGCACCGCAAGTACGCCTTTTCAAGGCGGAAGTGGTGGGTGCCTGGTCGAGGATCGCCTTGGCTTTCAATGAGGTCGTGGGTGACCTCGAACCAGGTCTTCTTGCCCTTCTTGGTGGCCACTGCTTGCGAGCATGGCGTGGTGAGGCCCTCTCGAAGATGTTTGAGAAGAGACTTGGTGTGGTACCTCTGCTTGCACTGAGAACATTGTACTCCAGATCTGAAGGGGGCCCATTGGTGGCCCTGATCTTGAGGCTCTTTCAAGTAGCAAGCCAGAAGGTCTCGTTTTTGCTGGACCATTGGGACTTTGACACTGTCCTGCTGTGGAGCCTTGCTGTGAAGGAAGTGCTCCTTGTTGCGTCCATTCTTGCCCCTGCTACACAAAGGACGTCTCTGGTGTCTTCATCTATGTGTCGTTGAAGATCCAGAATCTCTTCTGGACAGCTTTGGCTTGTGTGTCTTTCTGGAAGGCCTTCCTGTTTTGATTTGAATCGGCTTCCTGCTTGTCAAAGAGCAGGAGCCTCACTTGGTCAAAATCTTCATGTTCAAGGCCTTTGCTGAGGTCCGGGAACTTTTCATGCGCAGCTGAGAAAGACCAGTGCTTCCAAATGGAGTGCTGAAAGACAGCCACATGGACCTTGTCCCGGATGTGGAGAGAGAGGTGCTTGAGCCCATAGAAAAGAGCTCTGAGCCGTGTTGCCTGCCCTGGGCATATTCCGGTGAGCGAGCCGAGACTCTCTCTCTCTCTCTCTCTCTCTCTCTCTCGTGAAGACCTGGTGGATGCATGCAGATGGCAAAGACATACCGTCGGTGTCTGGGATCTTTGGAGGTAGGAGCCACCGCAATTGACACTGCATGACCTGCAGGTAGGTTGCACGCTTCCAAGGTTGCCCATAGTCCTTCTCCATTGAAGGTTGCCATGCCCCCATCAGGAACATAGAAGATGGACTGAGTCATGCCTCTGTTCCAAAGTTCCGGTTCTGAGTTGGCCTGAATGCGTTCATGCCATTGGGCTGGAAGTGGCTGAACTCTTCCTTCCCAGAAGCTGCATTCCCACAGGAGGTGGATGAAGGTGAGTTCAACTCCACAAAGCGGGCGTTTGCCTTCTTGTCCATGATCCCAGTGGCGACCTTGTCAGACGTCATCTTTTGTAGCGTCTTGCTGACCGTCCAATCCAATTTCCTTTCGAGGTCGTTGCAGCCGGTGTACCTGGTCAGACGTAAGAGACGTTGCCAGTGAAATTCATCTATGAACTTCTGTTGGATCTCCGGCCATAGTGCCTCGAGGCAAATGGCGCAGTCTGGAATGCCTCCGTATCCTGTGCGCTTCCATGCTTTGCCGTTGGAGATGTCGAAATCACAGTCAAGCAAGTAGGCCTGAAGAGCTTGGAGGGGTCCCGTCACTACTTGCCAGCGGTACTTGGCTTTGAGAAGCAAGTCGAGAGCTGCGTTCCAGCTGATCCAAAAGAGGTTACGAGCGCTTTCATCGAAGGAGTGAAGGACCTTCCAGACTGTGTGGACATGTTGCAAGATGATGGAGTCCCCTGGGTCACTCTTGTCTTGATGCATGTCAAAAACGACATCCACAGATCCAGACCTCTGAAGACCTAGGCCTCTCGCTGCCATCGCTCGGAGTTGTTGCCTTCTTTGGGGAGCCAGTCCGTTGGCCTGGGCCCCCCAAGACATCACCGGGTGCACAGCGCCACGGTGGTGCCGGTACTTGATGGTGGAACCAAGCTTCAGGCGAATCATGATGCCTGCGCGGCCTCTGCCCTTGAGGAAGCGTTTCTTGATCTGGGTGATGCGTCGTCGCCGTGAGTTTGTGGCATCTATGCCCAAGTCTCGCAGCACATTGTGATGTTGTGGATCATCAGCTTGAAGCAAAGCATCCAAGGCCTTGGCCGATTCCTTGCTGCTTGTGATGAAGCCGGTTTTGTCCGTGTTCAGCTTGAGGCCTGCTGCACACAGCTGTCGTTGCAGGGATCTGAAAGCAAGCACGGCTTCACGAGCCGCGTATTCAGGATCTGTGCCCTTGATGTCAAAGGAGACGTCATCCACCCACGTCTGAAGAAGGACTGCTGGATGCTCCTGTACGAGTGAACGGAGAGGTCGGTAGAGCGCCAGTTTGGCAATCGCTGGTGCCTGAGGGCATCCCTGGTGGATGCCCTTCTGGTAGCACTTGGGAGTGCCTGCAATGCCTTCTGCTTGCAAGAGACGTGGCCCAGTGTAGAGGTCAAGTGCAAGCTTGAGATGAAGCGGTGGATATTGTAACTCTTGGGCTGGTTCAATCAGGTGATCAAGCTGCGCCGTGTCATAGAAGCAAGTGAGGTCTGCTAGACAGGTCACACTGTGAATGCCTTTGCTTGCCTATCTCTGCTTTGAGCATCCTGCCAACCGCGATGGAGAGGCAGTCTTTGTGATGTCGTGCATGATCCCAAGGCATGTCCTGATCCAGACCAAGCTGCCATCTTTGGAGGTCGTGCTTCCTGTACAAGTTCCAAAGACGATAGAGGCAGGATGTGAGGGCAATGGGCCTCTCGACGCGCTCGTTCTTCGGGATCATGACGATGTTGGTGTGCCTCATCTGAAGTGGAAGTTCAGCAGAATGTTCCATCTCAGTGAGCAATCTTGCTAGTTTGTCCACAGCAGGATGACGTAGGAAGTCGTAGGAAATGCCATCAGGTCCTGCAGCTTTGTTCGGTAGTTTCCTCATGATCTTCTGTAGAAGGCTGGAATCAATGGCTTTGAGTTGAAGGGCCTGATTCTGTGCTTCTCTTCGGAGTTCTTGGATGCCTCGGAGCTGGAGTGGACCCTCCACAGGAATCCATATGGCTCCCCATTGTTGTTCTCTGGCTTCAGTGCGTTGTGTTGATGGCAGGTTTTGAAAGGGTCTCTGCCATGCATGATCTTTCTGGCGAAGGCTGCGGAAAAGGCCTCGAAGACCCTTGTCGTGGGCTTTCTCAAGCCATTCTCGAAATTCATGATTCGTGGCACTCAGCATCTGTTCCTGGGCTATGTCCTGTTCATGCTGTACGATCTCCTGCAGCTCGGCGGGTGGCTGATGTCCTCCGAAGATCCACTGAAGCAGGTGTTCAGTAAAGTATTGTTGGTCCATTTCTAAGTCCATAGGTGCTTGGGATGGTAATTCCTGGAGATGGTAGGAAATCTCTGGAGCTGTAGCACAGGAAGAGCTGCTTGCGCGCAATCAAGGAGAAGATCGAGCGCACAGTGTGGCCAAGGGACTTCCCAGTTCGCTTCAAGCCTCAAAGCTCCTGAAATGGAGGTGGAGGCCAGAATGAAGTCTAAGTGACTTCCTTGCAAAGTAGTCGGCCCCGAGGTGGCTAAGATCTGAGCCCCAAACTTGCTGCAAATTGCGGTGGCAGCTAGATCTTCCGGTGCTGATTGCCAATCCCCGCCGATGATGAAGGGCGCTTGAAGGTGATCCAGAAATTGCAACAGTTGAGCTAAAACATGAGCTTTCCACCCACGGCTAATGAAGTATTGGAGGGTGGTGTCCAATGCCTTCTGCTGCAAATGAGTTTCTTGGAACATCATGATGGTGTCTCCTTGTCCCCATACCCAATCTTGTACTTTCTTGCCAAAGCAGGTGACGTTGCTGAAGGAGAAATGCAAGGTCTCCTGACTAGTTCTGGCTTTCTTTGGTTGAGTGTGTGAGATCTCCATGGCGGTGTCAGTGACCAGCTCATCAGTGGGAGCAGCAACTGAGATTTCCTTTCTTTGTTGCGCCGTCAAGTGTGGCATCGGGGTTGGAAAGGAGTTGTCATCAGCCAGCCAATAGACATTGTCAATGGCAAGAATCGCCTGGTAGTGACCATTTTCATGAGTGGCTCCCTGGTGAAGAACCAGACCAATGATCTGATAGGAGGCTTGGTGGACGTTGTGACCATCGTCTGAAAAGAGAAGATTGACATGGGTGTTGAAGTCAAGTTCCCTGTGGTGTTTGGCCCAGGTGCCTTCTTGAAGGGCTGATCGTTGAAGGTTCAAGACCACCCCATTCGGAGATCCGTAGAGGAACTGACCATTGCCCTCGTCGGCCCATTGGTTGATCAGGGTGTCAAGAGCCATGGGATTGTCCCCTTCAGGGAAGATGATGTTGAGTGGGAATTGCTCACGCTCTTCAGTGTGGCCCCGTTCACTTCTGTGGAAAAACTTCCCTGCAAAGAAGGTGCTACCAGAGTAGGTCCCGAGGGCGTGCAAGAAGTCGACTGCATCAGCTTGTTCTTCACAACCGAACTGGGACCATATGTGTGTCATTTTGTGGAGCCCGGAGAGAAGCTGCGGTTCGCTGTCTGAGAGAAACTGCCGGACAGCTTGTTGTGTCCGTCCCCAAGCAAGAGTGGTGTCTTTTGCGAAAGCTCCAGTCCAGCACCAACAACACCAAGGAGCATTAGCAAAGCACATGTTCTTGTGGTTCTTGAGGATGCTGGTGAGGCGCTGGGAGACGAAGATGTTGGCCACGGAGTGGTCCACCTCACCTGGCTGAGGTGCCTCTGTATCAAGTTCTGCATGCGACGCAAATTCATGAGGAATTGCTGTCCCCCTTGGAGAGTGGGGTTCCTGCCATAGCTATGACATGAACTGATCATGTCCTTGCTGCGTAGATCGAAAAGAGTTCGAGCAAGTCAAAACGGCATCTTCAACATCTAGGTTGAAGATCATGGCCAAGGACTGAATTGTTGAGGTCCCGAGAGTAACAGTCTCCGTGGGGAGCTGTTCTGATGTAGAGGAGCTCGGTGCCTCAGCAATCTGACCGGCCAGTTGCGCTGTTTGTGACAGCGCCCCCCCCAAGCACCTTGAGCGTCGTCAAGGAGCGTCTGCGCGGACCAAGCCCGCCAAAGGAGAAGAGCGGCCCTTGCTTGAGCCTGAAAGCAAAAGGTCAACCAAGTTTGCATGTCCCCTGCAAGTTGGTTGTTGAAGTCCCCTGTCATGAATCAAAGTGCGTGACATCTTACCCATAGAAGGAGAAGAGGCCACCAAAGAGGGCCCCAAAGTGAGAGCGCTACCCGCACGATCCGGGACTGCCGGTTTCCGTCTTGCGGCGTTTCGAATCATCATCCAAAGAGTCCTCAGCAATCGAAGGACGCTTGAGCGTGACGTGCAACTGCTCCTTTTGTTCCTGGGTAAGGCTTACACCAAGAGTGTTGATGAATCCAGCTACGGCCTCAGGCACCGTCTGCCATCTCAGTGTCGAGTGGCTGCAAAGGCTTTTCCCCTTGCGTGGCGCTGAGCTTTGTCAGGTATGCTGTGCTGATGGTGTTCAAGGAAGTCTGTCAACAAATTGTCTCAGCGGTGGATTGACTCGTCGTCGTATCCAGCCACCCATGCAGCTTTGGCCATGCAGGTCTGTGCAGGCAGTCGCATTTTGGAGCCATGGCATTCTGGCGGGGACCCCCAGGCACCTTTAGCTGCGAAAGTCTACCTGCAGAGAGCTTTGAAGGAGCTCCATCGACGATATCCACAACTCCACACAGACCTCTGGATCGATGACCTGAGCTTCGATGTTGTGGACCGCAATCCCAACAATGCTGCCAGAGTGGCCATTCAGGCATATGAATTTGTCAAGTCTGAATTGGAGAAGGACAATCTCAAAGTCTCGCCTCAGTGCGGAGGTCAAGCGGATCCTACAGGAACACCTCCCTGCAGGAGGCCCAAAGGTGCACGACGTGATGAGGGATTTAGGAGTAGACTGCAGACGATGAAGGTCCGGGGACAGAGAGCAGGCAGGAAGACAAAGAAGCTGGACACCCTCAAAATCCCACAACGTGCCATTCGCTTGAAGTTGTACAAGGGCAGTGTGCTCGCTGGCATAAACTGGGGTCATGAAGCAATGGGCCTAGCGCCACATATTCGCAAGCGCATCAGGACCACCACGGGGAGACAAATTGGTTTTCAGAGGACAGGCAATGCCGACATCCTGTTCGACATGTACGACAAACACAGAGATCCTGACTATGGAGCTTTCACAGACCATGTCCGGCTGTACCGCAAACTGGCCAAAGGAGCTCCAGCGTGACTTGGAGAAAGCTTGGAAAGTCCACAAGGAGGAACTTGCTGCTGTCCACACCCATGGCAGCATGCCAAAGGACGTGGCAGCCCGGCAGCCCTGCAATGTTACCTACAAGAACATGGTTGGACGTGTGACCAACACGATGGACACAATGGAGAACCTGAGTTCAAGCTCAACATGCATGCAGATTGGTGTTACCTCAAAAAGGAAGTGGCAAGAGCGCAGAAATGGGAAACGGTCATGAAGATCAACAAGCGGACGACTTGCAAGAGGTCCAGCAGCCGCTGGATTGGGTGCCGTGGAGACGCCTCAGCAAACCACAAAATGTGGCCCCACAGACTTGGCACCAAGGGGCCATCTTCACCAAACAGGGTGAAAGCCAGCAAGGCACCCATTTGCAGTGCCCACATTGTCAATGTGATGCTACGGCTGTGCATTTGCTATGGGTGTGTCCGGAGACGCAAAAGCATTTTCCTCCGCTGGACCAAGATGATCAGCAGGAGATTGAGAAGGGCATCAATTTGAAGTTTTGGGCTCAAGGACGGTATGAAATCTCCACCGGAGGTGCAGTGCAAACTTGGGGCTCATGGACTACTCATGACGAAGCGCTCCTGACCAATGCTGATGTGGTCACAATAGGCATTACGCCCACTAGCAAGGACCCTAGGCTCAAACATTTTGTTGGTTCACCACACCCTCATTGATGGAGAACTCTTTCGGAAAGGTGCAGTCACCACGGTCCTGCCCGGATCCCAGAGCGTGGAGCGAGCATGGTTCTATGGCCTCAGATTGGTGGCGCGCTATGTGGACCTGCAAAACAAAGTGAAGGTGCATGTGTTGGCCACCAGAGCATGGGAGGCTTGGGCGAAGGGCGCCCATGGGGAGGTTTTTCACAACCTCAAATCCAACCTCTCAGCTTGAGCCTCAAGCGCATGCAGGAGATGCCAAAAGGGGCCTACACCGTGCAAGCCAGAATGAAAGATGGAGATGGCGCTGTCCCTGCGGCCTGAAAGTGAAGAAGATGATCTTCGCCTGACTGACCAAAGGTACCAGAAAATAGCACCGCTGGCAGTGCAGCGCATCAGGTTCGTGATTGAACAGAAGGATTACTTCCTCAATCAGTCTAGGGAGACTGGCAAAGCCAACAGGCAAAAGGCCAAAGAGCGCAAGGCGCAACTTTTCTGGACATAGGCAATCGCCAAGGTGACAAAGGTCATTGCTGGGAAGCCAAGGGCTGAGGCCTGCAGTGCAAAGCATGCAAAAGGCGCATCACGAAGCATTGCACCTATAAGGCCCTCCAGGTCAAAGAGCAGTGGGAAGATGCATCCCCGCCACCCCTCAAGGGTGGCAAAGAGGCTGGTCATATGGCCAAAACTGACCTGATCCAAGCTCTTGTCAACAAAGAGTTGCCTGGTGTGCCAGAGTTGCAATGTCCGGACCCTCCGCAATGCCGCGCGGGAGAAGATCCTTCACATGGCGCAGGCTCAAAGAATGGGAGCCAGACCTGCCTTGGGACGGGCGCAAGAGCCACATGATTTGGCGCAAGGGAGGCAGAATCTTCTGCAAGACATGTCAAGCCTACGGGCTGGTTGAAAACGGTAGTTTCAAGGCAAGCGCAGGCCTCATTCGACCGTGCCAAGAGTTTGACAAGCAGACGACGCTTCCAACATGCTTTAGGGCCAAAAAGGCCACCGATTGAGCAACCGAAGGAAAATACATACATACATACATACATACATACATACATACATACATACATA
>CAXAMN010006313.1:113379-131507 GCA_963970005.1 Durusdinium trenchii
ACACACACACACATACAGTGACCCCCTTCTTTCGGGTGGACAGCGGGATGCCCTCAAGCCCCTCTGCTAGCCAAGTCAGTGCAAGCACCGGCGTTCTTCCCATGGAAAGCCAGACACACGGCAGTGCGTCTGTCCAGTTGGGTCGATGATGTCGGCTTTGATGCAGCAGGCAGCAACCCGCTTAAAGTGGCCAAGGCAGCAGTTGAAGCCTACAGAGATCTACGTACCCGCTCGGTTGACCTTGGCTTGAGAGTCAATCCCAAAAAGCCTGCCTTCAAAGCCACGGACAAAGCCGCTGACAAGGCGCTCAAAGATCTTCTCCAGGATCACGAGCCACCAGTAGCCCAAGTCATGAGGGACCTTGGCGTGGACCGCCAAGCAGCCCGAAGGAGAAGAATACCAGTTTTGCGCCAGCGGATGAATATGGCCAAGCTATCTGCTTTGAAACTCCGGCTACGCCTGCACAGAGGCCATGCACACCTTGTACCACAACTGGCCCACTGACCAACTTCCATACCTCGAACAGGCGTGGGGGAAAGTGCCAGCAGCTCCAGGCAAAAAAACAATCCCTGGTTCACAGTCCGAGGACCAAGGGCTGCCACATCGTCTGCGTGGGCGAATGGCAGTGGGAAGTGCACGACCTCCAGAGGTGGACAGGGCCAGAGACACCACTGATGCTGGGCAATGAACTCTTGCTTCAGGATCCACGGTGGAAAGTCGAAAAGATCCTTATGTCAGAACCGCGCCGACAGCGTACAGCAGCCAGGCCCCACCACCAGCGCCTGATCACAAGAATTGACTGGCATGTGTATCGGCAGCGCTTGAAAACTTGGGTACAAGGGGGCGAGAAGCCACTAAGGTCAAACTCTGTCCAATCTGCCATCATGTCCCGGCCACCCCAAAGCGCATCTTGTGGCTCTGCAAGTGGCGTCGGGGCCAAAGAATGGGCCGAACGCATCACCCAGCAAGACGAGGAACTGGCAAACGCTGCAAGCACTCGCACCACATCAACACCAAGGATGGGCACTCACCCTAGATGCAACACCATCCACCTACGACGCCCGTAGCCAAGTCTGGGTGTTCGGGCTCTGTGAACACACTATGTCCATTGGACAATTGCGCAGACTTGGAGCTCTCACCCAGCCCGCAGACACAGCCACACACACCACAACACCAGTGAAGGTCATCGTGCAGCTCGCCAAGGTCTGGGAGGCTTGGACAAACGCCAGTCACCGACATCCCTTCCAAGATCTGATGGAAAACCTCCTAGAGCAGGACATGAACCGGGTCACCGTCCTGTACGTCAGTCACACCACCACTACCCTTCTCCAATGTTGCGGTTGTTTTTACGTCCCCCACACCGTGGAGTGTGTTCGGGATTCCGACGTCTCCCAAAAAGAAACCACCAATTGGTGTTTCGTTTGATGGGGGCCCCCCTTTCAGGTGGCCAAGAGTTTTGCGCGTTGCAGACTTTGGCGAGCTGGGTGTGATCCGCTTTCAGCCAAAAACGCCCACAGCAGTGAAAGTTCAGGCCAAGCTGCAAGACGCTATCCACTCCGAAGCCGTACGTCCAGACGATGCCGGGAAGCTGAGCGGCGACCTCAACTGGTTTAGCGTGTGCGCAGGACATGCAGGCCGCTTTGCGGGCCCGGTACTGGCAGCTAAGCAACACGCGTCTGTCCCTTACGGACCCCGAAGTTACCGCCCTCCGGCTCTTGAGCATCATGCTTTAGCGCAGCCAGACCTCGGGACGTTGATGTCCGGTCGGATGTCAGCTCCCCGCTGGTCGTCTATTCAGACGCTTCATTCGAAGCGGGAGAACTCAGGTTGGGCTGGGCGCTCATGACAGAGCCATTAGGAGTGACATGCTTGGTTCCTCCTACGGTGACTGTTTGGATTGCCCGCAATCAACAGATATACGCCGGTGAAACCTTGTGTGGCCTGCTTGTCCCATGGGTCCATAGCGGTATTCTGTCGGGTCGTGATGCCGTCTGGTTCGTCGACAATGAGGCCGCCGTGGCCTCTTTGATTAAGGCGGGTTGTCTCGCTTGGGCCTTGAGGACGAACGGACCCAAGCCCAGTCATGGTCCATACGTGAAATCGTTTTTCCAAAAAGGGAACTCCTCTTTGTGGCTAGACCCGAGGATCTCCAGCCTTTCATCTCCTTATTGAACAGTGTGGGTGATATCCTTTTGAAGACTGGGTGATCAGGTAAGATAACCAAAGATGACTTACAAGAACCAGTCCGTGTGTTTTGAAACCGCGACTGTTACCCAGTGTTTTTAGCACTGCTGTTCAATGTAGGAGCGTGCAATGGTCTGCGAACCCCCCTCCTAGTCATAAGAGAACGAAAAGAAGACGCTGTCGCTTCACCGTGTGGTATCGTCCTTTATGTTTCATACTCACACACACATATACACTCGCAAGCAGACAGGCAGACAGACATACATGCTTGCATGCAGACATACATACAGACATACTCACACAATCCCCGTTCAAATTTCCTTTACAAAATCAACCTACCTGGGTAACAAAAAGAGCTTCGATATTGTAAAGAAAAAAGTTTGTTTCCAGGTACCCGTTTTTGTGGGGGTTGATTTGGTAAGGGCAGCATTCTTTCTTGGGTCTGTTGATTTTGTAAGGAATCGATATGTTGGTATGGATGTCAAACGTGCCGCACTGGTGAGGGTGGGGTCCTTGATTCTATACAAGTTTGAGGGTGGGGCGGTTGTCGTGGACAGTCGATTCTGTAATCGATTGACCTGCTGTAAAGCATGGACCCTTGATTTTGTAGTGGGTTGAGCTGCTGTAGAACATGGTCTCATAAATTCTCAATAATTCGCATAAATTTTCATGATCTTTCATATATGTTCACGGGCTTTGAGGTTCATCCAATTTGTTTACAAAATCAGAGGCACCAAGAGAGCACCCAGGGGCACTTATACAGAATCATGCTTCCCAGTCTCGGTGTCCTTATCGCACGTGGGGATAAAACAAAATATAGCTATGCTGTGTGGAACGAACTATGATATGTACAAACTTGTAAAGAAAGGTCTGCCTTTTAAAGAGTTAGTGGTGACTTGCATTTGCTTTTCTTTGTTTGTTTTTCTTTTGATGGCAGGTGCGGGAACCCCAGCATCCATGATCAAGGTTTGTTCCAAGATGTTCCAAGGATTGCTCAATCATGTTCAACCTATCTGTTGATCTCTTGCAGTTGGTGGCATGCGAAGTAGGGGTAGGTTCGTGCAAGTGATCTGCGGGACACTGCGAGAAAATGAAAAAAAAGATAAGAAAGGAAACGTGATGACGAAGAGTGAGAGCTGTGAGACGAATCGTATCGTATCGTATCGTATCGATGAGGTCGTGCCAAATCATTACAAAATCGTTAGTTTTTTCCACTCCAGGTTTAATGATTGAGATTTTGTATCTTGTTTGAGGCCTCGGGGTGGTTGATATTTGTAATTGTACTGAGCCATGTTGACAGAGTGCCTATGATTTTGTAAAGATTGTATCTTGAGACTGGGACAATTGATTTTGTAGTATCGGCTGGAGAGTTGTCCCTTGCCTGCGTCCTGGGGGGTTTGATTTTGTAAAGCTTTTCAGATTGGCGAACCTGGGGTGGTTGATTCTGTAGCACATTTTCCTTACAAAATCAGCCACCCCTACATACTCCAGAAATTCGATGGAGGATCTCACACACACATACTCACAAACAGACAGGCAGACGAACATGCATGCATGCATGCATACTGACATACAGACAGACAGACATACGTACTTACATGCACACTTACATTGCATGCATGCTTGCATACATACAAAAAATGTTTATATATATATACACACACACACCTTTTTTGTATGAAAACAAATGAAAACAACATCGAGTGGTAATGCACCTTGAATATTACTCAGAATTTGCACACTTGTTTATTGCAGTATTGCGAACTTTTGCAAAGTCGACATGCAGGTTGGGCCTGAACAATTTGAGAAACTGAAAGAGGCGTGCAGCTGCTACACCCGAGGAACTTTAGATTTGACACAGAAACCCTTTTAACAGGTTGCACGTCCTTGCACCCTAAACCTCAAACTCAATGGTTTTTGATTACTTCCCAGTTTGTTTTTGCAAGCTGTGCTGTCTTAGACTCTGCTACCAAACAACCAAAACGTGTTTTTTGTCCCATTGCTTCAGGCTTTACAGCTGTTCCGAGCTGGAGATGAAGCCACAGACCATGCCGACGAGGCCTTCGGACAAAACCAGACATGTAGAGCATGTGCCAACTGTTCCTTGGTTTGATGGAGGTTGATGATGAGGAAACTTCAGAGGATCAGGCCAATCACGTAGGAAAACAAACAACTGAGATTTGGGGAGAGGACTCGGAGAGGACAGTCGTTGCTTCCTTCTTTCTATTCAGGTCCCTTCGTACTTGACCATTCGCTACCGCCAGAGTGGAAGAGTTTGATGCTCGGATGTGCGTTTGAAGGGCATCGAGAATCGAACAGCTTTTGCTGCCATTTGCTGATAGCACTTGCTGGCAAAGGTGGTTTGGGTGGCACCTCCAGCGATCTTCCGGTGGCAGGACACGTGGGATGATCAATGCGATGTGTGTTGATGCAAAGCTAGAGAGGTGTTCATTAATCAAACCCAAAGATATTCTTGGATGTGTTTGTTATTTATATAAACGGTGCAATTGTGGGGAGAATAGGAACCTGGCAGCCTGCTGTTCATCGTGGAGGCGGACGTTTTTATGTCTGTGTGTGCTCTTGCCTTGTGCTGACTTTCCGCAACAGCAGACAGACCTTACCAAGATGCTAGTAACTAGTACGCTTGTGCCATGTCAACTTTTCAGTTTCTTGTTTTGCTTGCGTTTGAGAAATGCATCAATCTTTCATGCAGCCAGGAGGATTCCATGAAACATGTCGCGGTGAGACTGCCAAGCTTTGCACCCCTGGCTCGTTGAGTTTGCATCCTCACAGTTCTCACCTCGAGCCCACATGCTAAGATGGTAATCCTGGTTACACAAACAACACTGAATTGCCAAGACGAACGATGCTAGGACCTAAGATTTGAGAAGGAGACCAGCTGGTATCCAGCTACGAGCCAAGAATGCGAAGGGCGAAAGAAAACTTTTTTGGAAAGAGAGAGGGAGAGAATGGGAGAGAGATGCAGAGAGGAAGAATCCTGACAACAACGTTGTGCTTGAGTCGCTGAGCAAAAGGGTTTTTGAGGTAGTCGTCATACAGCTCCCAGCTCAAGATTCTTGATGCATTTCATTGCTTTCGGAGGCCAAGATCATTTCTTCAGCAATCGATATCAGAGAGATGCGTCAGAGATTGATGAAGACTCAACAGCAAACAATGAACGCGTACCTCTGGCTTGCTTACGATTTTGGCACTGTCCTACGGAGCACCTGTTCGGTTGCTCTATGCTTCAGTTGTCACTGCTCAAGTGGTGCAGTGCAGACTTGTTGTAGCGTGTACAAGGGCTAACAGTTTTGCCACAATCTATGAATACTGTAGATGTTCAATGATTTTCATATATTTGTATCTCGTTGACTCTGTTTGTGCATGTGAAACGTGAAACGAGCGGATCAGGACAAAGGGCAGCCAAAAAGGCCAAGTCCCAGTCAAGGTGCGCAACTGTAGCATGGCAAGATCAAAGGCTAAATCTTAAATCGTCCAAGGCATTTTTTAAGACATGAATGTGAAGAGTGACATGAGGAACCCAAGAGTGACATTCGAACAATCAGTGAAACCATTTGTGCCTGGACCTTAGTGACCCAGATTGCTAGCAGCAAAGGGCATCCCTATTAGGAGCAAGCTACTAGTAGCAAGGACGCTGACTCTTGTCCCTAAACACTTGAAGCCGAGCATTACCTCACCAAACTGATGACCACCGTCTGATTAAGAGTTTGTGTCAGCATACTTGGCTGCAACGACTGACACGACAAGCATCATGATGACAAGCTGTTCCTGAGGTTCAGAAGAATTCATTTTGCTGCCGACTCAAGATGGTTGGTGGCAGAAGCTTGTTTGACAGGCCAAGGCCATCCCTCTTTTGCGATTGTCTCTCCCATGTGTTGTCACATTTATATAACGGCTCTTGTTTTGCACCAGCTTTGTTGATAAGATCTGCTTCTCTGCTGTAGTGTAGTGCAACGCAGGAATGCATCCTTTGCGCTTCAGCTAACTGTTTCAGCTAGCTGTCTAGCTGCCCTGCCCAGCCTTTGTGCTTTCCAGCCTTAAAGCTCTTCACAAGCCCCACAAAAATGGAATCTCCTGCAATGTGTTTCAGGGTTTCTTTGGCAATGCCCTAATCCTACTTGCCAACCATTTTGCCGATTTCTGATTGTGTAAGAATATGTTTTGCCTGTGCTGCCTTGTAGATTGACATCGGAAGTGCATTGCTAGCTACCCGGTGTGATGCAAGAAGTTCAAGACTGTGAGAGATGCCCCCCGCTCCATCACGGGTGGAGACACCAACACTGCCAACGCCACGACGGCAGGGATTAGTCGACTGACTGCATGCGCTGTTTTCTCATTTTCTCAGTGCCATAAAGTCAATTCCAAAAGTTCATAGGAAATGGTGTCGAACATGCGGAGAGCTGCGAGCCTTACGTAGGAACCCCCTACAGCAGCCCAAGCCTGTCAAACAAGCAACACGTGCAGGAACGCAGAATTTCATTTCCTCAAGTAGTTGCACGTTGCACTCAAGAGCCCATATGACAACTGCAACATAATGCGAGCGCGACTGACTGGCTAAGATGCCAATATTTGTGCCGGTGTACTGTGTGCTGTGAGTTGATTTGTACAGAAATTTGGATGGAAGTGACAGCATGGACATGTCATGCACAGTTGTCATAGTTGATTTGAATGGATAACTTGAATGTTTGCATGAGCGGCATAGAACTCCTTACTGGCAAGAGTGTGCAGCGCGAGGACCAACAATTGGTACCGAACGGTCCTTTGTGATGTGTTTCCAGAGGCGCCTTAGAATGGAAAACGACTCAACTTGCGAAAAGAGTCTCGGATAGGTGAAGAGGCTCCGGAAAGTCGAAGCGAGCATGGATGCAGAGCTTGTGAAGCCAGGGCTTTGTTCCGGCTGTTTTTGGCTTTTGTAAAGTCTCTCAAAGCTGCAAAGCTGGTTGAAATGTACTTTTGTTGAGGCACTTCTTCTTGCAAAAGCACATGAACATCAGGCTTGTGCGACATCTTCCCTGAATGTTCTCCCACCGGGACCTCTTGTTACTTGCTGCAGTGCTCAGGACAACGATAGAGCGATACCATGTCCATGGACACACACTCAGGAAAATCCTTATGGAACTGATTGCGGTTTGTCACCCGCCAGTGTAAGTATAAAACCTCAGGGACCAGGGTCAGTAGGTATGTAAAGCAGTCTGAGAAGTCCCAAAACAATCAAAGTCAAGATCCAAAGTCGAGAGGTCTCAAAGTCATCAAGCTCAAGGTCGAAAGCCGAGCGGTCGACAGGGACGACCCATGATTGTGGTAGCTTCGTTGAGTACCGCCCCACAATCATGCCGCACTCCCCTGCTGAAAAGCCAAAAAGACAAAGGAAACGACCAAACGGTCCCCTCTGAATCCAACGGTTAGATCGACCTGATCGCCCCAAGCCTTGAAGAAGCCCCGTTTAAAAAAGCCTAAGGTTCCAAAAGGCTTCAAGTTCCAATAGTTTCCAGCTCCAAGCACCAGGAAAGCTCAAGAAGTTCGAATAGCCCCGAAGGTCGAAAGGTTCCAAGATCGTGCACACCCGCCGATGAAAACGGATGCAATGGCCAGTACATTGTTGCAGTCAAAAGCAGGGCCCATGAGGAATTGAAGGTAAGACAGCAGGTACGCCTGGAAAGCGTCCTCTCCAGATTTCAACCACTGTTACCGCCCTTTTCGTTGGAAAATCCGCTGCAAAGTGGGGTTGCTGCCCTGCAATGTTCAAAGTAAAAATCCAAAAGGCCACTTGTGAGTCCAAAGGTTACCCACAGTATGTATGGTATGCGTGTGTGTATGTGTGTATGTGTATATGTGTGTATGTGTAGATGTGTAGATGTGTATGTGTGTTCGTAAATATGTATGTGCTTACAGTCGTTAAATGCAAAAATCAGTGGTCGAGGTAAAAACATTGTTCATCCTTTCAAATCTTTACATGGCAAGGAATAGAAACGTTTTATATCGTTTCTTCATCATACTAATGTTCTTGTATCCCTTCTTGTATCATGTGGACTCAGGGAAAAACCCATGAATCATCATTATGTTTTGTCACCATGGTGGCTTGCTTCAAAAAGGAGGCCCAAAACTTCGTTTGCATCTCAGGACAATTTGGCATGCTAGCAGGACACTTTCAATTATCAGTTGCACATCCTTAAATGGTTCCATCGTGGATGGACATTTATCGCTTGCCCGTTCGCGAGTTAGGTATACTATATAAGTGCTTGGGCTTTTGACCAGAACTTCGGAAGTAGTGAGTGAGACCAGCAGGCAGTTCCCAAAGTCATCCAAAACACACTGGACACATGTGGATGCAATAAAGGTGATGAACTATTCAAACCTGTTCTTGTTTACTTGCTTTGTTGCACCAGTCCAGTGCACATGCATTAGCTTGCACCTTTTTCGTAATCAATAACTCTCAAGCGGTTTGCCACCAGTGGTCCGTTTTGACCAAACTATGTGCAACCCCTTAGAGAGTCTCCTTTTGGATGCACCAAACTGTATATATCATAACTTGCATACAAAGCCAACCCAACGTCAACCGCCCATGGTGCATCAAGGGCACTTTGGGCAAGGTCTTGTTGTTTTTGCCAGATTTTGACTAGCTGAAATGCAGTCCAGGCACTGGAGTTTGACATATGCAAGATCAATTGGTTTGAGATGTGGTGATGGGGGAGAGTTGATGTCCACCCCTCAAGCTTAGTGTTTTGGCGGACATTTTTCATTGTGCTTGTACAAACACTTCAAAAACCTCAACAATTTCATGAACAGATATGGCTGCTCATTTATATACTCTTACAAAAGGCACAAGAATAATCTTAAAACAAGACAAGACCACCAAGAAAACAAGGCAGCCAAACGTCGGACCTATGTTGGAGGCATCATTCGGGTATGAGGCAAAAGCAGGTCATTACTTTTTTTGGGCATTAGGATAGCACGGCAGTAAAAAGGTCAAACAACGAGTTGTTGAATAAAGCATCACACGTGTTTTTTCCTTTGTTGATGTAGGTCTCAGCCTCCTGGGGGTGCAAAAACCCTTAAACTAACCAAGCGTTTGATCGTGACACTCCCTGGCAGTTTTTTAACGTGGCAATAGGGGCAAGGCCCGTTATGACACAATTGTGAGAGGGAGCCCAACACAGATGGTGCTGTCACACAGACGTAGCTTCCAACAAATGTGCCTCAATAATATGGTGTGGATGGTACAGAGCTATATCCAATGTGATCATGTTGAGCACCTTTCATGGGTGAAGGAAACAAAGGTTTAACTGGCGAAGTGGCGGTGGCGCAAAGTTGGGAGGCAGCCACTGGTGCTGCAAGGGCGAGAGGCTTGCCTATTGAAGGGTCACATCCATCTGGAGCAGGCACTTGGGGATGCAAGTTCAAGAATTGATTGGGATTGGAGACTTAAGGGATTGTAGTGTTTGTGCCCTTTGGCTTTCCAAGTGGACTTCTACAGTTCGCTTCTCATCTGGAATGCTCCGCATCGCTGGCCAATTTCAACAGTTATTGAGATGTTTCCACTTCCGTAGCACATGATTTCTGCAGGTTCACGACCGGGATCTCAAAGGGAAAGCAAAAGGCACACGGCCAGCAGCGATGTCACAGATTAGCAAGCAGAGGTCTAGCACCGTCGTGTGGCAGTGCCAATGGTAAGTCCAGTTGTCACAAGGCACAGAGAGCTCATCTTGGTTCGGATGGACATCCTGACAAGTTTGCTTGACCAAAACTAGACATTGACTTTTGCACTTTTTGCCAAACATCTGTCAACTTGAACTAGACATTGACCCGTTGTCGACTCTTCTATCGCGTTGAGTTGTAGGCATTTTGATTGACTTGGAATCAGTATGGCATAGAATTTTGGAGTTCTCCTTTGCAGCTGGGAAGCACATGTAGCCAGCCTCGCAAGGGTTACTTGGGCAATTGCGTACCTTGATGGGTACTAGAACCGAGTAGCGGGAGGATGATCTTGTTGACACGTCTTCACACGCTTTTGCAGCTCGGGCCAGGGGTGCTTCTAAGGCACCGGGACATGGGCTTTTGTTTGCCGGTGCTTTCTCTTGCAACGGCAGTGATAATGATACCTCAGTGATAGAACTGTGCATACAAGATTGAATTCTTGATCAAAACGGAAGGCGTTTGGTGTCATTTCAATTATCAGCAAGCCGCAACAATGCACTGCTTGTTTGGTTGGCGGTACAGGAACAGGCCAATGTACTGGCAAAAGAGCATGTCAACTCGCTTCCACTACCTCACTTGTGGGTTCTGCTCTCAGAGCAACTTCTTATTTTTTGTTGAACTTGAACCTATACTCATGTTTGTGCGCTCAAATCAAAATCATTGAGGTGCAATCTGGTGTCAAACTACGTGTCAGTGTTCTAACTGTTCGTGGACTTGTCCTGGTGCCATCCCCAGCGGCCGTGATTTGGATCCTGTCAAGCCGCCAAGCCGACTCTGCCAATTCTGCCAACAACAGGTTGATACCCTGTTTGATGTTTTTTGGCTGCCTTCAGCTCACAGGTTGAAGCGCTATTGAACCACTTTCCTTGATCCCGTTTCAGACACAGGAATATTTGCATCACCATTCAAGAACCTTGTTCAGTTCTTCCCCAGCAAATCTTGCAAAAAGCTGATTTTCCTGTACACTGGATCGGTTCCACATGACCCATCGTTTCTCAACTGAAACACAAACTACAGTACTCAGTTACTAATTATTCTACCCCTGAAGGATTTCTTGTTGTTTTGGTTCTAGCGCTTAGCCGCTCAGTGACGATATTATGGCTCCTGGCATCCTCTTTGTATACACAAAACATATTTGTAGGACTAGTCCGATCTATTTCTCCGCTGCTGTGCGTTTCATCAGCCCCGCAGCGACAATTTGAAGGGAGCCTGAGTTGCTGTCCAGCCATCTCTGTCAATGCTTTTTGCCAAGCTTTGATAAGGACTCAGATGTCTCGTTGGACTCCGCCAACATCCAATTGGTTACATGGTTGCAAGCGAGGATCTTGACATAACTTAGCAAGACTGCAGCATGAACTGTGCAAGTGGATATATATATATATATATGGGAATATGCCAACATGTCGTAGACAGATGCGTTGTCTAGACTTGGGAAGGTTTCCACGACAGTGTGGCACGTGATCACACTTGTTAGACTTGGCACAAGCAAGCCTGACATCTCACGTATGCAGCAATGATGGTTCGTTGATTATTTCAATTGTCAGACAGACAGAGAGAGAGAGAGAGAACGAGAAAGAGAAAGTGAAAGAGAGAATGGGAGAGAGTTGTCGTGTGGCACTTGATCACACGTGTTTAGACTTGGCGCAGACAAGCCTGACATCACGTGTATGCAGCGGTGATGGTTCCTTGACTATTTCAATTGTTTGCATAGCATCGGGCTCTAGTAGATCAAGATGATCTCAGGGAGATGGGGCTAGCACATTGCGCTGAGTGCCATGTTCGGGGACGAGCTCCCTTTGCGTGATGGCTGGAAGGAGCTGTCAGACATTGATGGCTTGTTGTATTTAGCATTGCAAGAGAATTTTGGCACCGTCTTGAATTTTTTAAAATGCTCCTTTGATACTTTGGAAGAGGCAGCTGGCTTGATTAAGCTTGTGTGGGGGCACGGAGGAGTGCTTCAACAATTGAAAGTCTTAGTGAAGAACTGATGCAATGGAAAGAACAAGTTAGACATTTAGTGAAGCGGGCCAGAAGAGAACAGGTGCAAGAATGCTGGCAATCGCCCCCATTACCGTCCCAGCTCGCAATCAGTGGCTTGGAGGCTTATGAAGCCTTGGTGACTGGGGCTGGTGCAGTTGGACCAGGCACTAAAGCGTGGAGGTGATTTGAAACGGGCAGGCCAAAGCAAGGAAGAATCAAGCAGGCAGAAGTGGCAGGGCTGAAGCAGCACGACTTCCTATATGCAATGCTTTGTGTGGCGTAAAGAACAAGAATTCGCTTTCGGTGCAAGGAGAGCGAGCACGCTGAGGCTAAGAGCCCGGGTCTGGATGAGAGTGCGTGCTTGGTTGGTGACCACCTTTGGTCGTCCGTGGCCGCTGAGTGCACAAGAGCTGTTACTGTATTTGGAAGAGAGGCATGAAATCCAGCCCATGGGAAAGACCGTTCCTACTGGTGTACAGGGAGCCCTGATGCTTTTCTTCTTGAAAATGTGGGCCAGGTTCCGGTGGGCTCGCGGATTTCGGAAGATTGTCTCTGTCCGTGAAGGCTTGAGCAGGACTCTCCTCCTCGACAAGCGCCACACTTCACGCCGTTGTCATGAGCGAATTAGTGGTCTGTGACTCTGAGTTCCCCATACGTCTCAGGTTCACTGCGTTTTGCATTTTGTTGATGGTTTGGTGCGTCATGAGGGCCGATCACATTCAGCATGTCGACCCTGCATCACTGCATCACTGTTGCTCTCTCAATGTTGGCTACGTCTCACTCTGAGCAGGACCAAGACGTCGGGGCCTGGCAAACCTGTTGGCGAGCTGATGGCTTTTGTGGCTAGAGGTGTCTCCTTCTCTTTCTCCTTCTCTTCCTCCCTCTTTTCCTCCTTTTCCTTTTTTCTCCTTCTCCTTCTACTCTTCTGTTCCTTGCCTCCTGCGCTAGTTCTCTTTCTTTTTCTCTTTGTGGCAACCCCTGACCACAAACAGTGCGGAAAAAACATCCAGAAAACGCGTTGGAAAAACACACCCGAAAAAAAGGTCACCCTTTGGTCTTTGTCACACACGGTCAAACTGCCAGACTGCCGGAACATCGCCGGTCTGTGGCAAAATCAGTGGTTTGAGTTTCTAACCCTCCCTTAGAACCCACCGATATCAGCCAAATGTGTCTGTCAGAGCAACCGCTGGGAGTTTAAACGGATAGGTGGCGGTGTGGTCGTAAGCTTCTGCCATATCGGATCGTCACAGTCCTGGCGCTCTGCAGACTGTCTTCCTCTCCCAAGTAGCAGTGTAGCATCAAAGTCGCTGCCCTCATGAATTTGGGAACTCTTGAGGCCAGTGCTTCTCCTCATCGGGAACACCTTCCTCCCCTGGCAACGCTTCTTTATAATTTTGGCCCAAGTGCTTCAAACATCTATATTCTAAACTGTATCCACTCGAAAGTGATCGAACAGCCTCCAGACAAGGTGCTGGAAGCTTCCTAGTATGTTGAGTGCATTTGAGCGCCTTCCTTTCTTACTGAGCTCTATCTTCCGGTGGTACAGGGTAAGCCTCTTCCTGTACGCTCTGTAGTTCGCTGAATGGCCATCGAACAGCGGCGCATTTTTGCATACCGTTGTCTCAGTGCCACGTCTCAGGAAATCCGCAGACACTGCGCCGTAGATCTGAACAGAGGGCAATTGTCAGAGGCCACATGAATGAGAGAGACAAGAGTGAGAGGCAACAGAATAATGGACATGATCCATGGTACATAATTCCCCCTTCTATGCCACACTACGAAAGGACCTCCACGTGCGCACCTTCAAACTGAGCAAATACAATTTTGTTTCAGAGGCTTGACAGGCACCAGATATTGGGCGAGTTAGAGCCAGACGCGAAGAGAGCTGACCAGTTTGTTCCTACATCGAATCGAGAGAATCAGCTCGCAAGTCAAGCTGCGACAACGAGTGGCAAGTTTGCTTGCCTACATAGTAATATAAACTAATGGTCCTGACTTAAGATGAGCATTCTGCACACATTGCGAATCATTCTTTTCGTAGCATGGCAACCAATTCTGCACGGGAAGCAGATCATGACAGGGGCTGAAACACCTTGAGGCCCAGCCCTTTGTTTTGTTTTTTTTAAATATACTTCCTTTTTCTCGATCCCCAACTCGTCAGATTTGGAGCGAACCCTGAGCGTTCGCATGATGCTCCACAGATGGACAAGATGGTTCTTTGCTTTTTCAATTGGTTGCTGAGCTCATTTGAGGCTGTGAAGTTGAATGGGCGCGCAGGCGCTGCAAAAATCTTAGAAGCCGATTCACATGTCGGGAACCACAGTTTAATGGGCAGTTTTGACCAACTGCACGTTTGGGCGAGTGCATTGTGACGTGATGCTGTAGTAGTACAAAACCCTGTAAGGTCAAGAACACTGTGAGAAACGGACACACATTTAAAAAACACATCTTCATCTTACTGTGAATAGTGTGGGCCAATTAAGCGACTGGCCAAGGTAAATCGTGATGGTCGTGGATTTGATGTGTACTCTTTCGTCACGAAGCTTGTTTGAAAAAGCTCAGCTCGGCCTGTATTTGTCTCTGCATGTTTTGGGCGGCTTTTGATTTGGCAAATGCCGATCTTGCTTGGTTCAGGATGGATGCATCCCTTGTCGGGGAGGCCCACTTGACTTTCGAGGTGCAGTTTCTGCAGTTTCCAGCGCTCTCGGAGGTTTTTGCATTTACTCACTCAAGTTGGCTCCGCTTTTCCGCACGGGTGAGGAAGTTGCTGGAAAAGATTAACAGCGCAAAGCAGTTATTTTTTTAGCCCCCGGGGGGGTAGGCCGCTACTACTAGTAGTAGCTAGGTAGCTAGTAGCTTACTTAAGCTATCATAGCAATCAGACCAACCCCCCACCCGACTGACCCCCCACGGGGAGCAGTTGCGGCAGAAATCCAGCTGTGAATGCTCGCAAACGTTGGCTCAGCACTGAAAACCAGTGCAATGATACATCGAAATCTGGTGTAGCTAGTGTAGCTGCTACTAGTATGGACGCAGGATATCTCGCGCTAATGATTTGGCTCCTAGATTTTTAGGGAAAGTTAACCTCAATGGAATCATTCTCATTCTCCCTGTTTCTCCCCTTGCGCAGAGATCAATTGTTTGATCACACAGGTCCTTGCAGAGGGCAGCTGGTCCTCAAGCAAACCGATCGCGCGTGCTCAGATCGATTTAGAGGATACTTACATGTTTGCAATCCTCACAAGAGTATTCTGATTTCTGGCATCACTGAAATTGATGTGCAGGATCGTTGGTTTGCCTTGCAGCAGATTCGCCTTCGGCAGGCGAATCTGTGTGAACTTTGGCAGTTGCAGAGATTGATTTGACAGCTTGGGTTGGAGTGCACATTCGTGCTAGGTATCCAACAAGAGGTGGATCCTTGCTAACCTATCGCAGCCAGATTGGAGAGTTTCTGATCTGCAAGGGGTTGTAAATAAGCTTACAGGCTTATCTGCAATTGTTTGTTGTTACTGTTACACGCGTCCCAGAGTTTGACGCGAGGCTAAAGAGTCTTGCAGGAGGCAAACTTGGCTTCCCCAGGACAGCACAGGGCACACAGACACAAGCGTTGCCTGGCTTTCTCTCGGCATCGAACGTATAGCTCCGGTGCCAGGCACATGACGGCACCCAAAGCAAAGGCTCGGCATCTCCCCAACTTTGTTCTTTTTGCTATTAGGTTGGAGGCCATCACTATGACGGCTTCGTGCTGTTTCTGGGACTTCCGGGCCAGGATCCGATGAGAGCCCACCATACCTTGCAACAGCCATAGCAGAGCCCATTGAGCAATCGACTCGGATGAATGCTGGCTGTGAGAACACCCGGTTCAGCATGATTGAGCTGGACTATCTTGCTACTTAGGACTCTCCCTTTGTTTCATCCAGATCCTCTCTTCTCAGACAGGCGCATCATAATTGGCACTCGATTCTTTTTCCATGCTTTGAGGTGCGAGAATACCATGGACACACTATAGTAATACGTAATGACTATGTTCTATTCTCATGTACATCAGCGTACATGGCATACTCTCGCATTGGCTGTTAGCCGCCTGACTCTGCAGGCGGGTGGGTGCTTTGCGGATGTGGGTGCGGCCTTCAGTCTGTCGCCATTGACATTTCTGTGATGTGCAATCGGCCAGTGGCGAGTGTATCAGTGTATCCTCAGCTTGCTCCGGTACTGGTTTCGATTGGAGCTGCCTAGGTGGACCTTGTTCAGGAGGACGACCCGCTTCCGGAGGTGAGTTATTGACACTGCCATGCTTTGTCGTTGGTGCGGCTCGTATTTGATTCAGGTATCGTTCAACAATCGTCCAGGCGTCTCCAACTTAGGTGCAGCATGGGAGCAACCGAATTTATGAGCCAAAATACACCATGATGTGAACCAGTTAAAAAAGAAGGCAATACCTTCTTCCCGAAGGGAAAGCAACACACAAGGTACGCCAAATAACATCAATAACACTTCACCATATCACCACTCGCAAGTCAGCATACGCCACATCACTACACCACCACATTGCATCAACACAGTGCAGTCCATTTTGAAAAGGGTGAACTCTTTTTGAGAGTTCGCCCCGTGGGCCCTAGAGAAAGACACGTGTTGCGAATGAGAGCTGAACAAGATTCAATTGAAGCACCTATGACATGAGATGGAACGATAAGGGATAGGTTCAACATTTGGGCTCCAAGGCAGAGTTCGAAATCCGTTCGCATCCTAGTCTTGGCTGGAACTTCAAAGCTGTTGATTCGCCACGGATTGTTTCAAGCATGTCCATTGCAAACCGAGGAATTCGAGTAACAGACGTGACTGGCATAAGTGTTTTCAAGGACCTGGCTCATGACATCACGGAGATAAAGACTTGACTGCAACATGTCGATTTTAAAAGTAGCTTTCCATGCATGTGCGACCATCAGGATGAATTTGGTGAAAGAACCTGAGCTGCACAAAGTCCAGTAAGCGCAGTCTAGACCAGCACACATTTCTGACTGAGCTACACAGGAAATGATGTCTACGTCAAAGCCGAGCTTGCGATGAAGTCTCCAGGCCCCTAGTAGCATCCTTGTTCCTAGTAGCGTCCTTGCTCCTAGTAGTAAGGCCAGGAGCCCCTAGTAGCATCCTTGTTCCTAGTAGCGATGCCAGGAGCCCCTAGTAGCGAACATTGTTCCTGCATGCCAGTGTCGGACATGTTGCATCCAGACAAACTGGAATGTTCGTTTCACCGCTTCCCTTGTGGACCCGAAGGTGATGGTCTTCAGAGGAAGACTTTTCGAACAGATACCCACAAATATGCAAGAAGCCTACTTTTCAATTTTCTATGGCTTTGGTGTTTCTTTATCAGATTTTTGCTTTCAAGACGTTCATAAGACATATTGTATTATTCAATAAAGGCACTCCAGCGCAGAAGAGAAAAACAACACATTTCACTGAGTAACTACACTGTGGCGTTGTACTGGAACTTTTCATGTATATATTCGGAGATTGGTTTGCGACTGTTTTCAAGCAAATTTGCATGTACACTGTACAAGTTTTGGTAGACTGCTCAACCCCTATGTTCCGAGGAGTGTTGTACCTTGCTTGATGCAGCAATACATACCTGTTGAAGCCTTGTGTGCTGACTACCTCACTTCACTTTCGTTCTTGTGGCTTCCATTTTGTACTACTCTTTCAAATGCTTCGCTTGTTTGCTTTCAGTTGGTTCCCAGCAACGTTTACTACTAGAATTACAAGATTGCTAGTGAGTAGTGAGTGCTTTGCTTGTTTGCTTTCCGGTGATGACTCCTCAATAGAACTCCAAAACCCTTGATGTTTACTGCTTTCCGAAAAATCAATCTACAAGGTTGAAAGGAGAGCAAAGAATCAATCTTGGATAGTGGCCAAGCAATCGCTTTGGGAGGCCATCGCTAGTAGGTTGGAGGCCATTGATAATAGGTTGGAGGCCATCGCCCTTAGGTTGAGGCCATATCTAGTAGGTTGGAGGCCATTGCTGATAGGTTGGAGGCCATCGCCATTGCTAGTAGGTTGGAGGCCATCGCTAGGTTGGAGGCCATCGCTCTTAGGTTAGAGGCCATCGCTAGTAGGTTGGAGGCCATCGCTAGTAGGTTGGAGGCCACTGCTAGTAGGTTGGAGGCCATCGCTAGTAGGTTGGAGGCCACTGCTAGTAGGTTGGAGGCCATCGCTAGTAGGTTGGAGGCCATTGCTAGTAGGTTGGAGGCCAT
>CAXAMN010006313.1:136507-148257 GCA_963970005.1 Durusdinium trenchii
TTTTAGTTACCGAATCAGCGCTTTTAGTTATCGAATCAGCGCTTTTAGTTATCGAATCATAGTTACCGAATCAGACCGTTTGGTTACCGAATCAGACGTCGACCTTGATGGTCGCACAGAGGGCAATTTCGGAGGGCGAGCCCAGAGCCTGGTGGGGGAGAACGAAAAGAACAGGCGTCAGCTTGGGATTGAACATGTTTGGTCTTGTGATGCAAGTGATGTAATTGACGGCGAAGAGTGCATCATTAGCATTATGAGGGGCTTACGAGGCAATGTAAGCCGTCTTCTAACAGGGGTGGGATGTCATGTCGACGATAGAGGACAGCGGGCCCGAAAAGTGATTGAACCGCCTCCAGGAAAGGGAGATGTGCATCTCTGGTGCCCATTGAAGTAGTGTTCGACCAGGGGTGAAAGGGAGGTTTGTGTCTCTTAAGACACTGTTGTCTTGTGGAAATGATGTGATCTGTGAGGGCAGGAGAGGGAACAGAGTGCGGTGGGCTAGCTTTGGGGGCGGCGCACTAGCCATGCGCAAAAGGGCAAACCATACAGGGTGGGAGTTGATGTGGAGGACTGGCGTAGCGGAGGAGGACGTGGTTGGACAAGAAATATTGAGTTTCTTGGGGTGCCCTTTCTTTACGGTGAAGACGCCCCTTAACCATACGCAAAAGGGCACCCCATATGGGGCGCGAGCTCATGTGGTGGATAGGCATAGCGGAGGGGGCGTGACGCGCTCACTTGATCTTGGCTCTAACTGACGTCGAGGTGCCCCTTTCTCTCTTCCAAGCGCCCCTTCATCCACAAGAACAAAAGCACTCCGCCCCCCCCCCACCTGTGACTGAAGGCCTATGTGTGGAACTGAACTGTCACTTGAAGTGGGCGTTGTTTCATCTCACCTGACCACTGCTCCATCTCCCGACTATCCTCACGGTGGAGCTTCTGATCCTTGCTTTATCTGGGTTTCATGGTGGCGACTTTTGTTTTCTCACTCCTCAAGTTTCTGATTTATGTTATTCTTTTGATTGACACCCGTGGAAAATACAGGTTCTTCACGAATGCGCAGCAAAGAGTTCTCGTTTAACTTGGGGCTTTGGGGGTGAGAGTGCTAGGACCTTTCTTCTCATCGACCTACGCTAGCAATGACGTGAAGCTGCGGCGCAGTCTCAAGTGAAACATTCTTCAGGCTACACGCATCTACGGCAGTTAAACTACTTCAGCCACATCCCTGTAACCTATTTTGGTGTGCGTATGTGTGTGTGCCCCTTGTAGTCACAGGGATCCAGTCGGATTGTGCTAATTTTTTCTTTTTTCGTTTTTCAGCAGGGGGCCCTTCCCCTTCCCCTCCCCCTTTCTTTCTTTGCTTTTGGTGCTTTCCTGAATGGAATACTCAGGATCACCCCTTTCTTTCTATGGTGTGTCCCTGGACGATTGTTCGTAGCTGGGAACACCTGCCTTTTTTCTTTTCTCTCCTCTCCCTTTCTCTCCCTCTCTCTTTCTTTCTCTTTCTTTCCTCTCTTCACCTTCCTTCCTCCTTGGGTGTCCCTGGATGCTTTTGTCATAGCTGGGAACCCTTCTCCTCTTTTCCTTTGGTGTGTCCTTGGACGCATACGTCGTAGCTGGGAACACCTTCCTTTCTTCTCTTTCCTTTTTCTCGTCTCTCCCTACCCCTCGCTCCTGTCGGGACCTTAGCTTGGGTTGCTACTAGGGGCTCCTGGCCTTCCTACTAGATGCCAGGTTGCTACTTTGACGCTACTAGACATTCCTGGCCTTACTACTGCTTTGTCCGCGCCTATCGTGGATGTACGTCTTATTGACGTACTGAGTAGCGCACATGAGAATTGGACTCTACGAATGGCCGATTGGTTCAGTTTGAGGGATTCCGGATTCGTCCAGAGGCCTCCCTTTGGGGAGGCGTGTGTGTGTGTGTGTGCCCCTTGTAGTCACAGGGATCCAGTCGGATTGTGCTAGTTTTTTCTTTTTTTCGTTTTTCAGCAGGGGGCCACCGGGGCCCCAGAGGAGCGGTGGCCAACGAAGACCTCCTCTGGGGTCCGCGCAAACGTACCTGCCAAACTGGTTACCTGTTGTTCTCGCTGTGGTTTGCTTTCATGGTGGTTCATGTGGTTTTGTTACTAATCGCTACTCGCGTTTCGTGTTTTGAGTCTTGCTGGCCTCCAACCTTGCAGTCAGGGCCTCCACTTACTGACACCTGTCCTGGTTCCTTAGGTTTTTGACTCAGGCCGGCGTGTGACACCGCTGTCGAGTCAGTACGCATATCCATAAGTGTGTGTTGGTGTTGAAACTCAAGGTCATTTGGGGCCTATTCAGTTTCCGTTTTCAGCGAGACGCTCTTCCATATGTGCAGCAACTCTTTGAGCAAATGCGGGGTTTCTGCCAGCATTCTTCGCGTGATGCTGTGTGTTCGCGAGCGCTGGCAACCGTTTCGGTAGCATCTCTATGGCCCTACTTTTGTGGGAATCTTTTGGAGGAGGTCTTGGATGGATTCACGATTTGTCCGATTCGTTTGTAAAAACATGAACACCTGACTTCTCAAAGTGCATCATACCATTTGGCTGCGCAGGTGCAGCGTTTTGTGAGCTGGGCGCACGATAAACCTGTGTTTTTGTGACCAGCAAGGTGTTGAAACCATTCCAAATGTGTTTTGTGTTGCAATTTTTACTAAAGGCACGAAGGTGTGGAGAATTGTCACTCTTCGTAGGAGGGGCAAAGCACTTTGAAAAGGTTGCTTCGAACCAAGTTTTGTGGCATGCACAGGGAGTCATGATGTTGCGACGTTTGGCGGAGGGCAGGCGAAGAGAGTGGGAGCGTTGCGAGTCTGGCGGAGGTGCTGTGCCATTGGGAAGGTGCGCGTCAGCGGACGGTTTTTGGAGGCGCTTGGACTGCCAAATTGCTTGGCAGGTTGATGTGTGCGCTCTGAATGGGGCTTCCCAATTCACTTTTGGAGGAGGTCTGGTACAAAATTACACAAAATTGCCTTTTTGGAGACACCTCGCCATACGAAATGCTTGTGCTGGAAACCCGAAGCTTCCTGTCTCACTTTCATGGGAAGACATCTCGCACGAAATGCTGGTGTTGGAGACTTCCCATCTCATTTCTGGAGGAAGTCTCGCGTGCAGTGCTTGTCTTGAGGATTTAGCGTCTCACTTCTGGAAGAAGTTTCGGACGAAGCGTTTGTCTTGGAGGAAGGCTTGTGCTGAAGGAAGTTTTGTCCCAGAGTTTTTCAGCACAAGTGTCCTACAAAAAAAGGAGTGTTTCACGAGCATTCTGATTTAGATCTTTCAGGCCGCGGCAAGGAATCCTGAATCAGGCTGCTGCCACAAATCCTCGACAGAGTCGGTTGCTGTGGTTGTGTAGGGATTCAAGACACATGCTCAAGTCAGCCAATGATCAAACCACAACCATCACGAAGCCACACTGGAGCATGCACATGGATTAGTATCAGCGCTTTGGGGAACCGTCACTTGGTGGAGTGGATCATACGGCGTCCCATGGTGAACTCAGTCAAGAAACATACCAATTCCTTCGTTTCCTGGTCATTGTTGGATGTGCGTCCACATGCTGGAATACAGTTTTCTGAGGCGTTCAAGTAAGATTAAACGATAGAAACAAACATAGTTTTATCGCTGCGTCCTGATGGTGATCTACATGTTTTTGCATTGACTTGTTTGACTTCCTGAATGCGCGGCGTCTCATGTGGAACTGGCGTGGCTTTTGAAATTGCTTTGACTTCTGCGGGCCGGTGTAGAGTCACTAGAGTGTTCCACAGGAGTCACACAGAAGTCTCCTAGAGGAGTCCCGGGCAAGAGTGTCAAGCAAAAGTATCACGCAAGAGTGCCCATAATATCCCACACTAGTTACAAGAGCGTTCTCGAAGACGGTCGCAGATGAGCGTTCTTCTAGAGTGTCACACAGCCCGGGATATTCAAATTGTCATACTTTCGAGTTCGTGGGTTCAATCTTGTGGATTTTCTTCGTCGGGTACCCGGAACCTCCGTAAGCCGGCACTTCTATTATTCTTTGCTGAGAATTGTAGGTGCAAACGAAGAACAGATTGACATAGACCGAAACCAAAAACCGAACACCGTCCTGGGCGACTGCCCTGCGAGCCAAGATGTTCAAAGTGCCTGCTCCAATGCACTTCTGCTCCGTTGAGTTTTTCTTGCTTGATGAGGTGCGACATGGCAGTTTTGATACATGTTCATGCATTTTAAAACCTGATTTTCCTCTTGACAAGTGCACGTGCAGGTTGACGTGTGATGTGTTTGCAGGACATTTTCACTGACAATGATGAAATCTACGAGTCCAAAGCAGCTCATGGCACCGTTGCCATTGCCAAGCAGCTTTTAGCGATTGTTTGTAAGTTGGATTTCATGTGATGAGCCAAGCAAAGCGTCAATGGTCTGAACCATTTGCATTTGATTTCTTGCGGAGCTCCAACCCATTCCAAAGAATAGGCCGTGCAGAGTGCAGACAGAACAATTCAATCCCTGCGTGGGCGAACCCATGGTTCACCAAGAGATGCGAACTAAAACTATCCCTCAGGCACCTCGCTCGGACCCCTTTCTCAGATGTCGGTGTTGAGGAGGCTTGAGCAGATCTCCTCTTTTTGCTTTGCAAGCTTGCCAGGTCGTACCCATGGATGCATTAATCATGAAGGCGCACGAGCCCTAGCTGTTCCTTGGAATCCGTGTGATTGTGGATACATCATGACAAACTTGTTCGTATTGTCCGTATTGTGATGCATTGGGTGTACACGTCTCAGGTATCACAGGTACAACAAGGGCCATGTGGTTCGGCAAAAAGTGCAGCATGAGGCCAGGACGAAAACAGCATGCACACAGCATGACTTACTTGCTTCCTGCAGTAGGTGTGGTTTGAAACACCTTCTCTGAGAAAAAGATCAGAGGATGATCAGGTGGGATACTTGTGTAATGTGTCAAAGTGCTGGGCATTTTGAGTTTGAATACGCACTATCAAAGCTAGAACGGTTATTCTATACAACACAATTGAAAAACACCCTCATGTTCCTGTTTGAAGGTAGCTGCAAGCGCTGAACAATAGCACCAACATTGGAGTCATTGTAGTCATAGACGTAGACACACACATATATATATATATATGGTACCGCCCCCAAAACCCACCCAAAGTCCCAAAGTCATATTTCACTGATATTTACAGTAAAAATTGCATATTTGGGGCACCATTTTTTCTTAGTAATAAGGGTTGTGAATATACATTAAACACATATTTTATATAAATTTCACATATGTTTGTAAATTATAAAATAAAACAAACGATAAATTGCATACTCAGCCCCCACCGCAGCCTTAGCCTGAGGAGATGAAGATGAATCATATGAAGAAACTATTAAACTAAATTAAGTAATATATAAAATAGTATCCATACGCAATAAAGTAGGCTCACTGCGAACATTTACTAATCACAGACTGCCAAAACCAAAAAACCAAAAAAAAAACTCTGAGGAGAATCTTTGGTTTCCGCCTGAAAGATGTTATTCTTTTTTGTTTTCATTGAGTTATTTTTTTTTGGTTTCATTCATCAAAAAAACAAAAAAACACAAGCTTTGTTTTTTGTTTTTGCTTTGGTCTATACAATCACCAATGCCCAAAAACCAAAAAAACACAAGTTTTTGTTTTTTTTTTCAAAAAAATATGCAACAACCAAAAAAAACTGGTGTTTTCTTGTTTTTTTGTGATTCCAGGTTGCATAGACCAAAGCAAAAAACCAAACAACTTGTGTTTTTTTGATGAATGAAACCAACAAAAGCCAACAAAAACTCAATGAACACCAAAAAAAACCATCTTTCAGGCTGAAACCACAGATTCTCCTCAGAGTTTTGTTTTTTGTTTTTTGGTTTTCATGTTGTTTTGGGTTTGGCTCTAAGCTTGACTTACTACTATCACCGCAGCCTTTTTTCCAACACAGAGTTTTAGTACATAACACACCAAACTTTGCTTTTTCCGAGGCATATATATAAAGTTCTAGATATGTAATTATCAATTTTGATATTTCTAGTGAATATTTACAACGCTGCTTAATTTTATTCTCTTTAACAACTGGGTATTTAGCATCATCAATAATTCTATTTCCCATATCATCTATTGCTGTTATGTAAGCGTCATGTTCAGATAGCGTCATAATGTATATAATTAGATATTGCTTTAACACCATCTAATTATATAGTGCTTGGGGGAACACTAAAACGAATTCAACTTGGCAAATCAAACGAGGTGGGGCAGATCCATTACTGAAACCAAACTAATTAACAACTTATGTGGATTAGCGTAACCTCACCTATACCGCACTCTGTCCATGGGAGTCCTGCTAATAACTAAAAATATGTTATTTTTCTATGTAATTTTATAGATGAATAATACAAGTGTTCCTATAATTGAACCTATCAATGTAATTTTTCCGATAATTGATGTATATAGTTTATAATTGTTCCTATAATTGTTCCTATAATTGATGTAGTTTATACATGATCTGATCAGATTTTCTTTTTTCTATATCTTCAATTTTCTTCACCAGTTGTTTGATTGCTTTCATTTGAAGGGTGTCAATCTTATTGCAGATCCAGTGGTGCAAGGTGTTTTTTTTTTTTGGGGGGGGGGTAGATATATATATATATATGTATATATATATATATATGTTGCCCGTTCGACAAGTTCAATATCATCATTGGGTGCAATCTCAAAACAAGATGCAAGCCTAAATTTGGTGCGAGTGATGCACCTTAGCATTTCAAAGAGTGTCCAGATTCTGCATTTTGGAGGCTCCATTGGATGAAGACCCCGAGCTTGCCAGGGCCAGGGCGGATGTCAGAAGGCGGACTTTTGCCCAAAAAGGAGGGCTGAGCCCCCTTTTTGATTTTCCATCGTTCAAGCAAGTTATTTGAGACTTGAGCTGACGTCAGGCAGCACCTAAGTGAGAGAAATTGGTCTGAATGCTTCCATTCCTTGGGTCAGCAATATTTCATAATATTTCATGATATTTCTCTCATAGGACGAGAGCATTGATGTTCTCGATTCTCGATGCCACAATATATATGCAGACCTGTCAGGAAGGGAACTCCAGTGCAGTTGAACTTGAAGCTGTGGTTTGTCCTGATACCGCTCCTTCAGAACCAACTTACAACACATTTTTGGCGCAGGTGTTGCCGATGCTGCAGATGTTGCAAATGCTGGAACAAATGCTGGCGCAAGATTTGCCGATGCTGCACGGCAGTATGCTGCTTTTGGTGCCCGACAATTATGCAAAAGGACGTCACCCCTGCAGTTCTCAAGTTGGAGGCTGCCGCGGAGGGTTAAGTTTGATTGACACAACGTGCCAAGTCTTCACGCCCAGACTTTGTACCCCTCAAAGACTAGTGGAGTCTGGCAATTCTGTCACCCCCAAACCAACGCGCGGTTGACTTAGACTGGCTTAGAAAGCAGGTGTAACATCTGGACTTGTGAGATGAAGGCAAACAGGCGGAATGAACGACTTAGTGAACAAGAAACGTCAATCAGCCACCCATGGATATGAGGGTGTCGTAGAGACTAGAGAAAAAGAAACAGATTAGTGGCTTTGCTCAGTGAGTAGATTGTGGTTTCAGATCAATCATCAGACACTATTGACATGTGCTCGGTGGACGGCTGCCTATCGCTTACGCTGCGGTGCGGAGGTGGAAATACTTTCACTTGAAGAGGCAGCTGAAGACCCATTGGCCAGGGCCGGGCGCGTTGCGTGAAAAGCACATCATATAAGAGCAAAGCAGAAAAAGCGATGAAAGGACAAAAAATAACGATCTACAGACTCTACAGTTCTGAAACAGGAAGGAAGGAAGGAAAGAAAGACAGAAAGAAAAGAACAGAATAGAAGAGAGAAGAAAAAGGAGACGAGAAGAACATACAATTGCGGCTTCTTTACATAGGAGTCTGGACGCTTTGCGGAGCCAACGGAGCGGTTGGATTGGACATGTGCCATCACCGCACCTAAAAAGTCTTGTCCTTAGACCTCTCAATCAGCTGGGGTGACTCAATTGATGACGATTCTGCGTTCTCATTTGCAAAGCCCAGGTTTTTCTTCAACTACATTGGGCCCTCAAACTACTACTTGCTCAGACGGACGCTTGGGTGTTGACCATTCTTGGAAAGACCTTAAAAGCCTTTCCAAGCTGTTCCTTCGCATGAGTGTCGAAGGAAGCAGCCGAGCCTACTTAGTAAATGACGGGTCTGAAAAGGCTGGCGAATTGCTGCCGAGATACTGATGTCAGGTCAAATTTTGTTCTTTAAGGACAGTGTACTGCACCACAACCCTGGTGTGCATGCTTCTTGTGCTGGTCAGTTTCTGAGTGCTCGGAATGTGCTTGGAGTCCAAAGATGTCTATATATATAAAATACTTGCCGCAGTTCCAAGCCTTGCGTCCGCATTTGCTTACACTAAGGGTGTGGTATACTTGCTCTTGCAGATCCTTATGCCATCTCTTGAGCTGAAAGCAAAAATTGACGCGATGTAGCTCCTTCATAGCAGATTCGGAGATTTCCACACTGACCAGTTGCATGTGCAATGCAGCATGTTAGTGTGGCAAGAAAGCAAGACCAGTGGTTGAACGGCAATTGCAGAGGTTGCCTGTAGGCCCTATTGTTCGACATCAGCATGTTTTGTTCGTTAGTTTTCTTTTCATTTGCAAAGTGTGCAAGCAGTTGCCAAGAACTCATGAAAGTCATTGATGATTCATTGCTTGTGGAACCGTTGGTCCAACTTTGTGCAACGGCATGATATATACTGTATATATGTGAATTTGTATGCATTGGAACATGCATATCATGATATGAGATGGCGGCCCTCTCATGTGACCATTTTGGCACAAGGGCCCTTGAGTCTGGCTCATCCGAGCCCCCGACGGTTGCGCAATGGAAAAGTGAGCGCACCGCTTGCTTTTGATCGTGACGGAGTTCTTTGATCCCCGTTGGTTATGTTGTGACAGTTGCCTTTACAAGTTGCTGTTGATCCTCCGCTCACCATTTTACAATATATATATATATCTTAATCTCGAATATGCATCTATGCAGCTGTTGCACTACTATGAAGCGAACAGACCAAGCCAAACTGAGATCATTTACAGACCTGAGCAAGGTCACATTCGACGTGGAAAATGTCGTTTTGTTGCATTGCAAGAAAGGTTGTGCATTGGCAAGAGTATTGCATGGTTTGTATGAATGGATGGTTGTATGACTTCGTGTGAGTAGTGTTAAGGTTGTTTCAGAGGCAGCTTGTTTGGATTCTTTTGATTCTGTGGAAGGGCTGCAACTCCAGTAGAACAATAAGAGAGCCAGAAAGAAACGTAACCAGTGTTTGTGACTTGCGATACTTCCGACTATGTTGGAGAGCCAGGCTTACTGTAGGAAACAACGTTTTGGTGTGTGTTTCTTGAATTACTCACACGGTGGAGCATTATAATTATGGCCATTCGAACGCGTGCCTGAAATGATAGTTCGAACGATGCCTGCGCGATATTAACTAACGAAAACCCGCAAATCATTTTGCCCGTGGCTCGTATAAATCCTTGATTTATATATATATACACGGTATAATATGGTATAAGATGGGACACAGTGTGCAACTGGGCTACAGAGCAAGTATATTTGCTATTGGTTGATTCAGTGCACCATTTGTGCATACCACACTCCAAGAACTGTCTACGTTGATAGATTCCACTTGCTTCTTGCGGTGCTTTGTCAAGTGCTTTGGAGACATTCGTGGGACACCGCAAACAATCGCAAAGAGGGCGCTGAAACAAGGATATGCGGGCTGCTCACTAAGGTGTATTGTGTACATGTATTTACCAAAAAAGAACCGCTCTCACAATGGCAAGCGGGAACAATCTACTTTCTCCAGCATCAACGTTTCAAGGCGGCGTTCACGTTCACAAACACGTCTATAAAAGCCAGATGTGGTGGAAAGCATAGGTTGGACAAGCCGTGTGATTCAAGAAGAAACATGCATTGGCTGGAAACTCGCAAACAAGATAGGTAGGGTGCAAAGAAGACCACTAGGAACAAATCGATAGTTTGTGTGTGTAAACAAAACAGACAATGTTCATCTAAATCCAATTCTTCGTTTGCCAACAAGTGATTGTAGTCGCTCTTGGATCCTATTGATTTCAAGTATTCAAGGCCAGGCCCTGTTTCAACCACGCTGGGTTGCTGTAGCAGTCAACTTGGGACATTGCAAAGTCAGGTCCAGGCATCAGGCAATTTGATTCCGAAATTCGCTCCTGGAGAAAGGAAACTAACAGATTCTCCAGCTTACTCTTGTGAACACTTCTGACGCAGTCCAAACAAGGGCAGTTTCATTTCTCGGGAAAGCAGCGGTGAGAAACGTCCCGCACTGTTTCCTGCTGAGTTATGTATGTATCCATGAGGCAAGCAAAAACTGGCCTTGCCAGCTGATCATCACAGAAAAAGTGAGCTGCCCGTGAGAAGTTTGGTAGAAATGCACCGCCTCGTGAGTTTGATTCGTGTCAGCATTTTCACATTTGCGACATTGACTCTGCCATTGAGGGCAGCCATCATGTCTGCTCAAGTAGGTGCAGATTTCCTCGGGGCTGGATGTTTATTCAACCCTCCAACAGTTTTTTTTCAACCCTAACCTTTTTTTTCAACCCTCCAAGACGCTTTTTCAACCCTGGGTTGGAAAAAATGTAACCCCTACTAAAACAACCCATGGTCCTTATATTCCAACCTTTTTTTTCACCCTGGAAACATATTTTTTCCACCCTTGAACATTTTTTTCCAACCCATAAACATGCTATTTCAACCCTATGACACGCTATTCTAACCCTAGGTCGCACCGTGGGGGGCTGGCCCTTCAGTCCTAGGATGTAGACGCCTTCGTCGGAAGCTCGAATGATTCGGCCGCCCTATTCTGCTATCGCTGCTGGTCTTTCTCCACCGTCTTCCTTTTGCTTTGGCCTTGCTGGCTGGCTGCTGCCAACCTCCACCTGCAGCTTCCGCTGCTGCCGCTGGTGCTGCTGCTTACTGCTTTGCTGTGCTGCAGCCGCTGCTGCTACCGCTGCTGCCGCCGCCGCTGTTGCCGCTGTTTGTGCCGGCGCTTCCTTTTTGCTTAGCTGTTGCTGCTCTGCTGGTTTGGATGCGCGCTCGTGCTCAGAAAGAGTCGGCAGCGCACGCAACATCGCCGCTCCGGGCGACATGTTCCCAGAACAAATATGCTTGGTCAATGGTCACAACAGACCGAGCCCTCTGAAATCCCGAATATCATGGCTACTATGCACGCCCCCTACACCCAGGCCCCCCCTGTTGAAACCTATGTTCAGACATTAGTAAGGCCTAAGCAGGCTTCAAACCTCAGTTTCTACTCGGCAGGCGCTCAGCACAGCATGGAACTCTTACTGGGATGCTGTTCTCCTTCAGTGAGGTTTTGGTCTTGTTTCGGTCCTTTGCTAAGACCTCGGTCTTGTTTTCTTGTTAAGACCTCCATTGGCCAGCGTACATGAACATGTCGTGAAACTGTGCTTGTCTGGCAGTGGCTGCTGGCTCTGGCTAGCCACAGTAAACATACAAGCAAACAAGTTCGTCCAGATTTGCTAGCAAAGTTGCAGTGCAGTGCATAGTTCACACCTTGGAACATTAGACTCTATATATAGGGTTTAACTTGACTCACCCTTTTGTGGGCAAGGCAGGGGTAAAATTTAGAGAAGGATGTTGCTC
>CAXAMN010006313.1:178639-191105 GCA_963970005.1 Durusdinium trenchii
GCAAGAGTGTCAAGCAAGAGTGTCAAGAGAAAGTGTCAAGAAAGATTGTCTAGCAAAGAGTGTCAAGAAAGAGTGTCAAGCAAGAGTGTCGTGTCAAGAGTGTCCAGCAGAGTGTGAAGCAAGAGTGTCAAGAACAAGTGTCAAGAAAGATTGTCTATCAAAGAGTGTCAAGAACGAGTTTCAAGCAAGACTGTTTAGCAAGAGAAAGTCTTGTGGAAAATGCTCGTTTTTGGAAACTTTGATTGTCGCTTCTGGTGAAAGTCTCGTGAAAAATGCTTGCTGCAGCTTTGGATGCGCTGGCGCTGCTTCTGCTGATGACTTTGCGAATCATCCAAGGTTTTGATTGATACACTTTTGTGCCTTTGCTTTCTCCTCTATACATGAGTGACTGCATTCGGGTTCGTGGGTCCTATCAGGTTTTTTGTTGGTTTCATTCATGGAAAACACAAAAAACACAAAATTTATTCGGTTTTTTGCTTTGGTAAATACAATCACCAATGCCCAAAAACCAAGAAAAACAAGGTTTTTTGTTGGTGTTCGTCTATTTTTTATCGAGCAGACAAAAAACATTGCTTTTTGTGATTTTTGGGCATTGGTGATCGTATAGACCAAAGCAAAAACCAAAAGAACCTTGTGTTTTTTGATGGGGGGCGCCTTCTGTAATTAATCCAGGACAACAACTCGGAGCACGGATTATTCTTTTTGGATTATTTTTTTGGGATCAATTTTTTGCAAGATGACATGATGGGTATACTCCTACACATACCCAGATTGATTTTTTGTGCAGACATGTAAGTTTTCAGTGAGCAGATAGCAAAGGGTAGGTACATACCTAGATTATTTGTTCAATAAATGTGGACAATGTACCTGGATTAATATCCGTCGACGACTGATCATTTGCAACTATGTCGGTGCTGTACCTGGATTATTTCTCATTCCTGCTTGATTAATTTCTTGCTATAAATTATCCCGACTATGGGTGGAGTCCCTGGATTAATTTCAGAAATATATGTGCAGGTATAGCGGATTAATATCGATATCAATCCAGGGAGTCTGCACGGTACCGGTACCCCTAGGCACCCCCTATGTTTTTTGTTTTCCATGAATGAAACCAAAAAACAAAAAACTCAATGAAAACAAAAAACATCATTGAGGCGGAAACCAAAGATTCTCCTCAGAGTTTTTTTGTTTTTGGTTTTGGCAGTCCGTGATAAGAAAACAAACGAACAAAAAATTTAGTACAGCAAATACACGCAGTGAACCTACCTTATTGTGTATGGAGACTACTTTATTTTTTAATTTAGATTAATTAGTATTTTATCTATTTTCTTCATATGATTCATCTTCATCACCTGAGGTTGGGGCTGGGTGGGGGCCGGGTAACTCTCTGTTTGTATATATTCAATTTTATAATTTGCAAACATATGTGCAACATGAAAAAGGTAGATCTTTGGGGGGTATCATATATATATAAGGGCTTTGGATTGTCGAATTGCAGAAACCAATATGTATGCCCAGAATTTTGGGTGTTCCGTTGTCGACAGGTGGCCGAAAGGGCCGCTTTCCCAATGGTTGGTCTGAGTTCCTAAAGCACTTGGTGCAGAACAGTTGAACAAAATGGGAAGAAAACACTACTATGTTGAGTTATTCAATGCACCGCTGCTAAAGAACAACATGATGTTCGGATAGGAGGCGCCTCATGTCTATGGAAACATGATCTTCCCTGGTTCCCTCAATCTACGTGACCACAGCAGGGAACCATCCAATGTTCAACATGAAGGAACGCTTATGGCTGTTCGCACGCCAAACTTTGAGGATTCACAAGTCCCAGCATGGAAGTAGCGCTGCAAGCATTCTGAGGCCACTGAATTGCGCTGCCTGTAGCCTCCAAAGTGGTGGCAAGACCTTGTACAGCGGGGTAAAAGAAAGCGCTCGAAAGAAAACCGTGTTTTTGGTTCATCTTACCGAACTTTGATACTTCAAGGGAACATTCTTACGGGTCATGAAGGCTCATTTGGACACTCCAAGCTCATGCAAATAGTACAATTTCAAATAATTATTACAAAAAACAATCATCTCACGCTTTGCTTTGCAAAGTGTAGACTTTTTGCTTCGCATTGGGATGCACTGGGTGCTCCGTGTGATCGCAGACTTCCAACTCTCCAACTTGCCCGCCTTTGTTCAAATTAATTGTTTTTGCAAGAGTGCTCGACGTCATGATGTCCACGAAACGGTCGCAGCAATCAAGCGCTCTACGATTCTTCTTCTGTGCGATAAGTTGGTCGGGGCTTGATCTTTCCAGCTTGTCATCCGGCTTTCAGTGTGAGTTGCAGACGAGTTTGCCAGATCCAGCTGTGCATCAACCAGAAAAGGGTAGCGCAAGGGTCCACGCGTCATTCAGTTTGGTAGCCCATGGCTTGGCATTTGGCTGTGACCATTTGGGACTGGTGCGGACAGGAGTGGTCCACGGCCAGACGCGATGTGTGACCGTTGCTTCATGATGGCCCTTCCCATCTTTGTCCCCCAATCCTCTGAAACATGGCGTCGATCGAGATCGGAGTTTGGTTGAAGGCTCCGACGACGGGTGAGGAATCTGATCAGAAACGTGCCAGCGAAAAGCAAAACATAGGTCTTGGTACCATGGGGACATAGGATTGCCTATGCGCCTATAGGCAATTCTTGAGCATCGTTCAAACCCTCGGTGCTCATATTGAGTAAGAGACAGGACAAAAGCGGACTGTGCGCCCCTGCATTGCGCATAGACTGAAATGTGAGTCGCGCACAAGCAAAGCCAAAGAACTTGCGCAAGTTCTGGACCCTTCGCTCCAAATCATTCCAAATCAGGGTCTGAACAATACTCACTTAGTTTTAGTCCGTTCCGAGCTTCTTGATTATACAATATATTTTTGACGTGGGACGTGGAGCGTCTGTAAAGTCAAAGCAAACCTTTCTCCTCGAATCAAGAGAAATGCACACAGTTTGTCATGCATGGTAAACATATAATATATATATGACTGTCGCCCCGATTTTTAAGGATGAACCACCCGGTCAGTTTGAATTCCGCAGCTTCTCGGCTCAGCGGATGGTGCGTGAGTTTGAGAGTTGCTCTCGCACTCTCTGCCTCACCGTCCGCAGGGTCGTGAACCTTTTGTACGACCCCGCGTGCACCGGCGCCGTGCAGCGCCGTGGGGTCACTTTGCTGAGGGAGGCCTACTCGCAGTTGCTCGACACTGCGGATGCAGGAGCTGCCACTCCTGCGCCTCCCGGAAACGAGAGCTCCAGTCTCCCGGGTGAGGGAGGCGTGGTCACAAACCAGCAGGTGAAAGTCGAGCCCAACACCAGCAAAGACAAGGTGCCAAGGGGGGAAGGGATTGCTCCCGCAGTGGACGACTCAGAGGAAGGGGGGAGCACTCCGAGCCCAGGAGAAAAGGAGAAAAAGCCCGCAGAGAGTGCATCGCGTGAGACTGACTTGAAGGACACCGAGAACCAGAAGGAGGACACCAGAAAGAAGAGGCATCGCCCGAACGTGAAAAGAAAGACAGAAAGAGCCGTCAAAAGGAATCAAAGTCACGGGAACGCCGTCGACGGAGGAGAAGAGAAGAGGAAGCAGACACCCCAGAGGGAGCTGGACATCGCTCCCGTAGTCGCCGTCGCCGTGCACGAGAGAAGTCGGCCAGGCCGGAGAGTCCCAAGCAGGACGGAGGAGGAGAGAATCCACCTCCCCAGGAGTCGGGCAAGGAGAGGAAGGAGCCAAGATCCAAACCCAACAGCCCGAGCAGGAGCCCCGTACGCCGTGCTCCCAAGCCATTGCCGTCCCGCGCATCCGGACTCACCAACGCCCAGAAGCGGGCGGTGCCACCTCCTCCAAAACCGCCTCCAGCCAGACCAACCCCTCGTGAGCCAGACCATCCACCCCCGGGGTACTCCAGTTGGGAAGCCACAGACGTCAGGTCCAAATCCCAGGCATACAGGGACCCTCCACCGAACAAGGGCCGAAAGAAGGACGAGCGAAACTATAACTTCCGCTTGTGGCAGGAGTACGAGCGGGGGCATTGGCAGTAGGCATGCCACCTCGTCGGAGGCCAGCAGCAGACCCTGTGAGGGTCCGTGGAGGAGTACTACGACGTCCAGGCAGGGGGGAGGCTCCCATGTCTCCCGGTCGGAAAGAGCCTACATGGGAACCTTTGAACAAGATTGCATTGAACACGCTTCACAAGAGGCAAAGGGTCGTCATCGAGGGTTTGTACTGGGAGGCTCCGGTCGTGATCGCGGGCGACGTGAGAGGGGTAGTTGTGAGCGAAGAGGACACTACTTGGCGGATCTGGGTGACAGGAACTCAACAGGAATCTTTGTTGAAGGAGCTCGGAGGGAGGCGTCAAGAGGTGCGTGTCCACATTTGCCCCGATCCGTGCGATCGCCAGGTGTGGTCGAAAGATTTGATCCACGGCCACCGCTACCACGTTCCCGAGGAGGAGGGCGAAGGATGGCACACGAACCTAGCCGAAGCTCCCCGAGAGAAGCCACGCGGAGGAGGCGACGATCCCCTACATCGACTTCGCCAAGAGATGGGAGAGAGGACAAAAGGGGGAGAGTTGGAGTACTCTCCCGAGAATGTGGATCCTCCCGAAAAGAAAAGGGAGGCAAACGAGGAGAAGCAGGTGAAGAAGGGAAAGAAGCGGAAGGCAAAAGTGAAAGTTCAGTTGGAGGCTGGCATCAAGGAGGTCTTCAGGAACACGGCCTTGGATCCGGACATCGAGATCAGGCGGGAGCTCATGAAGAAGGCCCGCAAGATCAGACGGGGGAGGAAAAAGAAGAAGAAATCCTCCCGTTCCAGGAGCAAGGGCACTTCCGGAGAGGACTCGGAGGGTTCGAGCGAGACGTCAAGTCTGGCAGAGAAACACATCGCGAGCTCGGAGTTGTTCGAGAGCGAGAGGAGGCCCTTACAGATATGGCGTCGCGTTCCAGGAGCGTTGCTGAATGCCACCATGCTGGACATGCAAGAACAGATGATTACGGCCCATGGGTACACAAATCGCCCGGCAGAGGAAGGAGCGGTGGCTCCTGTGGCGACACAGTACTTTCGGTCGCACCTGCAACAGCAGATGGGGGCGGCTTTAGGAAGGGAATCGCTCCACTTGGCCACGATCATCGACCTGAGTTTGCGAGGTCGCATCGCAGCCGCATTAGACGTGGCAGGGCAACGTCTAAAGGCCCTAGAGGCCATGGCACGCGGGACCACCATCGACATAGCCCGGAGGCTGGAGTTGGTGGGAGCAGACAGACCAAGCCTGCTAAGCGTGCCAGAAGCGGGAGCTGCAGGTCGAGAAGTGCAGGTCGAGGACCGCGTCATGAAGCGCAATACAAACAGATGGTTTTGGGAAGACAGGGATTCCTACAAAGGTGGCAAAGGAAAAGACAAAAGCAGGAGAGACAAAAGAAAGGGCGATGGAAAAAGCAAAGACAAAGGGCATCGAAAGGGGGACGGCAAGAAGAAGGACGAGAAGGGCGACAAGGAGTGAGCATTGTGCAGAGTGGTGTCAAGTCAGCCACTGAGGGCTATAGGTTGCCGACCTTTACCACCTCACGGCCGCGTGAGCAGCCCGGTTTCAGGCCTGCTGGACTGGATCGTTGCGCCCCCCATGAGAGGCAAAGATGGGAGGAAGACAACTATAGGTTCCCGCCATACCAGTACCGCGACCACAACCTGGTCTGGACCCGGAAAGGTGCTGCTCGGAGACCCAATGTACAGGAGAAGGAGGCCATCATGTGCATCCCTGTGGGATACACACGCCCTTGTCTCCCGAAGAACCAGCAGGGCAGCACAGCCTGGGAGGACACACGATTGACATTGATTGGGAACTCCTGGCATGTGGGAGTGATCACATGGCTCCTCGAGCAATTGTTGGGTCCTTTGGGGTTCTGTCGACGACAAGTCTCAAGGTCTCCAAGAAGTGGCAAACTACCTGACGCCAGGACGCAGTGGAACTTTGCAGGGAATCCTCCTTCGCCCACCCTTGTTGTCAAACAGAACGTTGGTTGAGTCGCTTGAGAAACCCCTGTTGATGAAATTGCTGGGCTTGGTCTCCATGAAGGGAGAGGACCTCATGGTTCTAGCGTACCTGCCAAATTGTGGCGTTGGCGTGAGGTGACGGGCTGGCGGTGGCGCCACTCAGGAGAACACATCAACGTTCTTGAGCTTAGGGCCATTCTCACTACATTGCGTTGGTTGGTGGTTCGTCGGAATGGACATCGCAAACGTTTCCTACATCTCACAGACAGTTTAGTGTGCTTGCATAGCTTGTCGCGTGGTCGAAGCTCTTCGAAGAAGTTGAGGCATGTGTTGTGTCGAATCAACTCTCTAATCCTTGCTGCGGACCTCCACCCCATTTGGGGTTATGTGCATACTGCTCAAAACCCAGCCGACCGGCCTAGCCGGCGGCCGCAGCAGCGAAAATGGGGAAAGTGAAGCAGCATTTGGAGGGCCATAGCAAGGAAGAAAGAGCAAAGAACCGACAAGCTTTGGGTTCACTGCGTGAGTTGACGGTACAGCCCCAAACAAGGAAACGATACAGCTTGGCAAAGCAAAAGTTTTATGACTACGCCCACACCAATGGTTTGAGCATTCCGACCAAATTCTCTGCTTTCGATGACATGCTTGCAGACAATGTGGAACACCTATGGGGTGGGGGAGAGGGGCGCGCACTGGCCAGTGACACGGTCGCGGGGTTTCAGGACACAGAACCTCGCCTGAAAGGGCATCTTCAGGTGACATGGAGGCTTTTGAAGACGTGGCGCGTCAATGAAATCCCCAGTCGAGCACCCCCTCTCCCGGAGGAATGCCTGTTCGCCATGCTTGGTTGGTGCCTCTTTCATGACGAATACGCCTTCGGCCTGAGTTTGTTGTTAGGCTTTTACGGTTTGCTGCGCACGGGGGAGATACTCGGTTTGTGCAACCACCACATTTTGATGACTTCTCCCGACAAACCGGCGGTGATATCGTTAGGCCTGACCAAGTCAGGAAAACGGGCAGGCACTTCTGAGAGCGTCAACATTTCCGTCGCATATGCCCTCAAATGGCTTTGGGCATGGTAGAACACTTCCTCCTCGCGCTGCCCCCTTACCCCTGCACCACACCAATGGCGAAAGAAATTCCCTGAGTGTGTCAGAGCACTGAACTTAGAGCAATTCGAGTTCCGCCCGTACAGTTTGAGACGGGGCGGGGCGACGTCGTGGTTCGGGAAACACGGATCCCTAGACAGGATCATAGTGCTAGGTAGGTGGGCCGCAGCTCGCACGGCTCGTATTTACATCAATGAGGGACTTGCCATGGTTGCGTCTCTCAAGTTACCCAGAAAGTCGTTGGTCCCTTTTCTTCGTACGTTTCACCAGCATGACTTGGATCGCCTGCCGAGAGCGCTTGAGCGTGCTAAAGCAGGGTAGGGGGAATTGGAAGAGGTGGTTTTTCAGTGCGGGGAGGAAATTAATTTCGTGTCATCTAGAGAAAGACTTTTAATGATACCTGTGCTCAAGTGTCCTGGCCTGGCAGGATGCTTGGGGGGTAATGAGGGGCGGCCTTCTTTCTTTGGGTTGGCAGGAAAGTTGGTCGCTGCGCCTCTGAGGGTGTTGACCCATGAACGGATGTGAAAGTCTTTCTCGATCGTATGTTCTCTTTTAAGTTTTTCTGACACATTACTGCATGCGCGGGTGAAAACACAGGGTGTGAGTCCTTATATATATATATATATGCAATGCACATTATTTCATCGTTCAAACGCATCGGACATGCACAATGACCACAAAGAAGTGCAAAGCCTCCTGCAACGTGCGATTTTTTTTGTCTAGGAAGCTTCGAGCAAGGGTTTTTCCATTGCTTGACACTGGCTGAAGGGGATCAATCCAAGGCCACAGACCATTCAACATTCAATGCGGCCATTCAGAAAATTCACTAGTTTGGATCAATTGCTTAGGCATTTGCGTCAATTCTGGATCAATTTGAAGGCACGCCAGACCAAAACAGACCTTAAAAGTCTGCAACGCCAAATATCCAATAGGCGAAGAATCACAGTTGCAGCGGAGGTATGACTTTGCAGCTACCATCTTTTCTGCCCGCTAGCGACTGTAATTCCATTTGTAACTTGACCTTTTTAGGTGCTTGGCTGACATTCCATCAGTTTCCACTCATTTGCCAAGCTAACTTGCGAGCAAATTAGCAAATTGGTCATTTTTCTGTTTGCTTGCTGCCTCTTGCAATGTTGACCAAGCCCTAAATGCTGCGGCGACTGGCTTGGTGAATTCTTCGGAACCGTTTGGCCGTCACCAAGGGCAGAGATACCGAGGCCTTTTGCACATCTCGTGAGGCCGTGCTGAGCCCCGATCCTGGACCCCCAAACTCTGGGTCCCTAGGCTACCGGGTCAGTTTGTTGCTAGTTTGTTGCTGGGCTGTTGCTGGGCTCGGCTTGCTCCAGAATGCATACGTGATGATGATGGTGGTGTAAGGACCTAAGCAGGTGTAAGCTATGCTACATGCACATGTTTTCTTTGTAACGCACAAACCTCACCCGAGCTAGATGAACATAGATAATGGTATTCCTTATCACACTTGGTGGGAACTGACGAGTAGGACAATGTGTCGTTCGCTTGAATTGAGCTGTGAAGATTTTTGGAATGGCCCTTGTGCTGTCTCAAGCCTTGCTTCTCGCAGTTCTTTTTAATGAGATGGAAGAAAAGGCTGTATGTCCCTTAAAAATATGAATATTTTTCTTTTTAAAGGGGCCCATGTTTGCCTGTTTGCCTGCTCTTACGCTCCAGCTGCTGCAACTCCTGCGGCTCCCCAGCGGTGTCACGGGGACTTAGGCACTTGTTAAACTGAGTTCATGGTGGATGTTGTTCGTTTGCTGAGTTTTTTCCCATTTTGTGTGTGTTGTTTTGAAGGCAACGATTTTTGTAGGACAAGGTATATAGTCGAGCCAAACTAGGGTTCAGATCACTAAATATATCATCGGGATTCATCCGGTTCATTTCACAGGTATGTGTAGCGCACATCAGAAGATACAATGACATCTCAAAGAAACGCGCAAGGTTGATTGAAGAGAGTACAGTGGCTTCCCAGGGCACTGACGAAGGAGCGGGGGCGGGGCGCAACAAAAAGGCTGAACCAAGGAAGGCAGTCTTTGTTAGTTTCATCGGCAAGACCAAAACACCGAAGAAAACGCATCGAAGAAAACTCTGGCTTGAACCCAAAGCATTAGAATTCAGAATTACGGCGCACGTGGGCCTTGGCAAAGCTTGTTCCCTCGCTCTATGGCGTCTTTGCCAGATGCCGTCCTGCAACTGGCGCATGCGAACAACTGCACTTTTTCGCGTGAAGTTATGCAAATTCAAGAGCCCTTTTTCATGAGTCGATCTTTCTCTCAACGAGACCAATGGCATCCAATTGCCATGCAAATGCACCACGTTCAGTCCAAGTTGCAGTGGTTCTTTTAATTCGAAGTCTCGCTGCCAAGAGTTTGGCCAATCGCGGGCTCACATTCAGCGGATTTTGTTGAAGCTTGATCGGAGTCTCATTGTTTCAACCGGATTCTATTTTCCGGCTGTGCCGGTTTGCAGAAACCAACCTTTGGACTACGACAGCATCATTATTTTTATCTATTTTTTGTGCACGAGCGGCTTGCCCTTTGGTTGTTTGCAACAGCCCATTTTGGTATCAATCAGCGTCGACGTGCAATGATGAATGAAGAGCTTTATGGAAGATGGCCACTTGCAACTTGCAGCAATCTTCGGCTACTAGTAACAAGGGCATTACTACTAGGAGCATGGACGCTACTAGGGGCTCCTGGCCTTACTACTAGCAACAAGAAGCTACTAGTAACAAGGGCATTTCGCAGATTTCCGCTGTGCTGAGCTTTCGCTCATTTCCCCTTCCAGCTCCAGAGAGTGAGTGCTGATTGCAGGATGCCTGCACGCCACTCCACAGTGACCAGCCGTGAGGCTGGCACGACATACGCCGCCCGCCGCCCTCAGCGCAGTACCTAAGCAAAGCTCCCAGCGCTTCAGTCCCTGCCTGCCATGCTGGTGACCACCACGATGCCAGAGCCCAGACTGTGCACTGCCTGCACGACTAACTCCTCGTCATGACGCAGTGCCAGGTATGACAAGAAACATGTTTGTAGGGCCTCCCCTTAATAGTGATGGCCTCCAAGCTAATAGCGATGGCATGCCCCATGATTGACCAACACCTGGCGATGCTGTGCGCCATGCTCTTGCCACGTCCGGCATGCTGAAAAGATTTCCGCTGATGTCCAGTATGCGCCCATCGACTCGCTGGCGAAACGGTTTTTTGTACCTGCATTCCCGCAGCCCATCAGTGAGCACCAGCAGGGCGAGGTTAGGCTTGAGCACATGCACCGCTCTCCACGGTTGCTTTGAGCGACTGGCGTCCCATTGTTTATAGATGTTTAAAGTTCTTATATACATGTTTTTGCTGGCCATCGGGCCAAACATCGCCCAGGCGGCTTGCAGCACCGTTGCGTGTCGGGGCGTGTTTTTGGTTCTACGAGGTTCGTGGCATGTGTTCCGAGTTGTCCATTGTCACTTCCCCGCACTGTCACTGCGCTGCAATTTGCTATCGGCGAAGCGCTTCATTGAGAAACACGCTGCCATAGATCTATTTCATTTTGTAAAGGCTGTGCTCTGTTCATGAGTCGCTTGTGTTGGGCAAGCGCGGGATCATGAGTCATCTGCTGTGCATAACTTGGGCGTTGTCTATGAGTCCTCTGTTGTGCCAAAACCATGTGGTCCGCATGATATCATATGTCATGCACAATGCAAACCTTCTTCATGTTTTGAGGTACGGCGGTTTCCAGTCTGTGTATGTGCTGTGCACACCACCATTCTTGGCACGTGGGTGTCGCGCCGTGCTGGCTGCGATCTTTGGCGCCCCCTGCAGGCGTGCCGGGCAAGCCGACCAGTGCGGGTGATCCAGTGTCGCCGGTTCGCCACCCGGAGTTTGTTTCCCTGGCATTGCCACCCTTCCTTGCACTTGGTGTGCACATGTAGGCGCCGCCGGCCTGTGTGCGAATGCCACCTTCCCCACACCTGCCCTTCCTGCCACACCCCTACCATCTCCTGCGGGAATGCCGCCGCCGAGCTGAGTTCTCCTTTGAGCTACAGCTCCTCACAAATGCTGTAACGCTGTAGCTTATAACTGCAAAACCGGCCACGCCTGCAGAAAATTGAAATTAGATCCATGCTGCACTGAACTGCATCCACTTAAGCACCCTGCAAAGGAGCGGGGGAAGAGCAGGCACGAAAAAATTGTGTCCGCAGTAGTGCTGTCGGCCACAAATACAGTTCAAAAGAAAAACGCGCGTCCAGAGTCCAAAGGGCCATATTTCTCCAGAAACAACGGGCACGGGACACTTAGCACCGAATGAGCCTACATATTCATCAACAGTGAGTCTTGCAATGGACGAAACTTTGTTCCCGAATGCGTAGCGAAGGGTTCTCGTTTAACTCTGGGGGTCTGGGGGTAGAGCCTTGTTCGCGACTCGTTCTCTGAGCGACCGCAACCGTCCCCAACCGTTCGCAGTAGGGCGCTATGGCGAAGCTTTTGGAGAGGGTTTTGGATGGAAGCGTGACGTTTCAGATTCGTGTGAAATAGCGAGGAACCGTGAGAGGATGAAGTGTGGAGGATGAATTCACTGCGCAGGCGCAGCTTTTTGTGACATCCGCAGTTTTCTGCATAGCCACATTGGGATTAGCGTTTGGAGGGCGGTGTTTTTGAGGTTTTGGAATGTTTTGGATGTGGCTGTGACATTGGGATTTGCGTTTCAGGGCGTTGCATCGAAGCTGTGTTTTCGTGAAGTCTCAGCTCAAATGGTGATTTTGGTGGATGGGAGTGTGCTCAGAATGTGTCGAAGTCATTCCCAACGTGTGGTGTGGTGCAATTTTTGTTGCAGCTCACATGATATGATGATCAAAGGAAGTTTAGTGTACGAAACTTCCGTGCTACGGACATTCAAGAACTGTTCATACACCACTCATCAATACACCACTCATCATACTCCACCCTTCATACTCCACTCATCATACACCACTCTTCATACACCACTCATCAATACACCATTCATGATACCCCACTCATCCTCATCATACACCACTCATCATACACCACATCTCCATGTGCAGATTTCGTTTCAGGCGCAGCACTTTGTGAACCTCCATGTGCAGATTTCGCTGCAGGCACAGCACTTTTGAACCTCCATGTGCAGAGTTCGTGGCAGGCACAGCACCTTGCGAACCTCGATGTGCAGATTTCGTGGCAGGCGCATTACTTTGTGAACCTCCATGCGCACATTTCGTGGCAGGCACAGCACTTTGTGAACCTCCATGCTTCTCCATGCTTCTCGACGGCGAAGCTCCGCGGAACGACGGGTGCGAGACGGTCTCGGGTCATGCTCGGATCATT
>CAXAMN010006313.1:191115-201144 GCA_963970005.1 Durusdinium trenchii
CGCGGAACGACGGGTGCGAGACGGTCTCGGGTCATGCTCGGATCATTTTCGGAATCGTCCCTCCATTATGCCTCCGTTGTGATTAGAGGTTTCAGTTGTTTCTTGCAGTGCAGGTTTCGTGGCAGGCACGGCGCTTTGTGGATCTCCATGTGCAGATTTTGTGGCAGGCACAGCACCTTGCGAACCTCCATGTGCAGATTTCGTGGCAGGCGCATTACTTTGCGAACCTCCATGTGCAGACAACGTTGCAGGCACAGCACTTTGTGAACCTCCATGTGCAGATTTCGTGGCAGGCACGGCGCTTTGTGAACGTCCATGTGCAGAGTTCGTGGCAGGCACCGCACTTTGTGAACCTCGATGTGCAGATTTCGTGGCAGGCGCATTACTTTGTGAACCTCCATGTGCAGATTTCGTGGCGGGCACAGCACTTTGTGAACCTCCATTCTTCTCCGAACCTCGACGGGGAAACTCCGCAGAACGACGGGTGCGAGACGGTCTCGGGTCATTCTCGGATCATTTTCTGAATCGTCCCTCCATTATGCCTCCGTTGTGATTAGAGGTTTCAGTTGTTTCTTGCAGTGCAGATTTCGTGGCAGGCACGGCGCTTTGTTAATCTCCATGTGCAGATTTCGTGGCAGGCGCATTACTTTGTGAACCTCCATGTGCAGATTTCGTGGCAGGCACGGCGCTTTGTGAACGTCCATTTGCAGAGTTCGTGGCAGGCACAGCACTTTGTGAACCTCGATGTGCAGATTTCGTGGCAAGCGCATTACTTTGTGAACCTCCATGTGCAGATTTCGTGGCAGGCACGGCGCTTTGTGAATCTCCATGCGCAGATTTCGTGGCAGGCGCATTACTTTGCGAACCTCCATGTGCAGATTTCGTGGCAGGCGCATTACTTTGTGAACCTCCATGTGCAGAGTTCGTGGCAGGTGAAGCACCTTGTGAACCTCCATGTGCAGATTTCGTGGCAAGCACAGCACTTTGTGAACCTCCATGTGCAGAGTTCGTGCCTCGATGTGCAGATTTGGCGCATTACTTTGTGAACCTCCATGTGCAGATTTCGTGGCAGGCGCAGCACTTTTTGAACCTCCATGTGCAGATTTCGTGGCAGGCACAGCACTTTGTGAACCTCGATGTCCAGACTTCGTGGCCGGCACGGCACTTTGTGAACCTCCATGCGCAGATTTCGTGGCAGGCACAGCATCCCTGGAGCTGGAAGCTGAGAACTGGTGTCTTTGTAGTACAACTTTCGTACGCGGAGCAATCTGTGGAGCTGGAAGCTGAGAACTGGCGACTTTGTAGTGCAACTTTAGTACGCGGAGTATCTGGGGAGCTGGAAGCTGAGAACTGGCGTTTTTGTAGTACAACTCCAGTATTTTAGTGCGCGGAGCAATCTGTGGAGGAAGCTGAGAACTGGCGACTTTGTAGTCGACCTTTAGTACGCGGAGCAATCTGGGGAGCTGGAACTGGTGACTTTGTAGTACAACTTTAGTACGCGGATTATCTGGGGAGCTGGAAGATGAGAACTGGCGACTTTCCAGTACAAAGCTGAGAACTGGCGACTTTGTAGTGATGGTAGTGCAACTTTAGTACGCGGAGCATCTGGGGAGCGTGAAGATGAGAACTGGCGACTTTTGTAGTGCAAGTTTAGTCCGCGGAATATCTGGGGAGCTGGAAGATGAGAACTGGCGACTTTGTAGTGCAACTTTAGTACGCGGAGCAATCTGTGAAGCTGGAAGATGAGAACTGGCGACTTTGTAGTGCAACTTTAGTGCGCAGAGCAATCTGTGGAGCCGGAAGCTGAGAACTGGCGACTTTGTAGTGCAACTTTAGTACGCGGAGTATTTGGGGAGCTGGACCCAAAAGTGGTGGTCATTTCGATTGCTTTCTTGAGACCTCAAAACACGTGATTTGAGAGGTTGACAAATTTGAGCTAGCTTCGTGTCTAGACAAACTATCACATCATAGTTCACGTCTAGCTCCAGTTAGCTTAGTGGAGCTAGAACTGGAGCTATGCTTCGCTCATCACTCATCACTCATGCGTCTGACTGAGGGGCACGAGGGACATGCATGGTGGAAAGAACCGGGACACTCCTATAGGTGAAATTTTTCTTATAGCAAACTTCCGCCGCCGGCTTGCCCGGGAACTACTTGCATGTTATTGTAACTTATCGTAGCAGGTGCAGTACTTTGTGTGGGTTTTGAGGTGTGGTAGTGCGATTTTCGGCTCAGGCGCCGGGAATCGTGAGGTTGCGAGGTGTGGCGGAGGTCACATTTCGTGGCAGTCGCAGTACTTTGTGCGTGCTAGACGTGTGGACGTGTAAATTTTCGTGGCAGGTGCCAGGGGCAGGGAATCGTGAGGTTGCGAGTTGTGGTGGGGGTGAATGTCGCTGTGACATTGGGATTGGCGTGTGAGCGGGTGTTGTTTGGAGGGGTTCGAATCGCGAAACTGCTTGGCACTCCTTCATGATGTGTGCGCTCCGATGGAGCTTCCCGCTTGACTTTTGGAGGAAGTTTTGTACGAAATGCTCTTGACGTGTGACTTTTGGAATTTTTGTACGAAGCGCTTTTGGAGACTTGCCGCGTGACTTTTGGAGGAAGTCTTGTACGAAACGCTCGTTTTGGAGACTTGACGCGTGACTTTTGGAGGACGTTTTGTACGAAATGCTTGTTTTGCAGACTTCGAAGGGGAATTTTTTGAGGAAGTCTCGTGCGAAGCGCTCGTTTTGAAGACTTGACGAGCGAATTTTGGAAGAGGTCTCGTGCGAAACGCTCGTTTTGGAGACTTGACGCATGACTTTTGGAGGAAGTCTTGTACGATACGCTCGCTTTGCAGACCTCAAGCGTGAGCTTTTGAGGAAGTCTCGTGCGAAACACGCTAGTTTGGAGACTTGACGGGTGAATTTTGGAAGAATTCTTGTATGAGATCGTCGTTTTGTAGACTTGACTCGTGACTTTTGGAGGAAGTCTTGTACAAAACGCTCGTTCTGGAGACGTGTCCTACAAGAGTGTCCCACAATTAATAGTGTCCGACAAGGGTGTCCTACAAGAGTGTTTCACAAGAGTGTCCTACAAGAATGTCCAAGAGTGTGTGTGTGTGTCCCACAAGAATGCCATACGAGAGTGTCCCAGCCATTTTGGTTCAAGTGCGAAGGTGTACGATGTACAAGCACCATGATTGAAACAGCCTTTATGAACTACAGTTTGCACATAAAATATATACATATATATTTATAGTTGTAGTCATTGTGATATATAATAAATACATATTGTGGGTTGACAATCTAGCACGTCCGACGATAAAATATGATAAAATATACATGTACGGCGGCATTTTTTGTCCGTGTTGATTCCATATGGGGGATCCTGTCATTTGGTGGAGCTGGCCACAGTTTCGTATGCAAAATGACCGCCCGACCAAATTGAAGATACCACTTTTTACAGTAATTGTTCAGGACATCTTGCCTAGACAAAGGCTAGGCAAACGACCACCGGTTGTGCCCCGTGGAGCCTGAGCACAAACCCAGTGCGCCATCGGCACACCTGGAAGCTGGCCAGTATAAAAACAGCTCGTTTCACCGGGGCTTCTAAACAGAAAGAAGGGCCTCGAAAAAAAAACGAAACAAAATAATAAAAAGGCGCGGGCAACCCACTACACAATTGAAACCCGCACTCGGCCAAGTGGACTTCTCTTGCATTCCGCCGGGCCCTGGACTTGGCCCTCGGTTCCTTGGACTTGTTCCTCTCTAGTTGGCCACCCGCCACACAATGGCAGCACCGCGGCAGGAACACATTGATCTCACAAGCCCACCTCCGGCCGAAGATGGCATCCTACACGGCACCCCGCCATGCCCAAACACAGAAGCCCTTGGCACCGCGCAAGCCACACCACGCGAACCACTCTTCATGTGGCCACTTTGCCACCACGAGTTTCACTTGACTTGCGTGGCAAACCTCCAGGCAACCCTTGCGCAGCTGCGAGACCCCAGCGACGCCCACCAGAACCGCACCAGCCCCTTGCCAACGAAATCCAGCAGTTCCAACCCGAAGCAGCATTCCGTCTCCCGACGGAGACACTGATCACAGCCTGGCGCAAGTCCCGCAAAGGCACGGCCCCGGGCCCATTTGGTCTCACGGCTGAAGCACTCCGAATCGTTTTAGACGACGAGCACACCAAAGCCCGTTTCCTGGACACGTGTCAGGTCTTGGCACAAGCCAGCATACCACCCAGCATCGATGCCCTCCAGAAACCAAATGGTGGCATACGAGGATTGGTGGTGGGTGATATCCTCCGCCGCGTTGTGGCCCGTGCCATCGCACAACATTTCGCACAAGACACCCACGCACCATGCAGCCCACACCAATATGCCCTATCCACTCGTGCTGGCACAGGGGCACGCACTCACTACGGCCACCCACACCACCAACACCATCCTCTCCATCGATGGCGTGGGGGCTTACGACACCATTTCCAGACAAAGCATGCTACAAGGCTTGCTCCACACCGTCAACAGTTGCCTCCCTTTCGTCAGGCTGTGGTACGCCCAGCCCTCGGAATACGTCTGGCATGATGGGCACGGCCAACCGCAAATCCTCACACAAGCAGAGGGTGGAGAACAGGGCGACCCACTCATGCCCGCATTGTTTTCACTTGGCCAGCACGCGGCGTTGACCGCTGTCCAGCGCAGCCTCCAGCCAGGAGAAACCCTGTATGCATATCTCGATGGTGTCCTCAGCGTGTCCGTGCCGTCTACGACCTGCTTGCTGACAACCTCCACAGACACGCAGCCATCCGCCTCAACAGTGGCAAGGCCCGGATCTGGAACAATCCGGCCAAGAGCCCTCAGACCTCACCAGCTTCCAGCCCGGAACCTCGGTCGGCAACCCCGCCCCCCCCCGGAACAACAGGGTCTCACAGTCTTGGGCGTACCGTTGGGCTCCCCGGAGTTCGTGCAACACCAGCTCAACCAGACCCTGGCTGCGCACCCCCCCTTGCTGCAACAACTTCCACACATCAACGACCTCCAAGCAGCCTGGTTGCTCCTTTTGTACACAGCCAGCCCGCGAAGCAATTACCTCCTTCGCCTCCTGCCCCCTCACGTCACAGAAACTTACGCGCAAGAACATGACGCAGCAACCACAGAATGCTTGGCCCACCTCCTTGGCCATTACGACATGCCAGCCACCGCCATCGCCACAGCACATTTGCCCTTGGCACAAGGGGGATTGGGTTTAGCCCCTGCCAGACTTCTTGCCCCAGCCGCCTACTCGGCCTCGTGGGTGCCTGCCCGTCCTGCAGCGCCAAGCGCCAGACACAGCAGCAACAGCAGTCCGACACCTGACCACCGCCGCAACTGCACCAGCCCCCTTTCAAGCAGCCACTGCAGCCCGACAAATCCTCGCAGACAATGGCTGGGAACCACCAACTTGGACACAACTTGTCGACCACCCACCGCCCCCCACCAACAACAACTGACTCGATGGTCCCACGCAACCAGGGTGGCAACAACACGCAGCTCAGCAACCCCATTGCAAACCCGTGCCAGAACTGAAGTCTACCAACATTTGGATCCAGCTGGCCAGGCCATGCTGGACTCCCAATCGGGCCCGTATGCCAGCCGAGCATTCACCACGGTGCCCTATGCAACAGACACAACATACCCTTCACACCTCTTCCGGTTGCTCCTTCCGACACGCCTCCGCCTCCCACTCCCCCTGTCCGAGCACACATGCCGGTGCCGTCGCACTCTTGACTTACTTGGCAACCACCGCGCAGCTTGTTCGACGGCTGGGGTTTTGCGGACACGAGGCGTCCCTCTCGAGCGGGCAGCAGCCAGAGTCTGCAAAGAAGCAGGTGCGAGGGTCACCGTGCACACGAGGGTCGCAGACCTCAACCTCCCGGCTGTCCAACAAGTTGATGACCGACGAATCGAAGTCATCGCCAACGGACTGTCGCTCCACAATGGCAGCCAGCTGGCCATCGACACCACGTTGGTTGCGCCACTCACCAGCACCGGCCAACCACGACGGCGAGGGGGGCAGTTTGCAGCAGCAGCACTCCACGATGCCAGAAAGGCCAAAGAACGTGCGTACCCAGAGCTTCGCACCGCTCGCCGCTGCCGCCTGGTCGTACTGGCCATAGAGATTGGGGGCAGATGGAGCACGGAGTCACAGCACACATCGCACGCTGGTCTGCCACGATCACACACGCAGCCATGCATGCTTTCGCCGCCTCGTTGGTCTCCCTCCCCTTTGAAGTTTCCACCGAAGCGGACCAACTCCCCCTCGGCGAACTCCTTGGACGGGGGGGGTCCCTAACCACATTGTCGTGGGCTTGGACTTGCGCCGACCTTAGTTGGACTTTCCGCGCATCCGGGGGCCGCTGGTATACAAATGGCCTTGCCCATCCGGGAGCCGCCGGTATAGAAATGGCTACTAACCAGGACTTGCTGCGGAAAAACGGCGCGCAGGAAAAAAAAAAAAAGTGACCCCAAGAGTGTCCTACAAGAGTGTTCCGCAAGAGTGCCCCGCAAGAGTGAGAATGAGTGTCATACAAGAGTGTCCTACAAGAGTGACAAGGAAGAGTTTCCCCCAAGAATGTCCGACAAGAGTGTCCCAAAAAGTGTCCTACAAGAATGTCCCTCAAGAGTGTCATGCAAGGATGTTCCACAAGAGTGCCCTGCAAGAGTGTTCCGCAAGAGCGTCCCGCAAGAGTGTCATAAGATATGAGTGTCCCACAAGCGAGTCCTACAAGAGTGTCCTACGAGAGTGTCCTACAAGAGTGCCTCACAAGCCCACAAGAGCGTCCGACAAGAGTGTCCCATAAGAGTGACCCACAAGAGTGTCCTAGAAGAGTGTCCCACAAGAGTGTCCTACAAGACTGTTTCGCAAGAGTGTCCTACCAGAGTGTCCAGCAAGACTGTTTCGCAAGAGTGTGAGTGTCCCACAAGAGTGACAAACAAGAGTGTCCCACAAAAGTGACCCGCCAGAGTGTCCCCCGAGAGTGTTCCACAAGAGTGTCTGACAAGAGTGTCCTACAAGAGTTTGCTACAAGGGGGTCCCACAGGAGTGTTCAACAAGAATGTCCCACAGCATCCCACAGGATTGTTCTACAAAAATGTCCCACAAGAGTGTGTGTCCCATAAGAATGCCATACAAGAGTGCCCCGCAAGAGTGTCCCACAAAATGTCCGACAAGAGTGTCCTACAAGAGTGCCCCATAAAAGTGTCCAACAACAAGGATGTCCCACAAGAGTGTCCGACAAGAGTGTCCCACAAGGGTGACATACAAGAGTGTCCCACAAGACTGTTTTGCAAGAGTGTCCTACAAGAGTGTCCCACAACAGTGACAGACAAGAGTATCCCACAAGAGTGTCCAGCAAAAGCGTCCCACAAGAATGTTTTACAAGAGTGTCCTACAAGAGTGCCCTACAAGAGTGTCCTATAACAGTGTCCTACAAGAGTGTCCCAAAAGTCCTAAAAGAGTGTCCCCACAGGAGTGAGTGTCATACAAGGTTTCCCACAAGAGTGCGCAAGAGTGTCCCACGAAGGTTTCCGAAAAACACCTGCGCGCACCCCACATCTTTGCAAATTGTGCAAGAAGAGAAATGCGGAATGCACCTAGAAAGGTTGCAGCTGCATGAGACGTGGCGTCGTGTTCTGTTCATCCATGCGCCGAATGTGGTCATTTTATTCCTGCACCGCCTTTGTCCATACAGTTTTTTCTTCCCTTGCGGGACTGGCAGTACGGCCCCCCTCCCGTACTGTTCATCAGCATACGGCGCCGAGATTGTTCATCAGCATGGTTCCCACCTGCCAGGCGAGGGTTAGTTTGTATCAAAGCTCTTCTGTTCCCCTCCCCCTGCTCCTCCTCCACTCTATGATCGCAACGGGCTATAATTGAACTGCGCATGCGTGATCGCAGTGGGCACTCACGGACCCCAACAGCAAGCGCCAGATCTCAATGGGCACTACCGGACCTCAACTGCAAGCGCCAGATGCGCCAGATCGCAGTGGGCAACCGGGCCCCAACACCAAGTGCCAGATCGCAGTGGCACTACTGGACCCCAACAGCACGCGCCAGATGGCAACGGGCGTTACCGGACCCTGCATATACCGGACCTTCGCAGCAAGTGCCACACACTGGACCGCAACCGCAGGTGGGCCCTACCGGGCATCAGCAAGTGCGAGATCGCCATGTGCATTACCGGACCACAACAGCAAAAGCAGCTCGGAGTGGCCACTACCGGGCCCCAACAGCAGGCGCCAGATCGCAGTGGATCCCAACAGGAAGCACCAGATCGCAGTGAGCACTACCGGGACTGCAGTGGGCACTGCCAGACGTCAGCGCGCAACAGCGAGCGCCAGATCGCAGTGGGCACCACCGGATCGCTATGGGCGTTGCCGGACCCCAACGTACACCAAGCGGCAGATCGCCGTGCGCACTACCGGACCCCAACACCAAACGCCAGATCGCAGTGAGCACTACCGGGCCCCAACCGCAAGCGCCAGATCGCAGTGGGCACGACGCGCCCTCAACTGCAAACTGTCATACCTGTTGCAGCCGGTACATTGGCAAATGCGTGTGGTTTATAGCCGATACTTGTATCAAATTCAACTCAGACATGTGCCAAGTCCATTGCCAGGCTAATAGCTAGGGTCCAGAAAACGCAGCTGTTGGTAGGCTTTCCGGAGGCGGGAAACCTTTGCCCCCCCGGATGCAAGCATGGGGATCTGCAACGAACATGCAGCACTAGCATGCAAAAAACGCAAGGGCCATGTACGGGCTCAAAACACAGAGGCGTGCTGAAAAAGATTTTATAAAAACTACATCACAAGGCTGCAAAGCCAACAGTGTTTTATTCCTCAGGGTGGTTAGGCAAAATCGTTAAGCAGGAGTATTGAGATGAGTACGAACACTATTTTTGCCAAGACAGATGCAACGATTGTTGCTGTAACTTTCCAGTCGTTTGGGCATATTTGGGCGGGCGCTTCTGCGTTGTAATCGAACAGATATTTGACAATAAATAACAAAATGTAACGTACTTGTTTGGAATGGCTGGAAAAACAACATTGTTTTAAACAAACAGTGCCAACCCAACATGTTCCAGATGCCAACCTATGGGCAATGTACATCGCCGCATCGTGATCAAATCGCCACCTCCCCTCTCCTCATAAGGGTGGGCCGGTTGATTTTTTTGTAAACGTGTTGGGTCTTGGGGACTCATGTTCTAGATTTACAAAATGCCTTCATTGGAAAGAACCTGTTTTCAAAATTTAAAAAAAGTCAAAAACAGTCAAAAAAGTCAATCCCAAAAGTCAAAGTCAAAAAGTCAAATTGAAAAGTCCAAAAAAAGTCAAACAAAAAAGTCAACAGTCAACAAAAAGTCAAAAAAAGTCAAACAAAAACTTTGCATAGGCAAACAAGTCAAGGAAAAACTTGTAACAAGGCAAATTGCATCCTTTTTGCTTATGGCTTATGGCGTTCAGTCTATTCAAAATTCTAGAACCTTTTTGGTTGTTCAACTTTCACCTTTTCCAGCCCCAAGCCAGCCCCAACCCCTACCCCAGAGTCGCAGGATCCCTACCCAGCCCCAGCCACTGTCCCAGGGTCTCTTCAGCTCCAAGCCAGCTGCTGCTCAAATTTTGGGGCAGGTTGCTGCCAGGGCCAGGCTTTGGGCTGGCTGCGGCTGGCTCCTGGCGGAGGGGTCAGGTTGAGGTCGAGCTCAGGCAGGCTACAGGCGGGCTGGGGCATGCGGACTGGGCCGGCAAAAAAAAGTCAAAAAAGGTCAATTGGAAAAGTCAAAAAAAGTCAAACAAAAGTCAAAAAAAGTCAAATGTGCGGATCCTAGCCTTGGCGGATTACTGGAGGCAACAAAAAGTCAAAAAAAGTCACAAAAAAGTCGAAAAAAAGTCAAAAAAAGTCAAAAGTGGAAAAAGTCAAAAAAGTCGAAAAAATGTCAAAAAAAAGTCGAAAAAAAGTCAAAAAAAAGTCACAAAAAAAGTCAAAAAAAAGGGTCAAATGTGA
>CAXAMN010006313.1:201244-231103 GCA_963970005.1 Durusdinium trenchii
AAAAAAGTCAAATGTGAAAACCAAGCGCGGATCCTAGCCTTGGCGGATTACTGGAGGCAACAAAAAGTCAAAAAAAAGTCGAAAAAAAGCCAATTCTGCTCGCGACTCTGGGGCCGGACAGGGCTGGGTACTTGGGACTCTGGGGTGGCTACCAGGGCCACCAGGGACAGGGCTGGGCTGGGGCTGAAGAGAGCCTGGGACAGTGGCTGGGGCTGGGTAGGGGTCCGGTGAAAGTTGAATAGAATTTTTAATTGACTGAAAGCCATAAGCCATAAGCAAAAAGGCTGCAATTTGCCCTGGCTGACTTATGAGCTTTACTAGTTTAGTTCAATGTTGTTGTCCTCTTTGCCTGTGTTTTCCATATATATATATATGCCGGCTTTCTTTTGCTCCTGAGTCGCTTGACTGGACATGTTTATTTCTTTTTATTTTTTGAACTTTTTTTGTTGACTTTTTTGACTTTTTTGACTTTTCAATTTGACTTTTTTTGACTTTGACTTTTCCAGTTGACTTTTTCTTGACTTCTTTTAAATCAAGGATTCTGGCCTTACCATATGAAAGCAGATTATAATTCTAGATGTTGAATAAGGCTTGGGGCGTGTTGACAAAGGGGTAGTCACAAGTACCCCTGGACCAATTTTGAAGAACAGTGACTGATCTGAAGCCTATGGTTGGCCCCAGGAGTGTGACAGGTTCAAAGAGATTTGAAACTAAGGAGGTTGGGGTGTACAAAGCAAGCGGTCTTTTCCACCTGCTCAGCTTGAGCCAAACCGTTTGGTTGGCGAGTTCATCAACAGCTCGAATCGAAGTGCTCGATCGAAAAGCGAAAATGCTTATGAGGTGCATGGTTTCTATGCCACACTCCCCCTGCAGTGCGTCACTGCATATTCCATGGCCAAAAGACCTTTTCGGTCAGCCTAGTTCGCCTGCATAGCTTCCATCAGAATCCCACTCCTCATTCACGGGCATGGGACCCTGGCTAGCTCGAACATGGTGCCCTCACTTCCAGCAGCGGGCCTGGAGCCCTCACTTGGTCGTCCAGCGCCGGCAGGGCGCGAGCCCCGAGCCACAGGCATTTGAATGCCCAACCATTGAGGCGTCGCTTCATCCGGCAAGTTGGGATGCCGGGCAAGCAGCAATCCTTCGGGGTGGAGCGAGAGGATCCAATCTGACCGTTCTTCTTCAAGAGGAACCTGCATGTTGGCTGGTGCAGGCCTCTCTCCTCGATTCTCCTGTCCCCTCATTCGGCCAAGGTAGCCGAGAGTGAGAGGTGCTTCCATGGCATCCATGCCGCGAGTCGATGCCGTCATCGTCGAGGACAAGGTGCTTGATGGTGTGCCTGTTGAACCATCTGTTGAGCCTCTTCGAACCCTCCTGATGCCTCGGAGCAGTTCATCTTCTGGTCGAACTGGTGGAGGCCCCGATGATGCGCTGACCTGCGAAGTCGAAAGTGACTGTCCATGCAGGTGGCGTCGGCGTTGAGGAGCTTCCAGTCGTCTGGCCAGCAGGAGCTGTGAGTCCAAACGTGCATCCTCAGGCAGAGGAGGTTGAGGGGGGTTGTCACGAAAAAAGCTGTAGCCCACCCACTGCTCCTCTGTCGGAACCATAGGCCCTAGGCCTGGCGCCGTTGCGCCAGTCATCCTCCACCACCGATTTCTCACCATGCAGCCATACCACAGTGACCCGACCACTGCGGATTTGAGCTGCATCGAATTGCGTCTGCCGGTGCACGGGGTGGAAAGGTCTCTTCCTTGGTTTGACATGATGTCGAACCCACCAGCCATCGCGCAGCCGCCCCCACCGATCTCGCCCTTGAGGAGGAAGTCGGAACTGCGGCCATTCATGAGGCCCAGCCACCGTCCATGTGCCGGACTCAGCGCTGGGCCCAGCGCGCATGGCGGCAAGGCGCACACCATGTCCATGGCAGCGAGGTTCAAGCGCGGCCGCACGGGAGCCTTTTAGGCTAACCCCCCAGCCCAGCGGTGGGTTCATCTTCCCTCACCGATCTTGTGTTCTTTTCCCCTCCTACAGCGGTGGGTTCATTTTCCCTCACCGATCTTTTTTCGACCGAATCCCGTCCCCGTGGCGCCTCGGCCTGGGATTCCGCCGGAAGGTGTCCAATGATCTTTTTGAGGTCCTGTGCTTTCGAGGCCAGGTATGCTACAAGTGCTGTGATGGTTAAACAGCGTGCCAGCTTGTGTGCTTCATGGATTGGATTCCAAACAGCCATTCCTAATATACCAGCTACAACCGCCTGGAGCCTAGAACAAACTGACTGGTGTTCATCTTTCTGCCCAATCCCCGAAGACACACGTGCTCCTAAAAAGTGAAAAAACTTCTGCCATGAAGCCGGGTTCACAATGGGCTTCGTGAGCAAATCCGATGGCAGTTCAGTGCCAGGAACATGCAAGGTGCGCCAACACTGCTGCTGGATGCGCTCCTTGACCACATAGGCCCTCAGCCTCAAATGCCTCATGCGCCATGGTCCATCCGGCGCAACCAAAATCTTCAGCTCAGTTTGCGAATCACCGCAAAGGACCTGCTCTCCTTCGAGGTGGAGCTTGTGGTCCTCCAACACGTTCACGATGGCCACCGACTCGCCCATCACCACTCCATCAACATAGCCCATCAACTCCGATTCAGCGCTGGAGAGGGTGGCGAACGGTTGCTGCCGACTTTCCCATTGAACTGGGGCTCCATTGTAGGTGACCAGAAGACCTTGTTGACCTCTTCCACCTTGGGGACCGTGCGAAGCATCCGAAAAAACTCGAACACTGGGGAGCTTGGTTGCCTCGGACTCGATGGATGGAGTCTCAAACACCTGTTTGGTGTAACACAGCTCATAGTCCACGGTGGAGCGCAAATAGCCAAGCATGTGAGCCCCCCATTCCAAAACTTTTCCAGGAGCTTTCGTCACCAAGCGGCCCATGATGGAGACTCCATAGCTGAGGTCAGGTCTGGTTCTGCCGCTGAGCCAGAGCAATTCACCAACGAGAGCCTGGGCTTTGCGGACCTGTTCAATGGAGATGTTTTCCTCCAGTTCATCTTGTACGCCAAGGGGCAAAGGAGTTTGTCTCGACTTGATACCTTCGTGGCGCGCAAGGAGATCACGGGTGTAGGAGGCCTGGTTCAAAATGACCTCTCCTGGGCGGCACTTGGTCTCAAAGCCACAAAACTTGAGGGACTTCTCCGAAGATGCCCATTCCGGTTCCGAACAGCGCCAATGAGCCCTGATTCCATCAATCACTGCATGAGCGAGGGGACTTGGAGCAGCAACCAGCATGTCGTCAACGTACACTGCCAGAAAGCCTTCTGAGATGTCCTCCTCGGGGATGCCGGTGGGGCATGTTTTGATCAGCTTCCAAAGGTTGGGCTCTGGCGTAGTAACCAGTTGGTATTCTTGACCTTCAGCCTTGAAGCGCAGCTGAGGTAGTTCCCGGTCACGATAATGCGACCAGTTCGCAGGAGCATCGTTCAGCCCGTACACGGCATGAGAGATCTCCCAGAGTTCAGTTGGTGGGCAAATCCCAGCTTCAATGAGCACCTTAGGTGGGCGAGCAACTAGCAAACGTTCCTGTTCATCAGGACGTGGTGCAAGCAAAAATGCTGTTTTGATGTCAACCGTGCCGATGGACCAGGACCTTTCAGCTGCACAACGCATCAAGCAATGCAACGTAGTCCCATCCGCTCCACCTGCATATAGTGAATACGGAGCTTGGTCCTTCGACTTCATCTCACCTGCAGGAGTGTCATGGTCCTCGTTGACCTTGGTGAGATGGTTTCCGCAGATGACCACCCGTGCTCTGAGGCGTCCATGAGGACTCTTGACCGTGGGAACAAGCATAGCTGGAGCGAGTTCCATAGTTGGAAACCTTGGATCCAGGCGCAACTTTTCTTCGGTAGTTGGCTTGATTGCCTGGGTCGATGAGACCAGTTGGCCATATTCATCACGCAAGGGAGGCTTCCATTTTTCCAGTTCCTTGCGGACCTGCTGCAATGAGACCGTGTAGGTCTGGAGCACTGTGACCGGAACCTCAGTTGAACCAGCCATTGGAGCCAGAGAAGCGATCTTGTAGTTCTGGAGCGAGGAATGCTGAAACGACAATTGATCTTCAGCCCCTCGGAGCAGCATTTCAACTTCACGAAGCCAGCTGCCATGAACGCTCCCAGCGTCCTCACCAACTGCCACTTCTCGAAGGCCTTGACACCAGAGCTGCTTCAAAGCCCAGTGACGTTGTTGTTCAAGTTCATGCCACTGCTCTGCCTGTTGTCGTGAGCAGAACATGGGATCTTCCAGCTCCCCCGGAAGGTCAGGGTGTTGACATTGATCACTTTGATCATGACTATCGAGCATGGGACCTCCAACAACCTCCTCCGACCCCCCTTCATCCTCAAATTGAAGTGCCAAGGACCAGCCAACGTCGTCCAAAAAGGGCAAAGGATCCTCCCCCCCAGCTCGGCAGGCAGCAAGAGCTGGGTCAGACTTATCATACAAGGCCCCCACGGTTCCAGCCAGAGGATGGTCAGGTAGAGGTGGTGGATGTTTCCCCACAATACGGTGCTAGATTGAGGGCACCTCCTGCAAATCCATGGTCAGCCACCGGCGAAGGTTCCAAAGCCGTCCGCACGTGAAGCAGCTGCCCCTTTTTGTCGCGGGCAATCCAACCATGTGACATGTATGGGCATGGTCCCAAGAGCTGCATGGTGCTGTAGGGCATTGACAGTTGTCCAGCACGATGCCATCGTTTGGACTAGACCAAAACTGACGCTCCATAGCGAAGCATTGGTGGGCTTGGCAGGCCGAATCTTTCAAGTTAGGCGCGCACGGCCTTCTGCAGCATGTCGTAGGGCTGTTGCCTGCACATGCCAATCTGGAGGTTGGGTGTTTAAAAAACGCCCAGGGTTTTTATCAGGATCAAGAAAAGCCCCAGGATGTTTCTTGCTACCAACAAACGCCCAAGGGTGTTTCTGTGTTACGAGAAACGCCCGATGGTTTAAAGTGCACCACCTGTGCTCGACCGTCCGTCTATGAGCGCCCGCAAACACTAGAAATTAAACTGATGTATTTTGGTTAAGAAATTATGTTAAGTGTGTTGAACGCATGAAATCTTGTGATATATTGTTCTTTGGAATTGGGTTTGGACAGTTCTTTCTTGCGTCGACTAGCTCATATATATTGCGTTCATTTTTGTGTTGTTTTTCATTGCAATAGATGCATGGCACCACGTTAAGTTTTTTGTTGCCTTTCTCATGACTCATGTTAATTGACAACCAATGTTCATTAAACATTATTATTGCACCGTCTTTGATATCATGTCATGTAAACGGGTCATCGCACCTTTAATTCTTGATATCATGCCATGTAAACAGGGTCATCGCACCCTTAACTCTTGATATGATGCCATGTAAACAGGGTCGACTGTCCATGATAAACATGCCTGCATGCATGACACAAAGCGCCGCCTTATCCTCTAGGCTGCTCGAGCATAGCTGTCTGGAACTCATTCAGGTACTCTAGGCTTGAGGTCACGTGACATGCAGAATAACATAAAAGGTTTATGTTGCAGCAGGTGCATGCATGAAAAACCTTTGTGCAACTGACTTGACATCGATCTCAAAGATCTATAATGTCGCAGCCTGCTGGCAAACGTGTCCAATGCAGGCAGGGCAGCTGCATGCGTGCAAAAGACATCGGATTTGTGGATGTGTATTGTTCGTTGAGAAGCTCAATGTGTGCGGCCGCAGGCATTTGTTGAAATGGCTCCCAAAATAGTACAACCCAAACGCATGCCGCGAAGTGATGCGGCTTCTTCGAGCGCTCCGTCGGTCTGGGATCGCTTGGGCATCCCTAAGCCACCGGACCCGGTCATGCCTCCTGTTCAGCCTGTGGCTAGCTATCAGGACAGATTCTCTCATTGGATATCATTTTTTCCTGTAGTATAGTTGGATGCCTGGAGTGTGTTGGATAGAGGGAATTGAACATTTGAATCGTTATCTTTCCCAAGGAGTATGGCGCAAATCAGCATTGGGGAGATGCTGGATGGGGATGGCCATCAAGGGATGAGGACCGGGCTTTGCTGTTCATTTTTTTGCCATGCAGTTAGATTCCTTGCAGCACTGTTTCAGACTAGGTTGTTTAAAGTCGCCTTTTGCAGGCCATGCAGACTGCCGTTTGCTTACATCACCAATGGGAAGCTGCTCACTATGCGCAGTGAAAAGCACAGAACGCTGCAAAAGCTGCAAAGCGAGCGCTTGCCTCTGTCCAACAGCTACAGAAGGAAAGTTTCAGTTTTTGTATGTAGTTGATTTTTCTCTCAGTCACTGCATGCAGGAAAAGGTTACTTGAGTTCTTTTGGACATGGTGCCGTCTCCAGGACATAGTGACTTCGGGAAACACAGAGGCAGCGAATTTCTTGATGCAGCAGAAGATGTCCAGGCAGAACCTCTTTCATGGATGCTATGTGGCGCAGTCAATCACAAGGATCCCTGATGAAACAGAATTTGAAGAAACCTCAACAGTTCTTCCGAAGTCTGATCCTGCCGGCCTTTATGTTGCACCCATGGATGACTATGAGCACAGCTTGGAGCTACAGGGTGGCTTCGATGATATCGATGATGACTGTGAACCTACACAGGATGACAAGATGGCAGATGCGCAGCCAAATGATCAGAACGATCAATTGACACAGACTTATCGTGATGATGAACAGACTGTATTCCTGGACAATGGTGATTGTACACGTGATGATGAACAGACTGTTTTCCTGGACAATGAGGATTGTCATGATGACCAGACTGTTTTCCCGGACAATGATGATAACGAGACAGTGATTCCTGAGATGACTGTTTTTGAAGGATCACCGTCAGTGATGCAGGAGGAGCAGAGCGGTGTTCAGAATGAACATGTGTCTAATGATCGTTTTGGTGATGGCAGAAAGTCATCGGCGCGTGGTGCAAAGCGCGCGCGTCATGCAAAACGCACACAGCGGCCTGGCATTGATATGCCAATTGGCTCATGTACCAAGAAGGGTCGCTGGACCTAGCTGGTGTTCATGGCTATTCTTAGACCCGATGCAAAAGCTCAGCGAAAAGAAAAGGGACACTGACACTGCTTCAGTTTTGCAGGTCAAAAGAATTTGGTTTAGTTGCATGGAGAGACTAGTTGTGACTGTCATGCTTAGTTGTGCAACTGTGGAGGCTGCGCGCTTTGGTTCACCAGTGTGACCCCCATTTTGTTTGAGTCACGCCCAAATGAATTCAATATACAATGTCAGTTTGACATGCCGTTGCCTGTGTGCGCTTTTGATTTGCCTGTCTTAAGGCCAGAGCGTATGAATGTCGAAGAGACGGAATGTGCTGACACAAGGACTGCAAATAGAACGCGCGATCATGTACACTACACCATGAGTTTGTTTCCGTGCAACATATTTGTGTTTCTCTTTTTTTGTGCCCGTTAGTTTTTGCTTAAGTGCACAGTGGATGGGCTACGTGCATGCCATGGGCAGATCAAAAGGGATTGTTGAAGTTCACTTGGAACAAGAAGAAGTTTCAGAGTTAGCGGAGTGCCTCAGTGCTGGCATGCCGCCGGAAGTTAAGGGAGTTGTGAGCATCCAAGCTACAAAGTTGTTTGGATGTTTCTCCATCGACAGTGCCTTGTCACAAGAACACGTCCAAACAAATAATGACATGAACTCTACCATCACGTCAGTTTCTGAAAATAAGGGTTCACTCATGGTCATGAACATCTTATCCTAAACATGGTTATCGCGCCATATTGATTCTTATACAGGGCATTCATGAGCATGATATAGGATTTCTTCAGGACCCATGGCCATGTGCATGCATTTCCTAAACAGGGTCATCGCACCCTTAACCCTTAAAGTATAATACAATGATTTTTGATACCATTGTTTAATTTACTGTTCATGACTCATGACACTTACATACGCCAAGGCAAGACTTTGTCGAAGGAATCCACGATCAAGGACTATTGCTGGGCTCTTCTGCCACTTGCGAAGGTGGTGCCAGCACAACCAATTCACCAAAATACTCTGTTCGCGGTTCTCCAAAGGGTTCTACCAGATTCACCAGAAGGAGTAGTTTGGATGGTTGTGTATGATTTGCGAGTACTGTTGCAGTTTCTTGGCACTGGCATATCTCAAATTGTGTGGTTTCAAATGCTTTAGCGTTGAACATGTGTGGATTTGTGTGGATCTATGATCTATGTGGGTCCATATCGGTCACTTGAGGTTTGTGCGAAAAGTTTGGCGCAAGTCCCGCCCACAGAAAGGGGCAGATTGGCCACTTTGGATCAGAGAGCAGGAGATGGTCCACGAGCTTTTCCGTACAATGCAACCCTTTGAGGATGAATATGATGTTGGGAAAGCTTGGGGGATAGATGCAACTTGTAAGAATATGTGTTTCAATTGATTGCATGTGGCCAGTGTTTCAACCGTGATGCAAATTTCCTGCGTCCAAGGAAAACACCATTCCCGTTGCTAAGACTTCTGAGGACTGCTTCATGTAACTCAAATTGATCCAAGGTCACTGATACTTTTGAATTTATGAATTCCAGACATGGTTCAAGGAGACAGAAAAAACACCACATGAAGCGCGGGCACAAATCTTGCAAGACCTCCAAGGGCAAGTTGTGGAGATTTTAGATGATCCTCCAAGCATTTTGCCAGCACTGGTGTGGCGCGCGGTGCGCTATTCCTGTTTTGCAAAGGGTTGCGTTCACGATGATCCGAGGCAGTGCAGTGGGCGGTGATGGTATGCCTGATCAAGAGTTAGCTGCGCAGTCCTCAGCCCTGTTTTTTGTGCCTAGCAGATGATTGTGTAGTTATTTAGTCTTAGGTTGGCCCAAGCCCTCCGCTCACCGTGGCAAGCTCTGCCATCACCCCGGAACCGCCATTTGTTGAGGACTGTGCATGACACTAATGTGTTGTGACAAATTTTCACGTTTGTGACAAATTTTCACGTTCGCAAACATGCTGTCAAGTTGGACAAGCCAGGAGGTCGCTCACCACGTAAATGTGGCTGAGATGGAACCTGCAGACCCAGCACGAACTGGGCTCAGTTTGTTGATATATTATCGTATCAATATGATGACAAACTTGCGCGCGCTGCAGATTTTGCACCATACCATACCAATGGTCAAGGACAAAGAGCCTTGCAGAAGAGCCTTAAGCCCGCCATTGCCAAAGCAAAGGCAAAGGCTAAGGGAGTGAAAGCCAAAGCCAAGCCAAAGGCTGCTGCAGACGGATCCGGAGCACCGCCAGTAGATGATGGCTCTTCAACATACTCCATGAGGAAGCACAAGAGAAAGACTGCAGATGGACACACGAAAATTTTTGCCATTCACTGCATTGAGACTGGAAAGCAGATGGCCCAGCTTACTGAAGCTGCGTGTGAAGACGCTGAAAGCGTTGTGAGTAACCTAATTGTGCAACTCAATGACAAATCTTTGACCATTGCGGATGCAGTGGCCCGTTTGAATGAGATCAAGCAGTCGTGAAGATGGCATGCAAACCATCAGCAGTGTTCGCAGGGGGAAAACTCGCCCTTTCAATGCCTTAACACATGGCAACTACAAAAGGATTTCCAAATTGAAGAAGTGAGCACTGCATGAATGTGATTTGGCATTTGTTGAAGTAAACGCAATGCAGGACGAAAGATAGCTCAGCTATCATCGGCGCCAAGTGCAAATGCTTCAGGACTTTTGCTATTGTAAACTGTCACGGCCCTATTCTGAGCACAGAAGTCGAAACACGCAGGATTGTTTTCGTCATCATCGAGCTCATTCCATGGTAAGAGGTGCCCCCGATCACCTTTGCCCTGTCCATGTCAGTTGATGAAGTTTCAGAAATACACTACACAGTCACCCACGCAGTGCGCACAATTGTGGAGTAAACAAATGTGCCAAGCATGAGATCTTACGGCTCGAGATCTTAAGAACACGTGTGACCCACCCTTTAGTGCCATGTCAGCCATTTGCATCACAATTCTTTTCAGGATGCTGCACTCGCTGTCAGTGCAAGAGCTTAGGGACGTTTATGGACTGACTGCGCTACAGGTTCCATGGCCAGTTGTGGAGATCGTGATCCATGCTATGCTAATTCGGAAGCTGACACGCACGGATGAAACTATGTATGACCTATCCTGCATAGAATTCTTTGCTGGCAATTGTGCATCCAGTCAAATTGCAAAAGCTTTTTCTGAGCTTGGACTGAAGTCCTTTGCTTTTGATCTGAGCAGAGTCTTGTCTTGTTTTTGCTTTCAAGGGTTTAATGTTTAGTGAGACAAACCCTTTTGTTATGTTTCTGTTTCTTTAGCTAAGATGGTTCCCACCGGACATGAAGACATGCAAACATGTTTCAGATGCTGCAGGAAGCGCAACCCATGACCTAATAACAACGGTGCCTGGGCTCGTAACTGCGGTCATTGCAGCGCTTGCAATTCAAGCCGGTGGGCTGTGCCATTTAGCAACAGTGTGCACGTCGTTTGTGTTTATCAATTCCGGTACACATGGCCGATGCATGGCTATCCCAGAAGGATGGCGGGAATACTCTCCTGAGTATATGCAGATAGGCACATGCTTGGCAGCCAGGTCAGCAATTTTGGCACTCATTGCATGGTGCATGGGCGCCATCTGGGTACTTGAGCAACCGTCTTCCTCGTGCATGCTGTACCTCACCAGTTGGCAGGTGATAATACGATGGTTTTCCGAGAAGGTATCCCAGGGATGGTGCAATGCAACTGTTCTGCGCAATTCAGTCTTTATGGCTTCCTTCAGGGGACCCACACTGAAACCTACTTCGCTGTTTTCGAATGAGTCTTTGGAGATGCTCATGAATGTGCCTGTCCCACCCAAAGAACTCCGGCCTCCTGCAGCTCCAGTCGCCCATGTGTTTATTGGCAAGCGCATGGATGGTTTTGTTGATCTGATATTGTTTTCCTTTTTCATCTAAATCTAGATTCTGTTTCTGTTTCAAAGTACTTTGACGTGAAACTGTTTGGCCCTCATGGCCAAGTTGAGGTATCATGATCAAGATGGACGGAAGAGAGTGGTTGGTGGTGTTGGGTTGAAATCAACCCAATTTTACACACCGGAATTTGGACGTGCCATGGCAATGTGGTGGACGACCAATGCCCCTATCTCTTCCGGGACCTCTTGGGTTTTCTTCAGCAGTGCTTCTTTGAAGACAAACACACATTTGTTTTCAACAAATCAGTTGGAACATCTTTGGTTGTGCGCAGGAGAGAGCGGCGTAGATGGTGCATGCTTCAAAGTTCAGACATGACTATGCAAGCGATGAAGGAGCGAAAGTCAAACAAATCTAGAACAGCCGCAACAGAACAAATTTTGATGCATTGGCCTATCTTTGGACTGTTTCAACCACTTTGCAGGACCGCATTGTGGCATATAGCCAGGGCAATCACCCTTGGTTTGAAGATGGCGCCATTCCTGAGACCTTGGAGAACCTTAGGAAACCTTTTGCTGGGCCATAGACGGCTCAATAGTACGTGCTGTAAACACAGCACCTGCCACGGGTTGGAGGTTCATTGCATGATGTTCTGTTGCATGCGCGTGTTACTATAACTACCACAGGGCACACGCCCTTTTTGAAAATACCCAATACAAATTTAAAGGGACAACCCTGGCACGCTATGAACAATGTCCGACATATGGGCGTGACCAAGCCGTGACCGGGCCGTGACCAAAAGAAACGCCCAATACATATGTAGTAGGCGCGAGCCGTGACCGGGCCGTGACTTCCGTGACCTCCGTCATGCATGGTCTGGCAGATTTTGAAAATGCTCATTCGGAAAAAATATCTCAGTGTTGGGTTTTGTTCGAAAGGATTTCTGAGGCTCAAATCACAAGGATTGAACTGAAGTTAGACTTTTGAGGATGGCAGTGAAAACGGAACCTAACCAGATGTCTGGTGAGGTGTTTCAGCAGCCCCCCACAGATCCATATCTGGTTGGGATTGCTCGGTTTGTTGATGATGGCATGGCGCACACAGCACCAGGCTGGCTTTGCTTGACAATCTTTTCACAGTTGAGCTATATTGAATTATTTTCGAACTGCATTTTGGGCAGTTGTGTGTGTGAACTGTGGTAAATATTCAGCAAATTGCTGTTTAATGGCTTCATGTTTAGATTTGCGGGATGTCATTGGAGGTGAAGCTCTACCTCCTCCTCGTGAGCATCCAGCCCCAGAGGTGAGGATGGCCACTGCCGAGTCAGGGGCCTATGCAATTTGTGAATTTGCTAATTTTCGATATGAAGCTTAATGCTGAGAAGATAATCGATTGGGAAGACACTATTATCTTTAGATGCTTCACTGAGGGCTACTGTGAACTTGTCCCATCCGCTCCAGCCAATGCACACCGGGGAGACATTGGAGACTGCAGCGACGTTGGGTGACACTCAGGTGCCTTGGTGTTGCCGTGCTGGTTGATGCAAATGCTGTGGCATTGACCCTTAAACTAAAGAAAATCATGCATGTGTGTGATGACCCCTGTGCAGGTGATGGATGTCGAGACCCAAATTGAGTCATTGTTGCCACCACCGGCTCCACCGGCTCCAGAACAGAGGCTAAGAATCACATTGCCTGGTCCAAGTTTGCCGTTGGACTCACACCCTGACAATGTTCGCAGATACGTTGCTACTCATATGAAGTCACCAAAGATGGCGCCAATGTCAAGTGAGGTCGCAGGGCCTGCCACTGCAGCAGCAGCTGGAGTTCCACTAATTGCTCCAGAAAAAGCTGCAGCTCCTGCAAGGTTCCAAGGAGGCTTTGATCAGTTCGTCCCGCTTTCACCGGAAATGGAGGAACAGTTGAAACAGATGGGATGGTTGAACAAGCGGTTGAAGCCCCCTGCCACTCCACAGGCCGAGGGTGCAGGCGCTTTGCCTGCAATTGGTGACAAAGGCTTGACCGCCCAGACCGCCCGCACTGGACAACCAGCTGCTCAGACCACCCAGACCAATGGAGACCAACACGTCAACCCCCCTGCCATGGCCAGTGGAGCAAACAACGGTTTGCCTGAACAACCGGCTGAGACCAGTAAGCATGGTTTGAATGAACCAATGCCAAAGACCAATGGACCAGACCATGTTTCTACTATTGCAAAGGTCATTCCCGATGGCAAGAACAAACCTCTCCAGATCAATGCAGTCCCTTTGCAAGTTGCGGCCCCTGCTGCGGGTCACACTGATCAGCCAAAGGCCGACGTGGAACCTAAATTGGACCAGAGACAAACATACTCAAGACGGGCTGCTGCCAATTTGATCAGTAGGCTGCGAGAGAATCCTAAGAGGGTGGAAGGATTTCCAGAGTTGCGCAAGATGGTTTTCAGTGATGCCAAGAAGTCAGACCTGATCACAATGCTGTGTGAGAGCAATGGTGCCCTGGAAACGCTCGGGACATCGCTGCAAGCCTTTGAGGAATATAGCCATGGAGAGTCACATCGCAAGAAAGCTCTCCGCTGGACCAAAAAGGAGATGGAAGACCACTACGGCGCAGATGCTCAACGGGTCATGGACCACAAGATCCAGCAAGGTCTTGTGGAAGATGACGAAAATCTTCCAGGGGCTCAACTCTTCTTGGTTTCCAGAAAGGAAGATGAAGAGGAGTCACACAACAGGTCAGGTATCTTGTCAACGTTGACAACCTATAGGAAATACAACCCCAACATCAATTTGTGTTCATAACCATGTGAACAGCTCGTGAATCCCCATCACGCACTTGAGCATAAGAGCTCACAATACATAAATGTGAACCATGGGGCCACTGCGCCCTATACCATGTGCATGGCATTTTCAATTTCTAGAATTCATGAGCCATGGGACCATTGCCTCAAACATGACTCATGAACATGTAGTGATTAAACCATGTCATCATACCCTGTTGTTGAAAACATGTAATGGTTTACCATCTGATGCATGACTCATGACAACAATATTAATTAAACAGGGTCAGCGCACCCTATGTGTCAAAAACATGTTCTAAACAATCTTTTTTGGACGATGCATGACTCATTACCATAACACATGTAACATAAACATACCCTACGCCTATGCTCTAAAACATACTACTCCCCTTTGGGCACATGCGTGGCTTACGTTGCAGCCACAAATTTGTAGCTAAGGTACCCAGCTGACGACGAACAAGATGCGCGTGGATGACACAAACGCAGCTGCTGTGAGTGAAATCATGATGCTTAGGTTGCATTTAGTGTGCAGTTTCAGCTTTACACTTTGCACCAGATGTTTGCATGTGGCTGCGCTTGCGCTGTGTGATGTGAGTTTTTTGCATTTTTGCCTTTTGCTGTCTTGGTTTGGAACACATGAGGTCAGCCCCAGCTCGTGTACCAGTGAAGGGCAAGCGCCGGCAGTCAGAGACCAATGGCTCCGGCTCCGGCTCCGGCTCAGCTCCGCAGACTCCGTCTGAAAGATCTGTGTTGTCGTCTCCTGTCACACCTGTTCCGCAAGAGCCAGAGCAACAGCCCAAAAGACGTCGAGTCCCAAAGGCAGAGGAACCTGTCACTCCGTTGGCGAAAGGACGGGAGATGGCTACTAAGTTGCTCAAGAAGAAGTCAGATGCGGCAAACTTGGCACTGACCTTGCAATCCGTGTCTTATGCAGAGCAGCTGTGCTCCGAGATGAACAGCTTTGCCAAACGCTTTGAGTGGTCCAGATGCATTTTACGTTCCACGTGTTTTTGTGTGGAAAACATAGGAGTGCAGATTGCATACTTATCAAGAATCAAGAAATCTACCTATCCTGAGGCAGTTGTACTTGAAAGTGCAAGAGCTTGTTGCCCAGCAGAAGAATGAGGACATGACTTCAACCGACCGCCTATCATCACTAATGGTTGTTGTGACTTCTTTCAGGATGTGATGTCGTTGAAAAATGTTGGTTGGTTGTGAATGTTTCAAAAGTTGGATGACAGTGTTCCCCTTGCTGACAGGAAACGGACTACATTCCGTTGGTGCGAGACATGATTTCTTTGCAGCGAGAGTTTGAGAAGCCGCATGCTGCGGCCGGGGCGATTGTGCGCCAGGTTAACAAGCCTGCCTCGAAATCTAAGGCCAAGGCAAAAGCCAAGGTCAAAGCTTGAAGCTTTTCCAAAAGTGTTTAAAGTTTTGGGGTGAACTCGAGCAAAGATCGGGGAACACCTGTGGTGGCAGAATTGGTGTGGCTTCTTTGTTTGTGTAAAAAAACTCAAATTTGTGTTTTGTTCCTCCACGGGATTTTGGCTGCTGGAAGTCGGCCATGTGCCACGGTTGCAGGTGACATGACATGTCTTTAGACCTGGGAGCGTGCGAGCAAAGGCAAACATCTTAAGTTGTGTGATGAACATGTGGTCAACAATTAGCAGCAAGAAGTATTGAAGTGCTGATGATCGTTTTATCTCAGCTACAAAAAGGCATTTGTTCCAGTGGTGGAACCACGCAGGTCAAATGCTCCTGAGAAAGATCCCAGCGAGCCCAGCCACAAATACCGCAGAAAAATGTTCCTTGTTGGCTATGGAATAACAGATGTGATGTTGTTTCCGTTGGATCACGTTGGAAATCCCAGACCTCATGGAGACAAACGGTGTGAAATCGATTCACTGAGGGATGTTCGCGAACTGGACAGCCACGGGGCCCGCAAACTTACTGAACAAATTGCAGCTGGGAAAATCTCAGTCACTGCTGCTGCTGAATGCAGTGATGCCTTTTTGAACGACGGTGCCAACAAGGCTACAACATATTTGCTATCCTGTGTGTCTTGAACTTGAGGTCCATGGGGTGTATCCCACCTGTATCACCTTAATAATTTTTATATACGACATGCTAACCAATTTCCCTGCAGGTAAGTTTGCAACAGTTGCGGAAGGCTACACAGCGAGACTTTTTCAGATGGGTGAGACTGCCCACCACAATTTCTTCCTTACAGATGCCTTTGCTATTGGATGCTAGGCGATCTGAGCAGCTTGACAATGCATGTGAGCGCATGGAGTCAGTTTCCTTTGTGCTGCCCAGTGATCTGTTGCGCGCGCTACATGAAGCTGGCCCTGAGGCACTTTTGGCATGACGTTTGATGGTCAATGCGTGTTTTCCAAAGATATGCTTTGATGATGTCAAAGTCAATATTCTATAAATGATGGGGTTTCTAAATGTCCACAGTGGAATTCCCAATAATGCTGCATATGTTGAAGGTGGAACAGTCGTGACACTTTGAAATGACAAATTGAAAGAACAGCTGGCAGTTTGCACAGGCAATGGCAGAATCTTTGGGCTCTCCAGATGATTGGGCGGAGCTGTGGCGTGCTAGTGGCCGTGGTGAGATGGCTACTACACATATCCCTATCATCGTGCATGAAGATGCTGTTCCACATTTCTCTGGTGCTCTGGGCTATGTTTGTAGCACACGCGCACGCACACAAAGACACACTGTTTTCCTACTTTCCTTTCTTGCGTGTGTCCCAACATTGTCTTTCGAGGATCTACTGCAACAATATGGAGTTGGTCAACTGGCTGTGTCCGGGGTGACTCATGGAAGACCCGCCAATGCATAGCTGTGTTGGCAACGCCCCAGGTGACTGCAAACACACGAGCTGCTATTTGCAAGCTTTTGGCGTGGGACTTGAAGCAACTGATGAATGGTGTGTGGGATGTTGTGGACCGCTTTGGACATTTCCACCCCACAGATTCCAAACTGGAAAAGAAAGCTGGGCATGACATGCCTTTGAGAGCAGTATCTAGTCCATCAGAGTTTGACAATAAAACGTGTATTGAACAGCGTCATGTTTATGTGTGCAGGTGTGTTTGCACAACATTTGTTCATTGCTATTGGACATGAAGTTGCCGTTCCGAGGCATTTTGCTATTGGAAAGGTGACATGGAGGCTCAATATTTTGCTCATTGTTTGACGCGATATTACAGATGCAATCAGTGCTGCGACTTTTGCTGGGGATCCACCGCTGCGAACAATGATGTTTTGAGCATTGGCCATTTGACACTGAAAGCACCATGGAGGTCTACGATTTCAACGCGGACCAACGCTGATCCATCACATTGGTCAGTAGTACCTGGGTTTGCGAAAGACCGCAGATTGTTCGATCTTCTGCACGTGGTGCATCTGGGGACGCTCCGGGACATCGTGCCATCATGTCTCATTGATGCATTGGATGATCAGACACTGCCTTCATTTTATGGAATGCATGGCTGCTCCGATGATATGATTCTGTACCGTATGAGCCGACATGCTCATGCGTGGGCCAAGCAGCACAACTTGGATTTGTATATAGGAACATTGAATATGCACAGATTGGGCCGCAAACTGAGTCAGAGCCGTGTCTGGCCATACCCGGAGCTGGACAGCCGCATCAAAGCGGCGCGTTGTCGAACACTGCTGGCATTCGTTACTTGGTTGATGTGCAGATTGGCTTCTTACCCTCTATCTCCGGAGCAGAAGTTGAACGCACGTGTGCGGGCCACCTGTTGCTGGGCACTAGATGTCGCCCTCAGTGTCTTCAATCAGACCAAATGTGTGAAGACGCCAGAACATGTGGTCAAACAAACGACATGGTTGCTGCGGTTGCACTCAGCCTGCTACCAGTTTCTGAGTGCACGTTGCCTTTGTCAACGACGTTTGTTGTATAAAGTACGTCCGAAGACGCACTACTTTTCGCACATGGTAGATTTTCATGCTTCGACATGCCTGTGTTTACTTCACCTGTCCACGTTCAATGACGAGGACTTCATGGGTAAGATTAGAAAAATCGCCCAGGCGTGCCATGGAAAGACTTTCGTGCACGCTTGGGCGAAACGATACGCCTTGAAGAGGGGGCTGCAATGGTCCGAAGGAAAAAATGTTCACTGCCATCGTTTGCGTGTATGTGTGTTGAAGCCGGTCTTTAGCTTCATTTTGTTGAACAACAATTGTTTTCTTTTTTTTGACCGTTGTCATTTTTAAGGCTAATGTTTTTGGACATCAGACTGTAAAGCCGTGATGTGGACGTGGAATGTTAATCTGTTGATGCTGTGTGCACATATGCGTGCCATTAGGGATCCATTATACAACGCAGTCATGATCATGCGTTTCACACCTAGGGGGAAACAAATTCGAGTTTAAAACATGAATGGTACAACACCAAATTAATTTAGCTCACTTGGTGATGATAAAGGATTTTGGCGATTGTTGACCACCGAAATAACAATATTATTTTGTCGAAAAACATTGTATTTATATATGCACGTATGCATGCATGGCTGTGTGCAGACGCACGTCATTGCATGTTTTATATATGCACGTCCAAATATATGTCCATGGGTTCTATGGTTTGTTAACCTTTTTCCCAAGAGCGTTGCGTAGGGTTCTTAATGTAGAAAATTTGCCTTGCGGATCTACATCAATACATTTGGGGCTTTTTATAGCTGCATTTGTATGTACGCTACAAGTACATCTGCAGCTTGCGCGCGTGGTCTTCTAGAGCTGCTGCTACGGAGGTGATAGTTGTTGGCGGCAGAAACGCCCAGGGGTGTTCTTTTCACAGCACAAACGCCCATGGATTTTCTTTCTTTGCGAGAAACGCCCATGGATTTTAATTTAGGCCACGGGTGTAAATAAAAACGCCCAAGTACCAAGTTGGCATGTGCAGGTGGCCAGAGGGATTGAGGTAGTCCAGAATCATGTAGAAGGAGTCGAGTCCGACGTTTGATCTGGTTCACTTCTCCCTCGATGCGGCCGTTGGCCTTTGAGTCATCGCCTGCAGTCAGGGTCAATCGAAGTTGACGTTGTTCACACCATTTTTGAATTGGGACTGAGGCAAAAGATCGTTCTCGATCTGTGTGGAGGCGGTACACTTGGATGCCCAGCATGCGGTACTTTGCATGTAGTCGTGAAAGGGCACGGACCAAAGACTCCACAGTTCTATCTGGGATCACCTCAGCGAACGTGATGTTTTGGTGTCCAGGAGCTTCTTGGGCCTCTTCAATCTGGGCCAACTCATTGAGTCTCTGAACTTCATCATCAGGGAGCATTTCACGCTCCTCGGGATCACAGGGCAGGTCCTCGGTGTGCTTGACGTCGTCTGCAGTGTCATAGGGCTCGGCAATCTCGCCTGGAAGCTCTGAGATGATGGGCACAGCCACCGTGGAGATCAGTGCATACTTACAGGTCACTCCAGTGCCAAGGTCACGACCAGCAGGGAAGGGTCCACATAGGTCCGCTGACATAGTGAACTTCGTTGCACTCCCCCCAAGTCTTTTGTGCGGTTTATCACAGCCCATCGCTTCACCGCAGATTCGGCAGTCAGCACGAAAGGCCCCTGTTTGATGTGTCGGTGCCAGGCTGCAAGGTCCATTTTGGACATGTTGTGAGTGTCACCATTTCGACTTTCCTCCTCCAAAACGCCGAGCAACCTCCGCAGCGATTACTTGATAGCAACCACAAGCCCCGGCGCCCAAGCGGCCCAAGACTTTGAAGTGCGAATGCGATCTGCCAGCTTGGTGGGTAGTGGACTATCATCACAACCTTCACCCTGGAGACCATGTAGTTCTTCGAAGGCAGGGAGGTTGGTCAAGACTGTGGTGGGCTTCTTCCGTTGATGGCCCAAGCGTCCTTGGTCGAAGGTGACCAGGCGAAGTCCTGCAGTTCCAACCCAAGCCGTGATTTCAGGGAAGCACCAAAAAGAGGCGCTTCGAGCTCCTTCTTCATCGCTCAAGTATTCAGCTGGGTCACGTGGAGATTCCAGCAATATTCCAACATCCGTGGGAACACGACGGCATTCTTGAGCACGTAGCCAAAGACCAAGATGCTTCATGCAAAGTGCAGTGTCGCCGTGGGCCAAGCGCTGCTCATCATCGTCCAAATCAGGAAGGCACCAACGATCTTCTCCTCGGCCACGTAGTCGACGAGGGCCAGGAACCTTATTTCGAAGGCGGCTTACAGTTCTGCATGGAGGACCTCCAATGACAGCAACAATGCGGCCAAGTGATGCCAGCTTCCACAAGTAACTCCAAACTGACGGGTTGTGGAGGTTCAGGGCCGCATTGATCTCAGTGTCAACCATGAGTAGCGGCCTCCACCAACATCATTCCATTTCTTGGCATCAGCTCCACTGAAAAGGTGAACAATGACACCCTTTCCAGTCATGTGGGCCCGTCGCAACCTTCGATTCCAGGGCGGAGCTGTGGGTTCTTGACTTTGACCAGCCATGTGCTGGAGAACTTGAAGTGGTAGTTCAGGAAAACGCTTGCCACCAACTTCGATCTTCATCAGAGAGAGCCACCTGCCCCTGATCCTCCATCTCAAACTGCGCCAACATGTCCAGCGCAGGCTGCCGATGCATAATGGGACATCCATTCCTCAGCCAACAGGCGATTGGGCCAAGCGTTGGGTGGTGGATGCTGCATCCCGAACGTCGCCATTCCACCTTGAAGCCGCGCTCAACCAAGAGGCCCAGAGGAATGATCGGCTCAACCTCCGTCAGGGACAGCAAGGTGCGATGCTTGGGGTGGCGATACAAAACTGTTGAGCCTTGTGCCAGCTCCACTTCAACCGGAAAAAGTTCAGCTCGTTCTTCGGGTCGAGCAACACGTAGGGCATGAGTGGCCCCACCATCCAAAAGGGCAAACCCCTGAGTTCCAAACTCCTGAGGGTGAGCACTGATCTGCTTGAGGCGCATCGTCTTCACGGACCGAAGCGTCTTGAGCAGCGTTGCAGCTTCCTGGATGAGGTCTGTGGCGATGTCATTCTTGGGCTTCTCCTCCAGCGTTGACTTGGCCGGAGAACCATGTCCCGAATCCTTCAATCCCCCTCCAGACACCGTCGTCGGCGACAAGGGCGATGGGCTCGAAGTTGATGTAGACCCTGGACTTCCCACTTCCACCTCCTTTTCTTTGGTTGGGCCTTCTTTTGAGCCCTCGGGTGCAACTCCTCGCAAGCGAGCTGCCTTTCTTACATCCTTGAGTTCTTGGGTTGTCGGTGCACACAATCCTTCGCCATGTGACCCTCCCCCGAACAGTAGAAGCACCTGTGCTGTCGGTCCAAGCCCTCCCAGCTATGCCCATAGCCACAAGTGTCTCCTCGTTTACAGCCATGTTGGGTCCCCCAAAACTTGCATGGAGACCGAGGTTTTTCTTCTTGAGCGCCGGACTGCGTCGCCTTCACCACCGGAGTCTTTTCATTGGTAGTGGTCGAGCTCGTCATGTTGGCGGCACCGTTAGGGACTGCGATGACCAGAGCTAGCTCCTCCAATTCCGCTTGCAGGTACTCGCTGAGGTCCTTGATGGAGTTCATCTCCGGGCGTTGATCAACCAACAATTCCTCACGCACAGTTGAGACTCTGTACGCAACTTGACTGCCTCCCAGCTTGGCCAGCGAGTTGATGATCTTGCCAAGGACATTCATGAGGATCAGCGGGTCTGGCAGCGTGACTTTAAGTTCTTCAGCTCGCTGCAACCATCGGCGCCATTGCCGCATTGTTGCCAAGAGCTCCGTGACGGAGTGGCCCACCTTCACCTCGGTGAGGCTCTTGAGAAGCGTTGTGCGTTCAGCTCCTCCTCCAGGTTGGAATACTACAAACAACTTGAACAAAATGCTCACAGTTGTGACGTGTCGAGAGGAGATGACATCTCTTCTCAGTTGTTCAGGCAGGATGCCCAGCAGCAATGACACTCCCCGCTGCTCCACTCTCTGGTACAAGGGGTCTACAGTGACATCTTTTGGCCGCAGGCGCAACCTCTCCAAGGGCGTGGCCACCAGCCACTGTTCATATAGTTCACGAGCGGCAGACAGGCATCCATCCCACCAAAACTGTAAGGTAGAGGACAAATCCGCCATCAATGGATAGGCCACAGACAGCCAATCCCCAAACTGCAGTGCCGCGCCTTCGGATGAAGGTAGAGGAAGTGCAGGAAGATCCAAAGCCCTGACAGTCTCTGGGACCACCGGAGCCGCCGGAGTGTGAGCATCACCATGAGGTCGTCCACCATGAAGGCCTGGGGGAGGATCTGGTCCTGACCCGGGAGGTCCACCTGCGCCTGAGGGATCACCATGTGGTAGTCCAGGATGTGTTGTAGTTCCACGACCATCAACTCCACCACTGGCAACGGAGGCATACGACGATGCATCACCACCACCTGCTCCATCAGTTATGCGTTTGACTTCACGAGCGAACCTTTCCTCCGCCTCTTTGAGGATCTGGGTACGAAGTCTCTCAACATCCCCAGGTCCTGGACTTCCATTGGTAGCCCGAGCTCCAGCACTTTCCGCCATTCTCACATGACCTTCACCTCGTGCAGGTTGTTGAATTGAAGTGGTCCAGAAGGGGTTCACAGTGGCAAGGGGGCCCTGTGGTGTGCGATATGGTTCAAGCAATCTGGGTTTCACCTCCTCCCGCTCTACCTGCCTTATGCCTGCAGGCGTGCCCATTCGTGGATCACCATGTGGAGCTCCAGGTTGATGTGGAGTTCCAGCCAACGAACCTTGCCCACCAAAGAGTCCGCCTCCTGGTCGATGAGGTAGTCCCGAACCCGGTCCTTGAGGTAGTTCAGAACCTCGAAGAAGGGGATCTAAAAGTCCCGGAGCCGGCGAAGGTGGCACATGGTGGCCTAATGCCTGTCAACAACTCGAACGACTGGCGTGCTGCTTCTTGCAATCCGCCCAGACCCAAGGCGTTAGCCCGAGGATCATGCAAGGCGCTCATGAGGCCTCCAGCCCCGGCCAGCTGGCCAGCTGATGCATCGTGATGCCCTCCATGATGTCCAGGTTGAGGTGCCAAACTTCCCTCTCTTCTTCTTCCTTGAGATTCATTTTCCTCAGCCGTAGGGTGCATAGCCAGGCGCGGGACAGCAAGATCATCTTCTGCAGGTAGTGACGAGGCCCGAGCTGCTCGTTGCTCCTTGAGCAACCGGTCCAACTTTTGATCTGCTGTCTCTACAGGCGGTGGCCTTCTTCGATCTTCTCGAGGTGCACGTCGAGGCTCCTGCGCTTCAGCGGCAGCAGCTGGCTCTCGTGAGCCCTGTCGGCGCCGGCGCTGGAGGGTGGCCATCGCGGCCAACAACCACTCTGCTCGCTCAGCAGCAGTGGGTGGACTTCGAAAACACCTAGCACCTTGGGCTCATAACCTAAGGAGGTTGGGGTGTACAAAGCAAGCGGTCTTTTCCACCTGCTCAGCTTGAGCCAAACCGTTTGGTTGGCGAGTTCATCAACAGCTCGAATCGAAGTGCTCGATCGAAAAGCGATAATGCTCATGAGGTGCATGGTTTCTATGCCACAGAAACAATTATGCCGCACAGGCTGACCCTACTAGAGCCTACTGGTGCACTACTGAGGGGCCCTGGCGCACCCTAGAAATATTTTTAAACAACTGTTTGGTCACATTTTTTCAAGCGCAACAACTCGACAAATTGTTCCAGGGGTGCTTTCAGTTCACAGCCCAATCGAATAATTAAGACAACCCCTTGGAACAGTCACGCGTGCCACGCACCTGCCATTGGTAGCAAGCAGCGCTGCTTCACCTGTTCTCAATCCCATTGACTAAAATTCATTGGATCTCGTGGCACATATTGGCTATGAAATAGGCATTCTCCCACAGAAACACAATTGTGTGGCAAATATTTGCCGTCAGCCGCTGCCGGGAAAAATGCCCCAGGTGGGCCCTCGTTCAAAACATTCCCTTGGAATAATTGATTACACCTGCTACACACCTGCTACACACCTGCTACTGGCAACAAGGAGTGGTGGAGCACCTGTTCGTTGTTCCACTGTCACTGACTAGAACCTGCTAATTATTTGCTGTCGGCCCGGCATGCCACAACTGGTTACAGTATTCTACGGGTGGTCGCAGTTCACACAGACCAGTAGAATAATTAGGCCTGCTATAGAAACTGTGCCGAAGTACTGGCCATATGAAGTTCTCATACGTTTCCTAGAGGGGTTCCGCACCTTGATGTGGATGAGGTTTCCTACAGATCTCTAATTGGACCAAATTGATCGAAATGAGACTTTGTGCAGAGAGTGCCGAAGTGGGGTCACAAATGCAGTGATTCAAAAGAAGTGCGGTTGCTTGTGTCGTTCGAGTGTTGTTTTGATGTGTTTTTGATATGATGATGTAGAGATAACCGAAAGACATTCCAGCAACTCAACCAGTTGGCAGAATAGTTTTTGGAACCAAGTCAAGAGGGGCCAACGTACATTAGACATATTCCTGGGGAGTTTGACAGGGATTTGGATACCAACCCCGGCCGTTTTTTGTGTTACCGGCGCTTCGTCATTTGCTATCTCGATTTTTTTGGCTTTGTTTGGCACGCACTTTTCAACAAGCGGACTGCTGAAAAGACGTGAGCTAGAACTGCCCAGAGCAGACGGGGGCAACCTAGACACCGCAGGCCTCGCGCAAATCAGGCATTTTCGGTGTAATGGCTCTTGTGATTTCCGGTGTCCCGGCTCTCAATTTGTGGAGTTCGTTTTCGGTGTCAACTTTGTGTTGTAGCTATGATGGCCGATCTTCATGTTGTGTGCATGCGCAGCTCTAATGCAAAAACATACGGTACTTCGAGGCCATACTTCATAAAGGGCACGTAAAATGGATCCAATGTGGTCATGGATAGAAAGCAGCGCTGGAAACGGTCTGCCGTTGGGCATGCAAGAGGTGCGCATTTTGGTTTGGCCGCAGTTGGCAACTTCAGACGCTTCTGGAGAGAAGACCCTCGACATCCAATATGCCGCAACAGAGGTTCCAGGGGTCTAAGAGGAGAGAGGTTTCAACAGAAAAAATCAGAAATGAAGGTTGAGAGCAGAGAGGAGGTTCGACATTTTTCAGCGTAGGTTTTAAGGTGTAAAAAACGATAAAACAATCAACGTGGAAAACAAAACGTGATTTAAAAACCACGGGTGTGAAACACAACGTTCTGACGCATTTACTTCGTAGAGCTTGCCTTCATCGATTTTTCTGATTGTTTGCCGCCAGCTGGCCGAATGCATGAATTGAGATGGCTGCGCGCAATACATGCCACAAATTTCAGCAGGGTGCGATGGCAAACGTGTTTCCATATCATTCAACCAATGTTTTAGGCCCAAGCCTAAAACTGGCTGCAGCATGGAATGCGCAAGCCCGACCATTCAGCTAGCAGGTGGCTGGTCTAGATTTGCCAGCGATGCCGCTCCCGCTTTGCCTGAGCAACGCCTGCTGCCAACTGCCAATCTTTTGAAGGCGATGACAAGTTTCCGTGGCATAGCACCTCGGCTTGAGCGAAAAGTTTTTTGGACACATGAAACATGTGATATAAATCAGCGATACCGAAAGAACACACAATAAAAACATTGAACATGCGACTCGGCAACATTTTTCTACAAAACACATTGTCATGACAGGCTCTTCTATTCATTTTGCTCGCGAATGTCATTTGCGCAAATTTCTGTCATCCAGATTTTGGCATACAGCAGCACGACGAGTGGAAACCATACCTAGTTGCCAGTTGCACACTCTTTGGTATTGTCTTGATTGCTGATGGCCTGCCTGCAGATGCAGTGCTTCTTGGACTGTCAGTATTGTTTGTCCTAAGTGGGGTCATCACAGAACGTCAAGCTTTCGCCGGATTTGCAAGCCCTGGGGTAGCTGCATATGCCGCTCTTTTCATTCTCTCGGAGGCATTTGCAGAGGTAAAGATTCTGGACTCGGTGGTTTTTCGGATCCTAGGGCACCCGGCTGGCCTTAGAATGGCGCAATGTCGGATCACCATCCCGGTGGCCATCGCCTCAGCCATTTTCAACAATGGTCCGCTGGTTGCCATGCTTGTGCCCGTGGTGCAAGCATGGGCCCAGCGTCACGGGCATGCATCTGGACAGCTTTTGATGCCTCTTGCGTTTGCATCCACACTAGGCGGAACACTCACGATGATTGGCTCAGCTGCCAACTTGTTGGCGCAAGATTGCGCTCGAGAATTGCCTACGCCTGTTGAACTGTCTTTCTTTTCGCTCACTCCGTACTCCCTTCCGCTCAGTATGGTTGGCATTGGCTACATGCTTGCTGCAGCTCGCTGGCTTCTCCCACGGCTTTGCCAAGACTCTTTGGACAAAGATCCAAAGTACCAACGCAGTCCAATTCGGGGAGACCAAGAGCTGCTTCTTGACATTGAGGAACCATTTGCCGCTGAATTGCGTCACTTCCAAATCCTTTTCGTGGTCCGTCGCAGATGCCCTTCCATAGGAAGCACACTTCAAGAACTTGGATTTTCCCGGTTGCCAGATGCACGCGCTTTGGGTTTGCATCGCGCTGGTGAAGTACTTCAAAATACATTTCACACACCTTTGGCTCATGGAGATGTATTGAAAATGACTGCATCTGCTGCTAGCATTGCCCGGCTTCGGAGAAGTTATGACGGACTTGAGCCAGCTGTGTTTCGAGATTTGGAGGGTCTGGGTGGTCGGAGAAGGCACCGGCGACTCTTTGAGGTGGTTGTGGCAGATTCCAGCTTGGTACAGTTGCAGTCACTGGCAGAGCAGAAGGCAAAACTGTTTCAAAAAGGTTGCGTGATCCTCGCAATCCGTCATGACAAAGGCAGCCTTGACGTTTCTCCAAATCGAATTGTTGCCGGGCAGATCTTGCTTCTGGAAGCTTTTCCTGGAATGGCTGACAGGATGGCAGACTTTTCGGTGATTGCCCCTGTGGAGGCTTCCAAACCTCCAAGGCAAGGGAAGCAGCAGGACCGAATGCGAGGGATGCTTTGCTTGATGGGCTTCTTCACAGTCATCGTGCTGAATGGCTTCAGCATACTTCCTTTGGCCACGGCAGTGCTTTTCTTGGACTTCCTTTGCTGCTTTGCGAAGGTGTTGGGCTGGCGAGAGGCAGTGCAATCCGTCAACGGGGGCGTAGTTATGACCATTGCGGCCTCCTTTGGGATTTCAGCAGCGCTAACCCAGACAGGGGTAGCACATGCACTTGCCAACGCTTTACTTGGACTTGGTTTGGGATTTGGTCCGTTCGGGGTGCTCTGTATGGTTTACATTGGAGCAGCCTTTCTCACCAACATTATTAGCAACACAGCCACTTGTGTGATGATGATTCCGGTGGCTGCTCACATATCAGAGGAGCTGCAAGAAACCATGTGCCAACTGAGCGTAAAGACCCTGCTTGTGACTGTCGTGCTCGCGTCCAACGCAGCTTTTGCAACACCTTTGGGATCTCCTTGCAATATCCTTGTGGTCGATGCCGGTGATTACGATTTCCGAGACTTTCTGCGTTTTGGAGGGCTGCTACAAATCGTTATGATGTTGTCCACCTGTAGCCTGCTGTATGCGTGTCCGTGTGCATAGCAGCATAGCGCAATCGCAAGCATGCTGAAAAATGTGTTTTACTTTGTTCTTTGGGATTGAGTGGGTTGCAGCTTGCGCGCATGCCTTGCGTTTGGTGCCTCCATGTCCATCCTGTTCCGGCAGCACCAGCTCAATAGCTTAAGGAGTCCGAAGTAGAAAATCCCGCATCCATGGTGTAAGATGGTGTAAGTTGATTGAAACTGCAATCCAGAAACGTTGCCTTTGACAGCAACAAGGGAACTCATCACACGCTGGACAAACCAGTCCTTTGACACCTTCTCAACAGATGCCAACAGCACGCCGAAGGCTGAGTTTGTGTTTGAGTAATTGGGCTTGGACATGGTTGCATATTTTGGTTTCAAGTGCCTTCTGCCTCACCGACCTGCAGGATGGGTAGCATGGAGGTAGCCAAACTTACTTTCAAGTGAACTTAGATTCATTGCATCGTGGCGTGGGACCAGCCCGCGAACCACAATCGTTGAAAGAGCAAGCAGCAAAAGGAGCGAATATTAATAACAGAACATACTTCTTTGGAAGGGATTCAAGCCCACTCTTAGAAGGTGCTGAGTAGGTACCCCAGCAAGCAGACACAACAAAAGGATTCAGCGCTGCCTTTGTTGGCGTTTGCAAGGGCAAAGGCCCCTGGCTCAAACAACACATTCGTGTGCAGGAGAATAATCATTCTGATCGGACTTCTAGTAGATTCAAAGTTCAAGTTCTCTGATAGGATATTGAGTTCCTTAAGATCGCAGAACTCAGTGCAGGCAGTGCAGGGATACTGACTATGCCATACCATGCCACATTGCGCCATTGCTTTGCCGATGTCGATATGCTGGGAAGCTGGATGCTGAAGGAAGAGAAAGTTGGGTGAAATACTTTATCTCTATTCGTATGGATGACGGACGATGTGGCCGAAGACGACGGACGAGGGCCAAGAATGGGGAGCATCTCAGAACGTCCACCCCTTCCTCCAGATCTGCAGTTTCCTTGTGTCCGGCTCACAGATTGCAGAAAATGTCAGCATCGACATGAGGCCGCAAATGCCCGTGTTGGAAGCAAATCACCCCGGAAGCCGTTGGATGTCAGAAGGCCCATGCCAACTCCCCGTCGCTCTGCCAAGCACTCATGCCAGAGTCCGGTCAGTCAAGACAAAGCTGAAGAAGTCCAGCCCTGCCAGCAAATCATGGATCTACTCGCACTTTTTACAAAACGAATACAAGGATTCTTTTCAACACTGATGGGGTTCAACCATCCCCACATGGACAGGCTTGAGATTGCTCTACAGCAGCAGGTGAGGTCACTTGCTGAAGGGCTGATGGCGGTGATGACAAAGCAACGTGTTTTTCTCTCAATCCGATCTGCAGCAAGGGAGAAGAAACTTTGGGATCTTTTGCGGAAGCGCCACGCTTCTTTCTTTGAACGTGCCTTGGCACGGTCTCTTGAAAACTCAACGTTGACACCATTAGCACCTATTAGCTGTTGCAATGGACCTGTCAATCAATTTGTGTGAAAGCTTTGCCAGCAGGTGGCCAGCAGCTGAAGGGATATGTATCGGCTGCATCTGAGGACACTGCACCACTAATTAAACAGGTGCAGGCAGACACAGCTGAAAATCACCTTTTTGACCACCGCACACAGGAGGCCGCTATGAAGCAAGCTGCTCTTGCTTCATGTGTGCTAGCGCGTGGACGTGCTGAGAAGGTCGGAGCATTTGCGGCAAAGCTTCGGCAGGATGCATGCCTCCAGGCCTGGTGACATACCAGTAGCAGGCAGAGAGAGGCTTGAGCTAGCAAAGAAATAGCTTCTATACTCTGTAGTCGTGTACTTTTGAAATGCCAGTGTGATTTTGCCAGCAAGCATTGTAGCCAGCATCGCCTTGTGCAGAGTGAAGAGTGTAATGTGACAGCTTGATCATCTTGAATCTCGAATCATTTTGACATCCAGTTGCCTCGAGGCAGCTGCGTCAGAGTCTTGCCTAAGTCTGGAGCAGTGAGTCACCAGCATTCGGATGACCTGTGTGATTGCGGGTCACCGAGGCTTGCTGGCAGGGATGGCGTCGCTTTGCTAGGACAAGGGCGCAAACAAGGAAAGCCGTCCGCACGTGCAGACCACAAACTTCAGAGCCCTAGCTGAAGAGCTTTGAGGAAAGGACTCCAATTACACCCCGGGAGGGCGCGATGAAGTAGGTTCTGACAAGTCTTGCCGTCTCCTGTGCGAACATAGTTTTGCTTGTTTTCTTGCTAACATGATGTTTCTGACCTACATGGCCCCCCCTATTCTGTCTTTGTTACAATGGGAAACCGTAGACGGTCTGTACAGGAAGGTTGAGTCATCACAGAGACACATGACATACTTTAACGAGTTAACCCCTACACAGACAACACAGGTGTCAGACATTGTCAGACCGTCTACAGTATATGCACTCAGGGGGTGCAAATTAATTGTCGAAATCATGGTTCAGTGGGGAAAGACAATTGCATTGATTCCTTTTAAAATATTTAAGGGCTGCCGCCCAGTGCCGCCGACCCCAGGAAGGGAAAC
>CAXAMN010006313.1:251103-262011 GCA_963970005.1 Durusdinium trenchii
TGGCAGGAATTCCACTGTTGCAGGCACAGAGCTCCATTGTTCCAGGCACCGAGCACCAAAGACACTTCGGGCTGGGATCTCGGCAGGCAATTCCACTGTTGCAGGCACAGAGCTCCACTGTTCCAGGCACAGAAACCTGCGCACCGAGCACCAAAAACACTTCGGGGTGGGATCTCTAGATGAAGAAGCAGTAGCCCACCTTATGGCCACAATTACAACAGAACATACCATTTCGGTGCGCGCTCCCCCTTGCTGCACCACGGGGTCGGCGGATATAGATTTGATCGCGCACAGTGCGAAGAAACATATTGCGCTGGTTGGGTGGAGGCTCGGCATGTTTGGTTTGGGCCACAGACGAGTTCTTGCGTCAAGGCGCGCGACCAAATGTCGGGAGGATGTTTCGGAAACTGAATCTGGTAACATCGAGCAACCCCTGCATGGAAATGTTGTGAACACCCAGCTGTAGAAGGCTTGAACATTGATTGCCTTGTTGGGGGTGGCAATTCTGGTGCCACTCAGTGCCCCCAAGTGCTTAACAATGTATGGGAAGGCTCGCAAGCAAGTGGACCGACCGCATACCGGACAAATTGTATGGCCGGGTCATTATAAACATCATACGATATACTAGTTGTAAGGCGAATCAGGAGGGCCTGGGGTACTGTAACGAGCGTAAAGGAGATTGCTAACTCGACCCACTCTCTCCAGGTTGCTGCCGGGAATCCGGGTGCGACCACACCAGTTGGTCATAAAGACCCTTGCAAAAGCAGTTCATTGCTGAAGCACTAGCCTAAGCGTAAGGCGTCAGCATTCTATTTCCCCTGCATTGCTCGTAAGCTGAAATGTGAGTGCACGTGAGCAGCTCCTTACAACTGTTTGCTCCAAAGAAGGGTCTTGAACAACGGACGCACAAGGTCCAAAACATGTGTGCCATTGTGCCCTTGGGCTAAGAATTTGGTGCTCCATGTTCTTCCAGTGCCTTTGTTGTCCCCGCAACGGATTTGGCAACATACTCTCCACAGCGCGATTGTGTTTGTCATGCTTCAGGCGAGAGGAAAGACAAGTTAGGGGTGTTCGCCATCAATGTATGTCATGGTGATGTTCGAACTAAGTACGGTAGTCTTGACCCCATGATGCACAAAGGAACTTCAGCATGAAAGGAGAGCAAGCATTTGGCGGCCAGAAGGTGCAAGTGCCGCAAGATACTGCAGATACACAGTGCATAATATGTGTCATTGTGTTTCATGTTGTTTGCGCCCAGCATGCGATGATGTGTATATATATATGTGTGTATATATATATATATATAATACGCAAATTGACTTGATTGCATCAATTGTCGGCTTACCCATGAGTTTCACTTAGCCCTCTTGCTTTTTACTTTCCACCCAACTCAACATTAGTTGCTGCTTTCCGACATGTTGCAGCTCTTTTTGTGTAGACCTGGAGAGCCCTAAGGATTTCAAGGCACTGAGTTTGCAATCATCTTTTCTGCATTGGCAGAGGGCCCGCAGCACATCAGACCGCAACGAATTGAACAAGATGAAAGCCAGAGCTGCAAAATCCCAAAGCTCAGTGGAGCTTTGCAAGGTCAGAGTATTTCTGGACATGGCCATTTTGACGCAAACAGAGGATTGTCAATTGTGGTGAACCAAGCACAAGGTACCAATTTCAACCAGAAAGACAATCAAGCAAGTAACAGCGACAAGGCGTTCAAGGCGTTCAAAAAACAATAAAATTCACCACCTTTCTGTCAAATTGTCGTGCGAACGTTGGAATTGCACGTGGATGAGGGCTCTAAAAAGATCTAAAAAGTATTGATTTGAGGTGCTGAGAAGATCGACAGCTACAGAGCGGTCCTACAATTCTGTAAAGTGCTTGATGGTGTGGCAGCTTTTTGCTGCACAGTCCAGTTCTCAGTTCTTGCAGCACAGCGGGTTCCGCTTTTCTCGGCTTCCTATACCTACGCCAAAAGTTTGCATTGTTCTCGTCCTAATGACTCAAGGGCTTTGCCATTGAATGAGCAGGCCATTGAGTGCCTTCGATGCGACTTCAGGTCAAGATTGCGTCGCTTGCAAGAGGGGGCCCAAGCTAAAGCCTCAGTTTGTAAGAAATATGAATGACTGGAGGCTTATTCAGGCAATTGCTACTTTTGGTTCGCTCATCAGCTCTCGGCATGTTGGAAGTCCTGAGAGAAACATGTTCCCATCCGTGGTGTAGATATACATAATTATACATATAATATATATATATATACAGTACATATATATAATATTCTGTTCACCGACTTTGGTGTGGAGCGCCGTGAAGGAGCTATCAGAAAGCCTTCGCAAGCATTTTCGCCAGAATGTTTTCAAGCTTTGGAATCGCTTCTTGTCTCAAATGGGTGAACAGTACATAATGCCTCATAATGACATGCTATGACATGTATTGCAAACAGAGAAGTGGTGCAATAATTGTCGCTGGGTGCCTTGAGGTCGTGCCCAGAAAGCTGTCGCCAAGGCAGGGCTTATTCAACATTGACCAAGCCGAGCACGGGAAGTTGGGGTCAGCGTTCATCATGTCAAATGATTAACTTGTCTTCCCGGCCCCTTGCAGCAAAGTGCGAATGCGATGACAACTTGGCCATGTGGCCATCCAAAGTGTCCACTAAAAGAAGCTGTCCAAAGTTCAGTGTGAGCAGCCCTTTGGTGTCTTTGGTGCTCTTAACCTTTGGAAAAGTGTGACTTCGGGGTGTCCTCCGGCACAATGCTTCCAAATCCATGGAGGTGTGGAGGGCCCCTAGCTCGTTTTACACGGCAGGTGCAGGATATCAGGCACGTTTTGTGGCAAGCGCAATGCTTTTGAGTTTTGGGAGGCTTGGTTTGGCCGCAAACAATTGTTCAAAGCAATTACTGGTTCGTCGTCACTTTTTGCCTTACACCTCAGCGTCGTTTTGAGGGTTTGCCGCGTTGCCATCTTACTTGTGCAGTCTGACAGAAGAGTGTTGCTCTTGCTCTTTCTTCCTGCTTGCGGCTCCTGCTTATGCTCTTGCTACGATGTTGCCTGCAGCTCCTCCTCACTCTGATCTTTTTTTCTGGTGCTGCTCTTCCTTCTCCATACCGCACGCTTGCATGCTGCAAGCCCTGATGAATCGACCCAAAGATTTCCTCCAGGTGCTCTGCAGGTTCCAAAACAAACATAGTAGTGCCTGGGCCTGCGAAAATTGCAATTCAATTTGAAATTGCACTTCAAGCACCAGCTCTGTCTTCGAAGGTTGCGTTTGCCCATTGGCTCACAGAGACAGCTTGTTCCGCAGTAAGAACCTGCAGCAGCGCCGCAGCCTGGCGCCCTGGCTGCAACCAGCGAGAGACGAAAGAGAGAGAGAGGGAGAGAATATAGGAGTATATATATGTATTTCAAGGCATCAAGGCATAGGTTCCTTCGCGTCCCTGTTTGTCCTAAGCACGGTTGATTTGGGGCGGCCAGATTGTTAGCGGTGTCCCCTGCAGCGTCCCAGCAATCGGCAGTCTACAGCCACTGACAAATTCCAATTACCCATCAATGCGGGCACAGTGATGGTTTGTGACGGGTCTAGCTGACATGGTGGGATTGCCACGGTTAATTTGTTCATGTCATGCCTCGCTTGAAGAGCCTACATGATCTTCGCCCCGAATTTAAAGACGAATAACCCGTTTGAATTGAATCCCGCAGCCACTCGGCTCAGCGGATGGCACACGAATTTGAATCGTGTAGCTGTATCCTGTGCCTTTCGGTTCGCCGGGTGGTTCACCTTTTGTACGACCCCGACTGCAGCGGCGCAGTCCAGCGGAAGGGGGTCGTGCTGCTGAGGGAGGTGCACAGCCAGTTGCTTGACGTGGCTGAGACCGGAGCTGCCACTCCGGTCCCTCCCGTTGGTGTTGGTGACAATCTCCCGGGAGTGGGAGATAGCAGGACAGAGAAGAACGTCAAGCTCGAGCCCAACAGCGAGGACAAAAAGCTCAGAAAAGAAAAAGGCATTGCTCCAGTGGTCGACGCCTCCGAGGAGAAGGAATCAAGCCCTAGCCCTGAGAAGAAAGAAGAGGAGCCGTCAGGTAGTGCAAACAAGGAGGCTGACCTGAAAGACACCGAGATCGTGCACAAGGAGACAGACACCAAAGAACGTTCTCCTGGTAAGGTTGAGAAGGAGAAAAAGTCGAGTCGCAAGGATTCAGAGGGTCGAGAACGCCGTCGTCGAAGCCGAAGAGAGACAGAGGGGGGAGCAGACACGCGCTCCCGGAGTCGTCATCGCCGTCGCAGGAGAAGGTCTAGCAGGCCTGACAGTCCCAAAGAGGGAGCAGGTGGGAGCCATTCCCCTCCCGGTGCCACAAGGAAGGAGGGAGAGGAGGTGCGGGTCGAACCCAGAGCAGACAGCCGGAGTCCAGTACCCCGTGCACCCAGGGCTCCACTGCCATCCAGGCCGTCAGGGCTCACCAACGCTCAGAAGCGGGCCATCCCACCTCCTCCCAAGCCACCGCCTGTCAAGCCAACCCCCAGGGAGCCAGACCATCCACCCCCGGGGTATTCCAGCTGGGCCGAAACTGACGTTCGGGCCAAATCTCAAGGATACAGAGACTATCCACCGAACAAGGGCAAGAAGAAGGACGAACGAAACACCAACTTCAGGCTGTCGCGTGAGTACGAGCGGGGCTACTGGTAGGTGTCATGCCGCCGCGCCGGAGGCCTGCAGCAGTGCCGTTGAGAGCTCGAGGAGGTGTCCTTCGCCGTCCAGCCAGGGGGGAGGCGCCCGCGTCTCCCGTTCGAGAGGAGTCCTCCTGGGAACAGTTGAGCAAGATCTCCATAGCAACCCTACACAAGCGGCAGAGAGTTGTGGTAGAGGGACTGTTCTGGGAAGCGTCGGTCGTGATTGCCGGAGAAGGCCGAGGAGTCGTGGTGAGCGAAGGAGATGCAACCTGGCGTATCTGGGTGACCGGAACCCAGCAAGAGTCGCTGTTGAAGGAGCTTGGAGGGAAGTGTCAAGAGATGAGAGTGCACATCTGCCCCGAGCCCTGCGATCGCCTGGTTTGGTCAAAGGACCTGATTCACGGCCTCCGCTACCACGTCGTCGAAGAGAAGACAGAAGGCTGGCATACCAACTTAGCAGAAGTCCCTCGAGAACGAGTCGGAGGAGCAGGAGAAGATCCGTTACACCGTCTTCGACAAGAGATGGGAGAGCGTGCAAAAGAGGGAGATTTGCAGTACTCTCCCGAGAACCTGGGACCTCCCGATGGAAAAGGGGAGGAGTTGGAGGAGAAGCCAGTGAAGAAAGGGAAGAAGAGGAAGGCCAAGATCAAGGTGCAGTTGGAGGCCGGCATCAAGGACGTCTTCAAGAACACCGCCCTCGACCCGGATATAGGAGTCAGACGGGAGCTCATGAAGAAGGCGCGAAAGATCAGGCGAGGGAGGAAGAAGAAGAAGAAGTCCTCCCGTTCAAGGAGCAAGGCTACATCCGGGGAGGACTCCGGGAATTCGAGCGACACGTCCAGTTTGGCCGAGAGGAACATTGCAGGCTCGGAACTCTTCGAGAGCGAACGTCGGTCGCTACAGATTTGGCGTCGGGTTCCAGGAGCTTTGTTGAATGCAACCATCCTGGATATGCAAGAACAGATGATCACAGCTCACGGTTACACCAACCGTCCAGTGGAGGAAGGAGCAGTGGCTCCTGTGGCGACACAGTATTTTCGCGCCCATTTACAGCAACAGATGGGTGCGGCATTAGCCCGCGAATCGCTCCACCTCGCTACGATCATAGACCTGAGTCTGAGAGGACGCATAGCGTCCGCTCTGGACGTGGCCGGGCAGCGCCTCAAAGCACTCGAGGCCATGTCGCGGGGGACCGCTTTCGACATTGCCAGGCGGCTAGAGTTGGTTGGAGCGGATCGACCAAGCCTCGTAAGTGTGCCCGAAGCAGGAGCTGCAGGACGGGAGGTACAGACCGAGGACCGCGTCGTGAAGCGCAACACAGGCCGTTGGTTTTGGGAAGACAGGGATTCCTCCAAAGGTGGCAAAGGAAAAGACAAGGGAAAACGAGACAAAGGAAAAGGCGATGGCAAGAACCGAGACAAGGGCTTTCGAAAAGGCGAAGGCAAGAAGAAGGACGACAAGGCAGACAAGGAGTGAACATTGACCTTGGTGTTGAAGGGGCAGCTATGATGGGGGGAGAGGGAAGCGCTAGGTGCGCCCCTCTCCCGGGCTTGGTTTCTGGCAAGAATGGGCAAAAGAAGGAGCTTGTTGGGCAAGAGGAGTTTCACGGAGGGAAAGATTCCTCCTCCGGCCTGGTAGCGTTGGCAGACGTGGAAGGGCCTACGACACTACGAGATCCAGTTGAACCTTTGTTGAATTCATTGTGCAACTCCCGTGCTGAGGGAGTTAAAGGGGATGGCAACTTAGGCATGGGCCAAGCAGCTATTTCCATTGAAGTGCCGGCCCGAGGGGCAGAAGACCACGGCATTGCAAGCGATGAGCTGGATCACTCCCGAGTAGAACAGGGGAGTGGCGAGGAGTTGACGTCGTTTGTACAGAAGTCAGTTTCACCTAGCAGCTTCAGGCAAGTCATGTCCTTGGCCAGGTCTAAACTATGTGAGATTGGAACCGAGCGCATGCAGAACACGGTAGAGGAACCCCCTTCAATGACTGACGACTTCTTTCCGTTGCCTCTACCCCTGCAGCCAGGGACTAACTCAGGACTAGCTTGCGCCGACATGGTATATGGGCTGAACATGCTTGCCTGTGGAAGAGGAGAAGGACCTCCTCCCAAGCGACAACCTTGTGGAGTCGTTGAAAACTTGGGAAGGATTTGTGAGCGGTTCAAGGCTTGGGAGGAAACGTTTGATCCCCTCGACTTTAAGGACTTCTTTGCCAAACGGGGGGTGACGTATGATGGTGAGGAGGTTCGAGTGGCGCAGACCTTGACTTGGGAAGGTGCGCGTAGGTCTTTGCCTGATGAGGTAGGTCGTCTAGAGTTGAGGGACTTCTGCACTCAGGGAACCCTGCATTATTTGGACCACTTCGAGGACCACCTGATTGACACGACCAACCTCCCATGTCCCCGAGCCCCCCGGGTGATGGTAGGGGATGATTGGCCTGCCATCTGTGAGGGCCTGATCAACAAGAACATCTGCGAAGTCATGCCGATCGACCAGCTGTACCACATCGATCAGGTGCCTTTACTGAACGGGATGTTTGGGGTTGGTAAGGGCGAATTTGAGGGCAACATTGAAACCCAAAGGCTAATTATGAATTTGGTGCCATTGAATCGTCTATGTGAGCCGCTGGTGGGAGACGTCGTAACTCTCCCGAACATCAGCAGCTTCGGGTCATTTTTGTTGGATGACGGCGAAGTAGCCCTGATTAGTTCAGAAGATGTGCGTTGTTTCTTTTATTTATTCAGGGTTCCAAGTGCATGGAAACGCTTCCTTGGATTCAATCGCCGCGTACCCCCAACATTAGTGCCGGAAGAGTGGCGTGATCGGCCCTGCGTGCTCACTGCGTGCGTGTTGCCTATGGGATTCATTAACAGTGTGTCAATTGCCCAGCACGTGCACAGGAACATTGTCATTTGGAGTCAACAAGGGAGCAGTAGTTGGGGGGGCTCAAGTGAAATGCGAAAGGATCGGGTCAGCAGTGTGGCCAAGCACCAGTATCGAGTTTACCTTGACAACTTTGATCTGGTGGAGCGCTATGATCCAGCCACGGCGGAGGTGCTTGTAGGAAAGGTGGCTCAGGCGGTTCAGGACCTCCGAGAGCAATATGCCGCCCAAGGCATCCCTCGCCACCCAAAAAAGGCTGTGGTGCGGGCACCAGTTGCAGAGATTCAGGGAGCGATCATTGATGGAGCTGCAGGCTTCGCCCAACCCAAGGCGGGCAAGGTGACATTGTATTGCCGGTTGGCGTTGATGTTGGTCAAACAAGGCAGCTGCACATTGAAGGAACTGCAGGTTGTATGTGGAGGCTTTGTGTACTTCACCATGTTCAGGCGGCCGCTCTTGTGCATCTTGAATGAGGTTTGGAGGTTTATGGAGAAGCTGAAAAGCCTTCCGCCTGTCGTGCGACTCCCGGTACCAGTGGGAGTCCAGCGGGAATTGTTGACATTCATTTTGCTGACCCCCTTGGCCCAGATCGACTTCAGATGTCCCTTCATGGAACACGTCACGAGCAGTGATGCTTCAACATCTGGTGGCGGAATGTGCGTGAGCGAGGGTCTCACGGGCTATGGAGTGGCAGCACTACACACGGAGAGCAGAGGAGATCTCCCGCACGAGGGAGAGACCTTGCAAGTGCTAACGGTAGGGCTTTTTGATGGGCTTGGTGCACTCCGATTAGCCGTGGACAGTCTTGGAGTAGGAGTGGCAGGTCACTTGAGCGTTGAGAAGGAGGAGACGGGCCGTCGAGTTGTTGAGGCCTTCTTTCCGGACACCATCTTCCATGACGATGTCAAGACGGTTGATCATGAATTGGTGCGAGGGCTTGCCATGCGTTTTCCCTCCGTATCGATGGTTCTGCTGGGCGCAGGGCCCCCCTGTCAAGGGGTGAGTGGCCTCAATGCCTCCAAGAAAGGGGCTTTGCGAGACGCCCGGAGTTCGCTCTATCAGGAGGTGCCGCGTATCAAGGAGCTCTTCAAAGTTCATTTTCCATGGGCCCAGGTTAGGCTTTTGATGGAGTCAGTCGCCTCTATGTCCGAGGAGGACCGCGCCATTATGAGCGAGGCCATTGAGGTACAGCCCTATCGCGTGGACGCTGGAGGGATCAGTTTGTGCCATCGACCTCGTCTATATTGGGTGGACTGGGACTTGACGGAGGGGGAGGGAGTCGCTGTCACCCCTCCCGTTGAGGAAGGCCAACCATGGAGTGGCTGTGGAACGGTGGAGTTGAAGGCCAATGTCGAGGAGCAAGCTTTCTTGGAGCAGGGCTGGTTCGTCACATTTACCACCTCACGTCCGAGAGAACAGCCAGGGTTCCGACCAGCCGGTTTAGATCGGTGTGCGCCGCATGAAAAGCTGAGGTGGGAAGCTGACAGTTTCCGGTTCCCACCATACCAGTATCGGGATCACAACCTTCTTTGGACCAGGAAAGGAGCCGCTCGCAGACCCAATGTTCAAGAGAGGGAGGCCATCATGTGCATCCCAGTGGGGTACACTCGGCCGTGTCTCCCGAAGAGTCAACAAAGTGGTTCATCGTGGGAAGATACAAGGCTATCCTTGATTGGTAACTCCTGGCACGTAGGAGTAGTTACCTGGCTGTTGGAGCAATTGCTAGGGCCATTGGGATTTTGCCGGCGACAAGGACTCCAGCAAATTGTGGACTATTTGACGCCTGGCCGAAGCGGAACGTTGCAAGGCATCCTTCTCAGGCCACCGTTGTTGTCGAATAGGACCCTGCTAGAATCGCTGGAGAAACCACTGTTGATGAAGTTGTTGGGGTTGGTGTCCATGAAGGGTGAGGATCTCATGGTGACAGCGGTTAGTGAGCCTCAGGTCAAATTTCATCGCTTGCGCTCCAGCGTACCAGCAAGGTTGTGGAGGTGGCGTGAGGTCACAGGTTGGCGTTGGCGTCACTCTGGTGAACACATCAATGTGTTGGAACTCAGGGCCATTCTGACTACTTTGCGCTGGTTGGTCACTAGGCGAGGGGGATATAGCCGGCGTTTCCTACATCTGACAGACAGCTTGGTGTGCTTGCACAGTTTGTCGCGTGGTCGAAGCTCTTCTCGGAAGTTGAGGCATGTGCTCATGCGGGTCAACTCTTTAATCCTTGCTGCGGACCTCCACCCCATTTGGGGATACGTGCATACAGCTCAAAACTCCGCCGACCGGCCTAGCCGGCGGCCGCTTCAGCGAAAATGGGGAAAGTGAGACAGCACTTGGAGGGACGAAGCAAGGAAGAAAGAGCTAGGAATCGGCAAGCGTTGGGTACGTTGCGTGAACTGACGGTGCAACCTCAGACAAGGAAACGATACAGCCTCGCCAAGCAAAAATTCTACGACTATGCCCGGGCCAACGGTTTGAGCATTCCCACCAAATTCTCTGCCTTCGACGACATGTTGGCTGATTATGTCGAACATCTGTGGAGCGGGGGAGAGGGTCGTGCACTGGCTAGTGATACAGTCGCCGCTTTCCAGGACACAGAGCCGCGACTGAAAGGTCAACTTCAGGTGACATGGCGCCTCCTAAAGACATGGCACGTCAATGAGATACCTAGCCGTGCACCCCCCCCTCCCGGAGGATTGTTTGTTTGCCATGCTCGGATGGTGCTTATTCCATAAGAATTCGCTTTTGGCTTGAGTCTACTGTTGGGCTTTTATGGGTTGCTGCGCACGGGGGAGATTGGTTTGTGCAATCATCACATCCTGATGACGTCTCCCGAAAAACCGGCAGTGATTTCATTAGGTCTCACAAAGTCAGGAAAACGGGCAGGTGCCTCCGAGAGTGTCACCATCTCTGTTACCTGTGCTCTTCAATGGCTCTGGGCCTGGAAGAATGCATCCTCCTCACGCTGCCCCCTGACCCCTGCACCACACCACTGGCGGAAGAAATTCTCTGAGTGCGTCAAGGCGTTGAACTTGGAGGAATTCGAGTTCCGCCCGTACAGTTTGAGACGGGGCGGGGCTACCTGCTGGTTTGGGAAACATGGATCCCTAGACAGGATCATAGTGTTAGGTAGGTGGGCCGCCGCACGCACGGCCCGAATTTACATAAATGACGGGCTGGCAATGGTTGCGTCTCTCAAATTGCCTCGAAAGTCCTTACTTCCTTTCCTTCGAACGTTTCACCAGCAAGACCTTGCACGTTTGCCGAGTGCGCTTGAGCGTGCTAAAGCAGGCTGGGGGGAATTGGAAGGAGTGGTTTGTCAGTGTGGGGAGGAAATTAATTTCGTTGTGTCTAGAGAAAGACTCAT